>CAMZMU010000115.1:33543262-33927538 GCA_947311845.1 Poa pratensis
GTAGTACCGGGACTACCGGGTCAAGGCCGGTAGTACCGCCCCGGGGCCGAAAAATAGCCCAACGGGCAGATTTTCGGGCACCTTTTTAAGGGCCCTTCTTCCCCAATGTTTCCCAAGAACTTGAGCACCTTTTTCCTCTCTCCTCCATTGTTGAAAGCTCATTTCTTTCGATTACTCCCAATCCCTCCACCCAAACCGTTGATCTTTGGAGGATTGAAGGAGACCTAGATCTACATTTCCACCGATCCATTTCTCCTCTAAGTGAGTGGAACCCTTTCGATCTAGTTCTTGAAGTTCCATTTGTTGTGTTCTTCGTTGTTCTTCCTCTCTTCTCCCCCCATAAGCATTAGTTGCTTGTGGTGGGATTCGAGAGTGAAGGATTTGAGCCTTGTGCTCTTGCCATTGCTTCGTTGCATCGGTTTGTGCTCTCCACGAGGATTCGTGGAAGTTGAAAGCTTGTGAACTTGTTACTCTTGGGTCTTTGGACCCTAGACGCCCGTGTGGTGGTTGAGACCCTTGGTGGTCACTTGTAGCCGTTCGGGAGCCCCAATCCCGTTGTGGGTTGTGCCCCGGATTGTTGTTGAAAGGCTCCGGATTCCGCCTCGAAGGAATTCGATAGTGGAAGGTGAACCAAACCTTTGTGGTGCGGTTCATCGGAGAAGAAGTGAAACCTTTGTGGTTGGTGAACCATTGTGTTGGTTCACACCTCTCCAACGAGACGTACTCCCCTAAAAAGGAGTAACTCGGGAATACATCCTCGTCTCCGCGTGACTCGGTTATTTCTATACCCGAGCTCTTTACTTATGCACTTTACATTGTGATAGCTTCGTGCTTGAAATATTCTATATTGCTATCACCTTATTGCTTGTCTTGCTTAGCATAAGTTGTTGGTGCACATAGGTGAGCCTAGTTTATTTAGTTGTTGGCTTGTTAATTTAAACAAATAGTTTTATTCCGCAATTATCAAGCTAAACCGGAAAAGTTTTAATCGCCTATTCACCCCCCCCCCCCCCCTCTAGGCGACATCCTTGTCCTTTCAATGGGGAGGGAATCCCCTCGGAGGATGGGGGAGGAGGGTGAACGGCAGAGGCCTGAACCAATCTTGGCCGGTGGCGCGCGCCATGGATGACCTTACCTCGTGAGGAAGTTTTTTTAATGGCAACGAAGGTAAGGAAATGGAGAAAGGCGCATTTTGTATGGATTGCTTGGGCTCGTCACGCTCGGCACAATAAAACCGACGGATGGAGATGAAAATCGTAGGGCTCAGATTAAATGATGACGTGGCTATGTTGCATGTTGAGATAGAAAAATCATAAATGAACATAGTGGAGTTTTAATTTATAAGAGGTATAGATAGATTTCACATGGTCATGGCATTTTATTCCTACATTTTTTCTATTAACGTTCTTTTATGGTCATGGCATTTTATTCCTACATTTTTTCTATTAATAACGTGTTTTTCAATTCTGTGAACCAAAAGAGACCCTGAGAGACAAAATTGGGTTGCTTCCAGAGCTATCTGGGCCGGATAAGCATACCAAACCCAACCACAGGCGGCCCAAATTACACGGCTTAGTACTGATACACAAAACTGAGCGTTTGTGTGAGAATATACACCTTCCCGAAAGAGAATATCTGAGGAGCCGAAGCAGCATGGTTCCATGTATTAATATTTGCATGTAGATTTCTGAGAAATGAATTATACAGATCATGGGTGCAATCTGCACAGCAACTTTCTAACTATCTCTGGAAGTAATACCATTAACAAAGCTACAATTTCTCCATCCCGTAGGTATCTTCAGCACCACTGGACACCTTTTTTCTCCTCTCCGTTATCATCTCCGTGTATGCCTGACAAAATCAGAGGGTTATTTCGTTCATCGCACAAATTTGCAATCCGAACTACAAAATACTGTGGGAATAATATTATAGATATCTCCGAAAGAATACATCTGGGAGGAAGAAATAGCTGATGCGAGCACAATGGCTTGCTCATAAGCCTCATAATCCTTTGATCCTGTCTGTTTTGGCACATGGACCACAGAAGAAGGTCTTGGGAGCCAGTGAATTTTTGCGTACATTTCGCAGGTCGAGGCAAGCATAAATTAATCATTTGAGACTTGTGCACGGTAACCTAACACCAATCTCACTTCAATATCAGGTTAATTTTGAGATACTAGGAATTGCCCTTGACCAGCTGAGAACTATAAAGTCTTACACTACAGCAGTACTCCGTCCGATCCATACTAATGTCTAGATACATCCGATTCAGCGATAACTAATATGGATCGGAGGGAGTACTACATAGTTGCTATTAGACCAACAAGGCTAACATTCCATATCCTGAATATAATGCAAAGAAATTCATATCTGGTAAAAGTCAGTAAGTTCAGGGACGTATAATCCGGTACAAATTCAAGTGTGGCATTTGCAGTTTACCATATGCTAAGGTTGCTGCTCCCAGGACAAATCATAGAACTAAAAATATGGCAAAGCGCATACTGTAATGAGGAGAGTGAGAGATAACTGCACAAGTTCATAAATCGTACGTAAGAGCCATTTTACTATCAAATGAATGTGTCATTTTCATATTACATGATTAACAGTCTTGATATTCTCAGAATCAAGGAACAAAGTGAATTGATGCCTGTGATACAATTCACACCTATAAGGAAACTAAACCTCTCAAGAAATGAAATAACATGAAGGGTTAGAAAAACAGTGCACACACCTTAGGATAGGAGTAAAGGAATATGTACCACCATGCACATATTACAAAAGAAACGCCTCCAGTAATAACAGCAGAGTGGATGAGAACCCAACTAAAGGCAACTGCAATGGCTCCTGATAGTAAGATTGTCCAAGGCTGACACCTGAAACAGATAAAATGTAGTAGTCAGTACGAGTCGAAATGAGAAACCGAATTACATAAGAAGAGTAAAGAGGATATTTTATAGCCACAGAGGTTGAAACCGTAAATGTTCAATAAAGAATAATAAAACAAGAATTGGGTGAAATCTGACAGCTGTCTTCTTAACTATCTTATATAACTCTCACAAAAATAAACTATCTCAATGTCATATGTTAATTTTTAAAAGTTGAAACTTGACTAGGAGTAATTTGTTTACCAGGTAGGAACAAGCAAGGGCTGATCACCTGATCGATAGACATCAATAGTGGATATATTACGGCTACGTTTAGCACTGTGGTGGACTGTGATAACCCTGTTTGGTTGAACCGCGTTGACATGTCATGTTTTGTCTTTTGGTCCTTTTCGTACAATCTGTAAAAGAGAGTCTAGAATTGTAGCTTGCCTAACCGAAAAACAGACGAAAAATATATCGCTCATGTGAGGGAGTGGTGTTATTCATTTCGTATTTTAGGAGTTAGTTAGATTACAATCTGATCTGACATATATGATGCCAACTTTTGCACTACCATTCTGCATCAGCTAAGTAAATAAGATCAGGGCATCTTTCCAAAAAAAAAGATCATGGTATTACAATTCAGCAGATTCAGTCTAAATTAGTACTGCTTATCAGTTACGCCGTTTCTTATTTAGAGAAAACAAGCAAAATAAAAGTTGCTGAACTCATAGCTCAGTGCTTTTGAACTCATAATTCAGTGCTGTTGAACTCAATAAAAGGGGTTAGAGTGTAGCCCATTCCAAATTCAGTGCTGCTCAACTCATAATTAACTAGATTACAGTACACAATAATAACGGAAGAACATGGAGATATTTCTCTGATACGGGCAGAAACAAATCAATTTGTTAAGTCACAGCGTCCCTAATATCAGTTCCTATGCCTTTTTTCGCAGCTCCAACCGCGCATTCTAAACGGCAAGAAAGAAGAACCAAGAAGAAGCCATACCACGCAGGCTTGGTGTCCCAGACGGAGTCGTACTCGAGGGACAGGTAGTTGAGGTACCCGTCCATGTCGTCCACCACGCCATCCTCCCGGAAGAACTCCGCCCCGCCGTTCTTGCCCCCCTTCTCCCCGCGGACCCGCGCCACGCCGGCGCGCCGCCCGACTGCGAGCTGGAGCTGCGGCCAGGAGGAACAGCAAGAGGGGGATAGCAGCGGCGCGGCCGCTTGTCCGGGCGGGCGCAACGAGTGGGAGAGACCGCGGCCCGAGCAGGACAGCGGGGTGGACGGGAGCAGGCAGAGCACGCCCATTTCTTCGTCTTCCGCTCACTGTGACGATGCGTGCGCCTGCCTCCTGCTACTCCGGCTATCGGTTAGCTATGGCCAGCCAGTGTTTCGCCTCTTTTTTTTTCCTTAGCAATAATTTACTCCGTACTACATATCTTAGAAGTGTCTGCTTATGGAGATACGGCCTCATCCAGTGAGACTATGAATTTGGCCCAGATTAGTGGGCCTGCCTGCAGAAACTGGTTTATTATTAGCCCATCCCAATTCCAGCCGATCACTCCCAGCCCAGTACATGCCATTTCAAGCCCGACCCAGCCCAGAAAACTTCGTGTTTGGATGTAAGAATTGGGGCTCGGAATCGCGAATCTGAAATTGCTGGAGCAATTTCCGTCGTTTGGACTGGCCATGGAATTCGGGCGTGGAAACGTACCGTAATTCCGAGCGCACCCCCGCGCACCTGTTCACTCAGGCTGGATGTTTCCGAGCTGAGACCCTCGGAAACGCTCGCAAATGAGCTCGCCCGCCCGCTTGCGACTCCTCGCCCGTTCGCGACGCAAAACAGAGCTCCCGCGACGGCGCTCGACCTAGAGCTCGCGTTGTACACGGCGTCAGCGGCCAAGGTAAATGTCGGCGACCTTCTCTCCCCTCTATCCCTCTCCCCTAACCCAACCTCCTCTCGCCCTCCCCAGCTTCTTCCCAGCCCCTGGAGGAACTCACGGCGGCGGCATCGGTATGCTTCCAGCCGCCCGCCTCACCCTCCTCCCTTCCCCGCATCCTGTACCTCTCTCGTACTCCTCTGAATCCGGTTGACAGACGCCCGTCCGTCCCCTCCCGTGAGCCGGCCCTAACCCTAGATCGACCGACGGCGGGAGGTGAACGACGGTGGGAGGGGGTCGGCGGCCTCTCATGGCCCGCGCCGAGCAAGGTTCTTCTTTTGGTTACGTGCAAGCTCGATGATGCAGGATTGGTTGCTGACCTGATTCGATTTGTTTCCAAAACTGCGTCAGTGTTTGCACATACATATACAACCTTCATCAGAACGAATTATGTCTTTTGTTTATAGAAATTAGAGCTAGCAGATTGTACTTTCGTCAATGAATAGCAGAAATTTATGCATAGATCGTGCAGAATATATCTGAAGCTTACCTGTTGTAAATGTTAGACGAGCTGCACTTTTTGATTTAATCTCACAATAACCTTAATTTTTTTTTACTTTTGATCTTGTAGCACACTACAACAGATTTTTTTTATTTGGAAAAGGACTATATATGCCAGGACGTGTTGAAATATTGACGGTCCACGGGCAGTACTCTCACAATAACATCTAATTCCATAGTTTATACATCCATACATGAATTGGATTTGTGTGGTACCAACCATAAATTCCATTCACAACCAAACAAAAGAATTCGAATTTGAGCCCATTTCCTTTCCATCTTGGAAATGGAATTGCTAGTCCAATTCAATTCCAAGCAATCTTTCTACATCCAAACACAGCCTAAGAAGTATTTTCATTCTGCTTGAAATGTTTTTTGGATTACAAAGAAAGAAGAACACACTGTTACACTCACACACACACGGGCACAATACGTTCTATCCAAAGCACGTACTTTCACAGAGAGCCACGATATGTCCATAAATGTGATGTATAGACTCAAAAGTAAAAAAAAAAACACGTCGACTTCTGCGTAAAAGTATTAGCATCGGGACAAAAATATGTGTTTTCCGACCTATGAGTTTTATGTTCGCACATGTCCCTTTTACTCGATGTAGGATTTGGCTCTTTTTTTAATGTGATTGCACTGCAGTCCTGTTTCACTTCCTAGTTTGTGACATTTTGAATTTTGTGTGTTTTGACCTGATCTTCTAGCACATGCTTATAATCCAAATTTAAATCTATGCTTCCTTCCTTTTAAATTACTATGTGCATTAGCTTTGGTTAAGGCAACTTTATAAAGTTTGAAATAAGTATGAACATCTATGATAACAAATCAATATTATTAGAACCATGAACAATTCTTATATTATATTTACCTTTTTTTTAAAGGATCTACACTACGTCTTCAACAAAGTAAACAGAAGAAGAACGTAGAAGAACAAGCTGACGAACACAGCACAACAGCAGCGCCTGAAGAACCTGGGAGGCCGACCGCTGAACCGCCGCACCGCCTGACGCCAAACTCCAACGCCGGAACACCGCCGGAGAGGAAAGCACCAGGCCGCCACCATCCCCGGGAAAGGGAGCACCCCACTCATGTAGAAGACCGCAGAATCCGTCCGCCGCAAGCGACGAAACCGAAGCTCGATGAACGCGCACGGCCATGGCGCCTCCCCGCAACCACCCCTCTTCCAACCAGCCCTGCAGTGAGCACGAACCCAGCTTGCCGGAGCCACCGCCGAAAGCACGCCTAGACCACACCTCCTCCCCTCGCCACCACGGCCGGCCGGAGGAAGAAGAAGCAAGGCGAAGTTGAAGCAGAGCACGATGTCGAAGGCACTCGACCCCATGCCACCACGGCCAGCCGGAGAAGCCTAGACACCACACCAAAAGTCGACGAAGAACTCCGAGATCCAAGAGAAGCTACTCCTGTACAAGCTCCATGTCCTCGCGACGACGCCGGAGTCCACGTCGCCGTGCCGGCGAGGACCAAGCACAAAATCCATGACATGGAGGTCGCCGCCAACCGACCCCCATGATTGGACAAGCAGCTCACAGATCCACCACCGGCCGCCTCCAAGCAGGCCACCCGAGCCAGATCAAGAGATTTATTCACCGCCGGAGCCGAAACAGAGGACGGACGAAACCCTAAACAGACTAGCTACTAAACCTAGCTGTACAAGAATCCACCCGGCGATTCAACCCCCTCCCCCCCTCCGACACCGAGGCCGACAGAAGGGAGGAGAACGGCGGAATCGCCGGCGGAACGAGCGTCGCCTTTCGGTCGCCTCTCTTTCTACTGTAGAAGGGGAGGGGAACGAAGCGAAGACTTGTGACGGGCTATATTATATTTACCTATTATTATAGGAACCATAATTCTCCCTATATACGTGCCCAAGAGCAAGGATCCCCAATCGACAGCTCGGAAATGAACTAGGATGACCGGTGGCACCACATCGACACAATCAATCGAGCGCTAGCTAGGTTGTCTCCTCGTCATAGCCCGCTTGATTTACACCCGAACACCAAGCAAGCACCATGCACGTCCCTTTCGTATGGATTGGCGCATCATGCGACCGCGCTGTGCTGTCCGGTGCCCACCCCTGCTGAGAGGTTGCAGTACTGATCTATCTGGTCGAAACTCTATCCGGACGCGGCCTCTCGGATCAGCACTCGGCCGGGTTCAGGACCACGAGAAGATATCAGCTTCCGATAAGAACGGCCGTCCTATTGCATCGGGAAGGTGGAGCATCGCACACACTGTTTTTCGAGTATCTTATCCTTCAGTACCAATTGGCAGATGTTTGTGTGCGCGAATGTAGAAGCCTAGAAAGACTGGGGTTCAAATCGTGCTGCATTTTCTGAATGTATCCCTGTGCTATACATGCATGGCTATTTAATGAATCCATGTATGGCAAATTTAAGTGTTGCCGCGCATGCACTTCGCTTCACTTCCATCAAAACCATGAGGATTGTTATTTCTTGATGCCTACTGCCTAGGGTAGCATCGGACGTAGTAGCCGATAAAATATCTCCAAATCATCCTTCCAGCTCGGATTATCTTCTCATGATAGCCCACTTAATTTTACAACTCCTGCATGTCCCTTTCGTCTCTGGAACAGTTCGGCATGGCGGCCAACGCCAACGCGCTGTCCGGCCGCCACAATGAGAGAAGTCGCAGTACTGATCTGATCTAGAACCCCACAAAAAGGTTGAAACTCTATCCGAATGCGGCCTCGCGGATCAGCATCGTCGAGGTTTCAGGACCAACGAGATAGGCACCCCACATGGGACGAGCAGACAGAGAAGATATCACCAGACATTCTATCAGCTTTCAATAAGAACTCTCCCTCCTATCGCATCGCATCTATCTCCTGCTCAGGCCGCACGCGGCGCCACGGCAACGTGAACATCACCTCAAGAGAGGAGTTTGCAAAGGGCAGCCATTTCGGATAGCGACGACAGCCCGGCCGGCATGACAGTGGAAAAGACGAACAGTGCGTGATCCGGCACAACAACGGCAGAGGACACGAACTCTGAAACATACCAATCCGTCCGCGTCATCGCCTACGCATGAGCAACCCACCGTCGGTTTAGCTACCAAGAAAGCGCCGCGCTGGTCGGTCTGAGAGCACGACGATGTTTTCTTCCTTTTGTCCGTCACAGCCGAGACCATCAATCTATTGCTGGCTGTAAGATTAGGGTTTATATTAGAGAGAATCGTATGGTTGGTCACTGAACTTTTAAATAGACGAGTATTTTGGTCACTCAACTTTTGAGTAAACTGGTAACAATTCTAACGTAGCACGCGGTTTGGGTAGTTGACTGGAGATTTTGACACATTCTTTCTACGAAAACAACCTTGTAGAATCAAAACAGTTTATTCTTCGGCCCACCTGTCAGTAAGGTCTTCTTCCCCAACCAACTCACTCTAGAAGTCACGGCTGCCATTCGTTAGAACTTTCACCGTTGCCATGTCCGGCGCCCTTAGGGCTCCTCCTCGTAGCACACCATCATGCGCGTTGCACTCACGAGCTAGATCCATCCCATTGGGAAAGGAAATCAGATCCATCGCAGATGGAGATCCCCGTCAGGCTCGGCACCACGGGGGAGGACAAACTGGAGGAGTACGACAGCGTATTCTACGAGGACATCAAGACACCCAAGTTCATCGACCTCACCGCGCTCGACACTGCCGGCCCGACCGCCCGTCAAACTAAGATTTATAACCTTAAGTAATGGGATCAGAGAAACAAATATTACACCAATCATTAATTAGAGCCTAACTATATTCTAGGTTTTAGTTCTACTTATTCAGAACCTCGTCACAAACAAAGAACGAACAGGTAAACATATATATTAATGCCAACCCATATATACAAATAGCGTAGTCTTAACTGCTAGAGGCAAGTGGAGAGGAAGCAAAAAAGTGCAAACGCAAAAGAAATCAAAAGATAGACTAGGATCACGATGCTTTAGCTGTTAGGGATGATAAGAAATAGTAAAACAGAGGATTTTTTACATTATTGATTTGATCTTTGATGTGTGGGTTCTATTAATACAATGGAACATATATTGTTGCATTGATCTTTATTATATGGGTTCTCCCAATGAAATGGAAGTGATACTGAAATAGGGTTGTATGTTGTGTATGTAAAAACTATCACCGCCATTTCTTACTAGCTAGCTAGTAACTACTCCCTTCGTATCGAAATATAAGATGTTTTAGCATTTTTGGATCCGCATGTATCTAGACATGTTCATGTGCAAGATTAATGGGGAGAGTAGTAACTAGTAAGTACTATAGTATAGGGATGGGGTCTTGTCCCCCAATGGTTCTACTATTTCACCGAAATACCACAACACGGTAAGACTAACCAGCATATGTATGCTACTTAGATTTGCCTTCTTATATTACTGCATGAAAGTACCTTCCGTTTTGAAGTGCATGAATGATGGTTGTTGAGCTGAATACACATCACTTTTCTCTATCTCGACCAAATTGTGGCCCTATTCTTGGATCACTGGCTATAAAAGAGCAAGCACTACCTCCATGTTTTTCCTATGAACAAGTAAGTGAACCGTGCCTAACTCGATAGCTTGCTATCAAGATTTCCTTCAAGAACCAAAACAGTTTATGAATTGTTGCTCAACCACATTGCAACTGACGGTCCGGTTGGTTGGTGTTTAAACAGGGGGATGTTAAAGCACGAGTTGTGTTGTTGGGTTACTTGCTCGTTGGGGATGAGAGGCGCCAGGACGCTTGAAGTCTCTGGCTTTCTCTAACAAAGATGGGTGCTCACGAGATTCCTTTTGTGCGTTGCATGACATACAGTATGGCACAAAGTTTGTCGCTGACATAGACCACTGCCTCGCAATTCACCGTCATGGCACGGCAGCACGGACTCTCTCCCCCGTAGTGCTTATCACTCTCGGCTTTTAGTTTATCTGATGCATGTGTTAGATGATGTAATACTCTTGTACGTACGGTACGGAGTAGTACTCCGACCTATACGTACGATCCTTGTACATGCACGGTGGGGGCTTTTCCCACCTATATAACATGCAACCGAACCCTCTAACGAGGGTATCGTTCCTCCCACAAAATTCAACATGGTATCAGAGCGATCCCTTCCATGACCTAGCTGCCAATATCGCCGCCGCCTCTGTCTCTCTCAGCCGCCGCCGCCATCACGATCGAATACTCGCCGCCGCCGCAGTCCCGCTGTCGCTGCCGCCCCAATACCCAAATACCTCGCTGCCGCCGCTGCATCTTGCTGCCGCCGCCGCCACAGATCCACATCCAATAACCAAATATCCCAAATACCCGCCGCCGCCGCCGCTGCATCTTGCCGCCACCGCCGCTACATACCGATACCCAATAACCAAATATCCCAATATCCGCCGCCGCCGCTTTTAGCCGCCGCCGCCGCTCCATATCGACGTTGTCATGAGTTCTTCCTCCGAAATCAGTTCCCTGGCCGCCGCCCTCGGTGCACCTCCTGCCCAAGCTCTCACACGGGGCAACTATCTCCTCTGGAAGGCTCACGTCCTCCCGGCGTTTCGAGGAGCTAATGTTATGGGCTTGCTTGATGGCACAGATCGTGCGCCGTCCAAAACCCTAGAAGTCGATGATGAAGAGAAGAAGAAGATCACGGTGGATAACCCAGCTTACCTCGCCTGGGTTGCACGGGATCAGCAGGTCTTCGGTTCCTGCTTAACTCGCTGTCACCCGCATCCTCTCACATGTTCTCGGCATGAACTCCACCGCCGAAGCCTGGGCTGCCATCAGCTCGATGTTCTCCTTTGCATCTAGGACCAAAATTCAGCATCTCCGTGGTGCTCTCTACGACACCAAGAAGTCCACCATGACCGTGCACCAATACTTCACGAAGATGAAAGGTTTTGCCTCTGAACTTGCCGCTGCTGGTAAGCCTCTTGAAGATGATGAACTGATTGGATACCTGCTTCATGGTCTTGATACATCCTATAATGCTTTAATTACTGCTGTTGATCTAAATCCGGGCACTACTGTTGATGATCTGTTTGGCCTGATGTCCTCTTATGATATGCGCAATGACAACACTGATGAGCCTGTTGATGAGTTTCCATCCTCGGCAAATGCTGCTGCTCGAGGTCGTGATTTTGGTCGAGACCGTGACAGGGATAACCGTCAGCATGGGCGCCGTGATGACAGCCGTGAACGTGGTCGTGGAGATCAGTGCTCCGGAGAAGGACGCCGAGATGGAGATAGGGGTGGTTCACGGGATTACCGTGACCGCCGTGATGATGGGCGTGACTACCGCCGTGATGACAGGCGTGATGATAGGCGTGACTATCGTGATCGCCGTGATGACAGACCTCGTGATCGCCGTGATGGTGGTGATCGCCGTGGAGGACAGGGCCGCAGCCAATATCACAGCCGTGCACCCACACCTTATGTTGATACTACATGTCAGATTTGCAAAATTCATGATCACCCTGCTAGTGATTGTTGGTGGAGATACCAGGATGATAATGATGATGATGCTGACCGTGGTGGTGATCGTGGACAGAAAGGTGCACATGTTGCTGCTTCTTATGGGGTGGACACAAACTGGTATCCTGATACAGGTGCAACGGATCATATCACTTCGGAGTTGAACAAGCTCTTTACGCATGACAAGTACAAAGGACGTGACTCGTTCGCACGGCTGATAGTAATTCTATGCACATTAGTCATATTGGTCATTCAATTTTGCGCACCCCACATGATTCTTTTCATCTAAACAATATTCTACACGTTCCTAATGCATCAAAAAATCTTCTTTCCGTTCATAAACTTACACTTGACAACAATGTTTTTCTTGAGTTTCACCCTTTCTTTTTTTTGATAAAGGACCAAGTCACGGGAAGAACAATGTTTAAGGGTCCGTGTCATGGAGGTCTCTATCCGTTGGTGCCTATCTCCACCGAGTCCTCCAAGCACGCTTTCGTTACAATAAAGCCATCCTCGTCTACATGGCATCGTCGCTTAGGGCATCCCTCCTCGTTTGTGGTTCAGCAAGTACTTAGGAAAAACAATTTAGCTCATTCCCCTGAAATAAATCCATATGTATGTGACTCTTGTCAACTAGCAAAGAGCCATCAGTTGCCATATCCCATCTCCACCAGTGTTTCCACTGTTCCTTTGGAACAAGTTTTCTCTGATGTATGGGGCCCTGCACCTCTTTCTGTTGGAAAGTGTGCATACTATATATGTAAGCTTTATCGATGATTTTAGCAAATTTACTTGGATATACTTGCTTAAGAAGTGTTCTGAGGTTTATCAAGTTTTTCTCAACTTTCAGCAAATGGTTGAACGTAAGTTTGATAGGAAAAATGTGACTATGCAAACTGATTGGGGGTGAGTATGAGAAACTTCATGGATTCTTTCAAAAGTTGGGCATTACACACCATGTCTCCTGTCCACATGCCCATCAACAGAATGGTTCAGCTGAACGCAAACATCGGCATATTGTTGAGGTTGGCCTTGCCTTGTTAGCAAATGCTTCTATGCCTCTAAAATTTTGGAACGAAGCTTTTCTCAGAGCCACTTTTCTCATAAACTTGCCTCCTACCAAGGTTCTTCAACTTGATACCCCCACCGAGCGTCTTCTTGGTGTCAAACCAAATTATGATGCCCTAAGAACTTTTGGTTGTGCCTGTTGGCCCAATCTTCGTCCCTATAACAAGCGAAAGCTCTCATTTCGTTCTAAACGATGTGTCTTTTTAGGCTATAGCCCTCTCCATAAAGGTGTCAAGTGTCTAGATGTCTCCACAGGCCGTGTATATATTTCACGCGATGTTGTTTTCGATGAAAATATTTTTCCCTTTGCTGAATTACATCCTAATGCTGGTTCTCGTCTTCAACGTGAGATCTTATTGCTCCCATCCTTCCACAACTCCAATCATGGGGGTGCACATAATACTGATGATCATATGTCTCCTATTGTGCCTCTTACTAATGTGCAACAGGAACAACAAGTCACAGAAAAAAATTTGACTGAAAACAGAGCTGAAATGGCCCCTGAAATCCAAGTTGAAGTTGCGTCAGAAAATGACGAAAATGGCGCAGAACACGATGTCGATACGCCAGAACATTCCTCTGCTGCGTCAGATCCCGAGGCGGATCCGCTGCTGGATCACGAGGAAGATTCCTCGGCAGCATCAGCTGCTGCGTCGCCCGTGCACACACCCGCCGGGTCTCCAGCTTCCACCCCTCCCGTGTCGCCACGTGCTGGAGCCAGCGCGTCTGCCGACAGTGACGACAGCGCGTCTGGCGAGATTCTGTCCCCGCCCGGATCCTCTACGCCAGCCTCTTCAGCGCATGCGGCCACACCGTCGCCCGCAGGATCGCCTGCGGCCAGTTCCAACGAGGCAGATTCCTCTAGCCCCGGCCAGGAAGATTCCTTGTCCAATGCAACACCTCAACCAATTTCAGAACTGCGCACACGGCTCCAAAAAGGTATACGACAACCCAGAAAATTTACTGATGGCACTGTTCCTTACGGCAAAGGGAGGAGGTTTGGTTTGCTTTCGTCTACAGGTGAACCATGTACATTGTCTGAAGCACTTGAAGACAGCAATTGGCGTCTTGCAATGGAAGAAGAATACAATGCATTGATGAACAACAAGACTTGGCATCTTGTTCCTCCAGGCACAGGCAAAAATATAATTGACTGCAAATGGGTGTATCGCATAAAAAGGAGAGCTGATGGCACAATTGACAGGTATAAAGTCCGGTTGGTTGCAAAAGGATTCAAACAAAGGTATGGCATCGATTATGAGGATACTTTCAGTCCCGTGGTAAAAATAGCAACTATTCGTACTGTTTTAGCTATCTCTGTCTCTCGTGGATGGAGTCTACGGCAGCTAGATGTCAAGAACGCGTTTCTTCATGGTGTTCTGAAAGAGGAGGTATATATGAAACAACCCCCAGGTTTTGAAAGCTCTCACGCTCCGCATTTTATCTGCAAACTTGACAAGGCCCTTTATGGGCTCAAGCAGGCTCCAAGGGCTTGGTACTCCAGATTGAGCACCAAGCTTGTTGCTCTCGGTTTTATACCCTCTAAGGCAGACACCTCATTATTTCTCTATAACAAGTCAGGTATTGTGGTGTTTGTCCTCATTTATGTTGATGATATCATAGTAACAAGCTCCTCTGATCATGCCATCTCTGCTTTGCTTCGTGATCTCAATGATGATTTTGCTATCAAGGACTTGGGAGATTTACACTTCTTTTTAGGCATTGAGGTGAAAAAGATACCAAATGGGATACTTCTGAATCAGGAAAAATATGCTAATGATATTCTTGTGAAAGCAGGCATGCGCAACTGCAAACCAGCACCAACACCATTGTCTTCTTCTGAACCGTTGTCTATTGCTGATGGTACAATTCTTGGTCCAGAAGAAAGTACACAATACTGAAGCACTGTTGGAGCATTACAGTATCTGACATTAACACGTCCAGATTTAGCCTATTCCGTTAATAAGGTGTGTCAGTATCTTCATGCTCCAACCTCAACACACTGGACTGCAGTAAAACGTATTCTCAGATATGTTCACAGTACAATGACCAATGATATAACTCTCTGCAAGTCTTCATCAAATTTGCTAAGTGCATTTTCAGATGCCGACTGGGCAGGTTGTCCCGATGATAGACGATCTACAGGAGGTTTTGCTATATTTGTTGGATCTAATCTTGTTTCATGGAGTGCACGAAAACATGCTACAGTTTCTCGCTCTAGCACTGAGGCTGAATACAAAGCTTTAGCAAATGCCACTGCTGAGTTGATTTGGGTTGAAGCCCTTCTTGGTGAACTTGGCGTCAAATTACAGCAAAAACCAATTTTATGGTGTGACAACTTAGGTGCAACCTACCTGTCTGCAAATCCAGTATTTCATGCTCGCACCAAGCATATTGAGATTGATTTTCATTTTGTACGAGAGAGAGTTGCTAGTAATGCCTTAGATATTCGGTTTATTTCTAGCAAAGATCAAGTTGCGGATGGTTTCACTAAAGCACTTCCTGTCAAGGCCCTAAATGAGTTCAAGCGTAATCTAAATCTTTACAAGCTTTAGATTAAGGGGGAGTGTTAGATGATGTAATACTCTTGTACGTATATGGTATGGAGTAGTACTCCGACCTATACGTACGATCCTTGTACATGCCACGGTGGGGGCTTTTCCCACCTATATAACATGCAACCGAACCCTCTAACGAGGGTATCGTTCCTCCCACAAAATTCAACAGCATGGACCAGCAAAGGTTTATTACTCTTACAATTGAGTTGCGCCTATTTAAAGAAAGTGGCGTCCCCCATGTCTTGAGCTTCTGTTCAAAAAAGTAGTAAGAAAAACAATCTTGAGCTTTGTCATGGATTCTATCTCAAAACGGAACACTCGGGGAGTTCTTCCCTATTGTATAGAGAGATGATTATAGAAGTATATTCGCCTCTTTCCCTCGAGAAGTTCCTTGGAAATGTTGGTCAGCATCACCATTTCCGTTTCGTCCATGTTATCCTCGGTCTCAGACTCATATTCTGTCCATGTTAACATTATCCACCTCATACCCGGATGACATGGCTGAGCATGGTGACGGAGGCCACAGCGAGAGCCAGGCTGAACGACAATTGGATCTGTGGACTGAGAGATTCTCCTGTCCGAACCAAGGCGGCGATGGTGGGACTCTCCAGCACGAGGAAGAAGGTGCTGATGACGCCAATGAGCAAGGTCGTGTTGCAGCCAAGGCGGGAACCGCTCCTCAACGCGAAGCACCAGAAGGAGCCGGTCACGTCGGCATGATGAAGGGGACGTTGGTGAAGGCAATGTTCATGAACAAGCCTGATGCCTGCAACCAAAGGTTGAAGACAACCTGGCGGATGAGGCCCACTCGTAAGTGGGAGAAACACATAGAGAACGAACGCGATTTTTCGATTCTATAAGATTGTTTTCACAAAAAATAATAGGTAAAAGTCTCAAGTCAACTTCCTGGTCCACGTGCCACGTCAAAATTTACTCATAAAATGGTCCAAAACTACATCCTGACTCATACCAAAGTACTCATCATTTAAAGTTCAGTGACCAACCATGCGCTTTCCTCTTTATTTTCCTTTTCACTCTTTAGTTTTGTTAGTGTGGTACACATATTTTACATACAACATAATATCACAATTTACTCTCAAGTTGTGGCATACCACCACGTTTTATAAATAAGGTGTATAAATTTCGTCATAATATCAGTGTCTTCTAATAAGTATGAACATATACGTTACCGAACGGATATCAATAGATCCACTCAAAATAAAATGTTTTATATTTTATTTTGTTCAATATTGTAGATGTTGATTCTTTTTTTCTAGGCTTCGGCTCTCTTGCTATATGATAACTCAGGTAAATTTTTCGTAGACCATTAGATCATCATCCAATGGTGGAGCGGTCGTGAGGAACACAATTAATTCTAGAATGTACCAATCCCTCTGAGTCATCAACCACCGTCAACGGATGTTGATATATCTAGTAGGAAAGCACGCGTTGCTCTCGGTCCAGAGCATATTATTATATTTTTCCTTGCATTCTTCGTCGCGAGATATCGATCCATTTCTACCTCCAAACGGTGACATAGAATATGCTCCATTTGCGAACACTTGCCACTGTGGTCCACTTCACCCGTTCACCAACGATTGCTTCTAATTTATGAATGAGTACCTCTTTTTTTTTTATGACTGGCTATCATGATTTAGTGGTCCATTTGGGATAAACCGTTATTTATGTGGTGTTCATATCTACTTTGAACGAAAGAGACAAACAATTGCAAACACATAGGTAGATTGTTTAGAGAAGCACACACATGTAAGAAGCTAAGAATCGTGTGACACATGACTCGTCCTGCACTTAACTGCTGAATTTGATTTACAACACGGTGCCGATCACAATCGTGCAATGCGTGTGTCTATCTGTCTGTCACCTAGGTACAAGCCTGTACACAGTCAGACACACAGCATTAGGAATCAGAACATGATTTACATGATTACATATACATGCATATACAAGGGGAGCTTTATTAGTCACGCATTATGAACATCTAACATCTTGCGTCTGGCTGGTTGGAGATTAGGACGCGATTTATTAGGCCTGGATTGACGTGGGCTGGATGATGGAGTCCATGTCGGCCCTCATGCTCTTGTTCTTCTCCACGTTGTGGTCGGGCTGCAGCTCGCCGTCGACGGCGGCGACGCCGCCCCAGATCTCCGGGATGGCTCGCCGGAGGCTGCCGATGCTCTCCAGGGCGTAGTCCGCCTCCTTGCTCCTCGCCCTCTTGCCAACCTGCAGGTCGACCACCAAATCGAGCCGTCAACAAATGTGAAGTTGCTCCGTAAATAATGTCAGATTCAACTTTTCTTGTAACTAGTCTACATTAGACTGTTGGCGGTCTTTTGATGATGTGGATGATGGTGATTTGTACTGAAAGCTGGATTGGACACGTTATCTATCGATCGTCGAGGGAGACAATGAAAACTATTTGATTGATGTGATGGGCCAACGATTTATTAATTGGGAGAACAGAAATGGGTCATTCGGTTTGGAGATTCTGATATTTTCTTCTTGTTGCTCTGTTTCCTCCCATTCAGCCAAGCAGGGTCACACATTCGTCTCCAATGCCAGCCACTCAAATTAAGTTTTGCATGTGCAAACTCAGGTGATAGTACCCAATAATGTAAGTGCCAATGGCCTAATGGAATGCTAGCCAAAGCAAGCTCATCGAAATAATGGCTCTCTAATCAGCCACCTGATGGATCGATCGACCTACCCGTCCAACGACGGACGGCAACATCACTGGAAACTGAGTTGGCGCCACGAAACTTTCAGCGTATTTTAGCTGGTTTTTATGGGCAAAATGCGTCACGTTTGTTATGTTCTCCATTATTTATGATGTCTGTATCATTGAGCACGAACAGGAACGATGAAAAATATATAAACTGGTGTCGATTGAGATGGGTTGGATAATTTACCAGGGCTGTGCGGAGGCCGAGGGCTTTCCCCGCCGCGATGTTCCTCTCGCTGTCGTCGAGGAAGAGCTGACAGAGCATGACAAGATTAACATATTAGTTCTGTATGATCAAGCAGAGAGCACAACTGAAGCACGCAAAAATGACCACTAATAGTATACTTAATGAGCTTTGCTTTCATCGAAAGCAAGTGTTGATAAGGTCTTGATCAGTTGCTAATTTTTTTAAGTTAGTGGCTTGGGTTACACTTGGTGTATCTTTCCATTCATCGTCGGATCTGTTTATTACATTAAGACGTCGATGCTCTCTGCGTCAATTTTTCTATAGCAATGTCATGACTCACGAGATAAAGAGTTCCGTCAAGAAAAATATCATGTGACATAACATTGGTTGGGGAACAAATGTGGTCAGAATAGCCTCGTGCACACCACACCCTACTCCTCATTAACATATACTCCCTCCGTATCAAAATGTAAAACTTTCTAGCCTTTTTCTGCACGGAGGGAGTACTTCGCACCAGGAAGATTTCAGAATAATCCCACACACGGAAGGTAATTGGCTAGGTAGTTACCGTCCGACGCGGGTTTGTGCCGGCGGCACGCAGGCCGGCGACGATGGCATCGACAGACGGTTTGAGGACCACGACGGTGCGGTCGGCGTGGCCACCGTCGTCGTCTTCGTTCACCTCCCCGAAGAGGTGCGGGTTCATGGTCTCGAAGCAGACGACGTCGTCGAAGCAGGCCTCGTCGACGCCCAGCCGCTCCAGCGCCTTCTTCATGTGCGCGCGGTCCGAGTTGGTGAACAGCTGCAGTACGATCACAATCGATCAGATTCAGAGCTCGTCCATCGGTTAACTATATAGATCGATTAATCAAGGATTATGTATGTTTGGTGGGGGAAATGATGCGCGCTTACGATCTTGCGCTGGGGGATGCTCTGCAGCAGCGCCGCCAGGCGCGGGTCGGCGGCGATCATGTCGTAGGGCAGCCGCCCGTGCACGTAGCTGCATTCAGACAGCACCATCCAAAGTAAGTAAATTAAGCTAGGTGAATTCAGATTTCGGAGGCGTGATCAACCGTTGACGGAAGTTTGAGTGAGTTTGCGTGCTGACCTGTGGTACTCGTCCGGGTGCACGTCGTGGCCGAGCGCCTGCAGAAATTCAGGACGGAGAAGTCCACATGTTAGAAACGGAAAAGGCGACGCGAAGGAAAAAGGTATGGACTATGGAGAGATTGACAAGGCAAAGTTGGAGTGTGCGTGTGGATGAAGCTTACGATGAGGCCGGCGAGGGTGCTGCCGTGGGTGCGGAAGAGCTCGACGCGGAGGGCGGCGGCCCTGTCCTCGGCGAGGCCGAACCTGGCCATGAGGAACTCGTCGATGTTGCGCTTCAGCGCCGGGCCAATGCCGGTGCCGCCCGGGTACAGCGTGTCGTCCAGGTCTTCAGGGAGCAGAAGAAATAATCAGATAATTTGATCATGAGCAGAAACCGGTTAAGCTACCAAGAAGAAGAAGGGACGTGTGCCACTGTGCCTTGATTAGTTCGTTTACCTAGGAGGAGGCAGTCGAAGGGGAGTTCACGGGGCACTGGAAAGCCATAGCCGGGATGAAAGCTGCGAGGAGGAACAGGAGGCGATCGACTGATCGAGGACGAAGCAGAAGCAGAGTCTCGGGATGATATGCGGAGCAAGAGAGCGAGCGAGGGAAAAGGGGGAGAGTCGGGCCGTTTAAATAGAGCGCGAGGTGGGAGTGGATCACGAGGAATTTTCGGTGCCTACGCGTGTGGGTGAGGTGGTGGTTCCATCGTCTCTCCGCTTGGCTTTGGCGGCTCGTTTTCCTCGCGGCGGAGATCAATCAGGTGGACGCGTCGCGGGCTCCCACGCGTCCCCGTGTCCGGGCACGCCGCATCGGCAAAGTTCTTGCGGTCGGGTTTGGCTGAAGCTGCCTATGTGCGGGTGTTTGAGTCTTGCTACCATTAGAGCATCTCGGCACCTCAAAAGAAAAAATCCAACACATGTCCGTTTTGAGATGTCGGATACTTGCCCGGCACAATGCGGGGTCCTGCCCTAGCCGAGCCCCCAAATAGAAAAACAAGCCTCGTCGGAGGAGAAACAAATACTTTGTTGAACTAGGCGAAAGACAAACACACGAATACGCAAGATAGGAACACACAAGATACAATAGTGCACGAAATTTGAAACCTAAATCAAAATGAACCGCCTCCTTCTTCACGACGCCTCGTCAGATGCGGGTTGGACTGAACATCGCCAGGGCCGGCTTCGAGGGTATCTGACACGACTTGACGATGGGCCCCTCTGCCCGGGCGGTCTTGATTTCGCCCCGGACGATGCGGTCGGACTCTGACTAGAACAGTGTCCGCTCGGCGACGTTGTTGTCTGGTGGTGGATACTCGCTTGAAGCGGGTGAGCGCCACCTCTCGCTCCTCCCGGAAGAAGGTGGGCCAGTATGGGCTCACGGTGTGGTAACACAGGTCCAGAAACTTCCGGAGCTTCCTCTGTCGTGGCACACTCGAAGGCGAAGCCAGCTTTGGAGTTTGGCGCCACGGGCACTCCGCCCAAACTGATGGAAAGCATTTCCGACTGCCTTCGGCAGCAGGAGCATGCCGTATTTGGCACACTCTTTAGCCTTGTGCTAGGAGAGCCACTTTCTGTACACATCCATGCCAGCGGTGGTGTGTGTGTGGCCAGCCAAGAAAGGCATCGGGGGAGATGGTGGGAGGCGAGCAAGATGAAGGCGAGCAGCCAGGGGAGGAGGCCTTCTTATACAGGGCGATGGTGGGAGGCGACTGGAATCAGTTCGGCAAACAATTTAAGTTTGGGACTCCCATTGGACCGATGAGAAGGGGCTATTGAGTACGCCGGTGTAGATGCTCTCATAGACCTCATTATCAGGTTGTATCCACTATTCTAGTCATGTAATATAGGCAAGCTAAGTAAGACCAAGTACAGTGCAAACACTTTTAAGCATTCACTAGTGCTGTAGAAAATACTATGTGGGTCGAAACATCTAGGTTGTGGTAGTGGTATAGTCTGAGTGGGCATTTGTGTTGGGAATTCAAAAGAAATATATTAGCACTTTGCTTAAGAATTCAAAACGATTAGTGAGATTTGAGTGGGGTCCTATCAGGGAGGAGGGGGGTCACACAGATATGTACATATCAGACGGTACCGTGTATAGACAGTATCAGCAACTAACAATTCAACGTTATTAGATAGAGGTCATTTAGCGGTGAAAATGCCTATTCTAAAATAAACGGTTTCACTTAAAAATATTTAAGTGGTCCACAGTACCAGCAACTAGCAAATGTGAGGAACTCAGTAGGATCTTAAACACTGTATTTTTATTCATTATAACTGTATCTACAGATATATATATATCCCAATGTCATCAAAACACACGTGGATTTGTTATGCCCAAGCTATCATATCAGCTAATAAACCTTGAATAGATTAAAAGTTGCTACCATGGAAGCGGGTTCTGCGCAAACGGTGGTACATAAATGCTTAGGTGGATTGTAGTTCGTTCGACGATGTTGTATTCTGCAACGGTGCATGAATCTCTGAGAATTCTCCGACCGTAGTGTAATTCGCCACGACATGCTGCCGGAATGGCACCAAATCCCTGATTTTGCTCCTGACGGCGGCAATGGTGTCAGAGCTGGAAACTTCCTTCACGAGTATGGTCCTTCCTCCATGGACTTCGACAAATATTTGCATCATCTCCAGCCTGCTCTTGAATACGTTAGTCAATGCCATCTTCGAAGTGAACGCAGCCTGCATCAGCACAAGAGCCTGCAGGAGAACGAAACCAGCAACCAAGACTTAGTAATAAGCACTAACCTTGCTTATAATATAAGCCTACTTCCTCTGAAAAAAACTGCTTGAATATACAAATGTTTCAAAAACTACTTCCAGCTAAGCTACCTCATGTTTCCCTATGGTGAAGTCCATCCGCTTAAAATTCAACTTGACCCCGTCTCTCTTACGCAAATGTTTCATCACCGACATGGCAGAACCCTGATGTATCTGTAGATCATCCTCTACTATATACTCCCGGTCTTCCACAACCTGAGGAAACGGTGCAAGGCCTGGATCCAGCAACGTCTGTTCAGTCAAGCGACCGGTTAACAGGCCGGTGGTGCCGAGGTCGATGGCGCTGTTGTACAGATTGTTCAGGCTTCTGAGATGACAATTGCCAGCAGCATCCCCTTTCTTGATCACACGCCACAACGGGCAAGTCAAGAAACCGAGGAGCAAATCGATGAAGCCGTGATCGCATTCCGCATACATCACCTTCTTCTCATCCCTGTCATAGTAAATCCTTATCTTGCTTTCTGGTGAAGAATCAGAAATTTCTTTATCGGACGGAGGCAGAATATTCTGATCATTGATGTTTGGTTTCACAGTGACAGTATGGTCGTCATCATCATTCCCCTTGGATAGAAAGACATCGGTGAATACTGTATCTGATAAGTGAAGCCTTCAGCATAGACACAACCTACACATATTTCATAAACCAAATCCCATCCAGATTAGTAGAGAAAACTATAAAACCCTGCTACACCTAGCAGTACAGTAAGTATATGCACCAAAATCATCTTAGCGCTCTTCATTACCTCCTTCCAGCCGACACACACTCGGACCTCCTCAAAATCATGGCTGATCCCATCAGAACCGAACGCTGGAGCCAGCAACAACAAGCTGGTCGTGGATGCTGGCTTGATCACCCAGTCATCACTGATTACAAACCGTTCTTTACCCCTTAGAAACGCCTCCGTATTCCATGCTTCTTCGTGGACAACCAAAAGTGGATCCAGGGCGTCGTAACACTTGCATTCCTTGTAATTGCAAGGTGATATTTTACATAACCTGCACGGCTGCAAATATGATAAATCAACAATATTCTAGGGAATGATTTTGAAACAGGAACCACTAGCTAGCATTACAGACCTGAAGTCATCGCTGAGCATAGGCGTGAGAGGCGTGCCATGGCAGGCGTCAGCCTTGAGCAGCTCACTCTTCGAGAGGCGGTTGACGCTGTCGCAGAGGCTCGTGAGGCAGCCCGGCGAGGACGACAGGCCTGCCATGATAATTGATATGAAGCGCGGAGAGGGGAAGCGTCAGCAAGCTGAGTAGGACGTTGACAACGTCTGACCCTGCGTCGGCGAAGAGCACGCGGTTCCTCAACCTGTCCACGGCGAGCTTCATCTTCAACTTGCTGACACGGCCCGTAGACTGGGTTTTACCTTGCTCGGGTTCATGGCACTGGTCCACACGACGTCCAAGCTACGACGGTACGCAGCTGCAATGCAGCACATCCAATATTGATTAGTTATAACTTATAAGTCGTACCATTCGTCCACGGACCAAGAACAAAAGTAACCGAGTGTCTTCATATATATACTGCAGTGGGGTCGCAGATAAAAGGTATATCTCACGGTACATTATGCACAATAGTAAAACACTTTTCAAAAGTACACCATAAAACTAGAGAAAAATAGCCAAGCAGCTAAAACAACGTCAAATAGAAACCACTCACACTACGGTCACAATGACAAAGTCAGTACCGAGATGTCGCACACCCTCCATAGAACAACCCACCCATATCCATCTGGAGGAGTCCCCGCGAGGTCGAGACCAGTCATAATAGTGTAAAACACTAACAAACAGTTCAACATAATTATGTAGAGGGTGTCCGGTGGAAACACTTAAACCAAAATATCCTAACCATGAAATTTTGCATAAAAATAGATAGATGTAGCTGATCATGGAAATTGAGAAATAAAGCATCAAAGGCTCCAAACCATGAAAAAGACGACCGGCGGTGGTGAACAGATCTGAATTGCCTACAAATGAGAGGAAATCACTTAGTACAGTAAGTGAAATCATGCGATAAATCTATAGAAGTTAAAAGCATTGCACTTTTCCATGCTTCTTACTGTCTTTCATGGTCTCGTAGCACTTTCTCCTTGTAAGTATAGTATCCGATAGTAACACAATCAAAAAGCTAGAGCTACAGTTTGGGAAGTAAAAAATTGGAATTAGTCAAGAAAATCCACCGTGACCAAAATAGGGTTAGTCGCAAAACGTACTCTCTTCCGTTCAAAATAATTGATGTTCTAGTTGGACCGGATTTAAAGAAAAATGTGTTGGCACCTACAACACTGAATAGTAAAAGTAAATTGGTGTTGTACATGTTGATATATGATGGTGAATAGCGAAAATAAATTGGTGTTGTACTTAGTCAAAACTTAAAATGATTTGAGTTAGGACACACCTAGCTAGAACAACAATTATTTCGAAACGGAGGTAGTATCAAAGTTTGCTAGAATAAACCAGCGCAAAGTTTGACGGAAGTAGTCATGTTGATGTCGATAGCTTTGGACTACCCTTTATGCAACCGAAGTTTGATCAACGAAAGCTCCTTTTTTTTCAGCAGAAAGAAGTAAAATTATGGAATTCAAACCAGAGAGAAGACTATCATACAAGGTCAGTAAGGGAACCGGAGAAGACACTTCTCCGGCGACTTGCCAGCGATATGGGCGACGGCGACCTGCCGATCTCGACGACAAGTACCCAGCGCCGCCGAAACAGACAGCACGTACGCTAAGATTTTTGGGATAAAAAGGTTTTAAGTAGAGGGGGCGCTCCTGTAGGGAGCTCCTGTATGACGCGTTACGCGGAGCGAAGCTCCCGTACGCGTAGGGGTGTAAACGGATCGGATCGGATCGGATTTTGCCTCTACCATATCCTTTATCATATTTTTTTCTCGGATTCGGAATGGATCAGATAATGAACGGTTGCGGGTTCGGGGGCGGATAGATATAATCACTGATTCGGAACGGAAACGGAGCGGATTCGGAGCAGAAAGAAAGTTAGTCGGATCGGTATGCGCAATGTATATCATCAAGCCACATAACCAAAAATAATAGCTCAACAACATAATAATCTAACAAAGTTATACTCCATAGTATGTACAATGACCATGCAAGGAAGTCGTTGTTCAACAAATGAGCTCCACAACTCACTAACTACAAATTATGCTATATTAGTTTAGACATTTCGGTAGAAAATCGGATTATTCGGATTATAACCATCGGATAATCCTAACTAATATTCGGATAATCTATATTCGGATGCTATTTTACATACCATATCCTATACCATATCCGGGTGTTCAGTTCGGAATCGGATATCCTTATCCGGCAAATTCTTCGGAACCGGATATGGATTCTTTAAAACGGATTCGGTGCGGAAATTATCCTATCCATTTACGCCCCTACGTACGCGTACCTGTTTCTATTGTTTCCTCTCTCGCCAAGTTATTGGGCTTGGCCCAAATTTATCCGCTGGTCAGGACGAGCATGTTTGTAATACTTTCGCAATGCCTTCGCGTATCGTTATACTGTTTCGCATTGCGTTAGCTGTCTTTGAACTTTCATAATAGTGCGGTTCTTCTGAAAATCCGAAAACATGCATTGGGCTGAAGAAGTTTATGTCATTTCTGAGAAAAAAAATTGCATGTTGATTTCTTAAACACGTGTATCCGATTTTCATTGGCAGATACCAAATTAACTCTGAAAATGGCATGAACTAAGCATTTTTACACATAGTACTGGAACGTCAAAACAGTAGTAATAAATCCTCTGGAATATGAGCTGCAGTCTTCTTGAACTGAATCCAAATTCAATTCATCATCAACATGACACTCAGATTTTGTATTTGTGTTATAAAAAATCAGGTAAAAAAAGTTGAGTTAATGAAATAAAGCAGTGTAAAATCTAGTTCTGATGGAAAAAAGGTATACTTACGTTGAGAACCCAATTTCCAAAACCGAAACCAGTTTTCACCATTTTCAAAAATTAGGAACCATTTTTAAAAATCAGGAACCATTTTAAAAATCGGAACCATTTTTAAAAAATAGAACCAGAACCATTATTTACCATTTTCAAAAATCGAGAACCATTTTTAAAAATCATAAACCATTTTCAAAAATCAGGAACCATTTTGATCGCTTGTCCCTCTTTAAAAAAAAATCGGAACCATTTTTTAAGTCCGAACCATTTTTAAAAAATGGAACCATTTTGATCGCTCCTCCCCCCCCCCCCCCCCCCCTTTTAAAAAAAAAGGAACCATTTTTTTTAGTCGGAACCATTTTCAAAAAATCGGAAGCATTTTTCACCGTTTTCAAAAATCGGGAATCGATTTTAAAAATCATGAACCATTTTAAAAAACCGGGAATCATTTTAATCGCTACTCCCTCTTTTTAAAAAATCGGAATCATTTTTTTAAGTTGGAACCATTTTCAAAAAGTGGAACCATTTTGGTCGCTCCTCCCTCTTTTTAAAAAATCGGAACCATTTTTAAGTCAGAACCATTTTTCACCATTTCAAAAATCGGGAACCATTTTTAAAAATCATGAACCATTTTCAAAAACAGAACCATTTTAAAAAATCAGGAACCTTTTTTAAGTTGGAACCATTTTTAAAAATCATGAACCATTTTCAATAAAGGACCCAAAAAAATCATAACCATTTTTTAAGTCGGAACCATTTTCAAAAAATGGAACGATTTTGATCGCTCCTCCCCTCATTTTAAAAAAACGGAACCATTTTTTTAGTCGGAACCATTTTTTACCATTTTCAAAAATCAGGAACCATTTTTTTAAAATCATGAACCATTTTCAAAAACCGGGAACCATTTTAATCGCTACTCCCTCTTTAAAAAAATGGAACCATTTTTAAGTCGGAACCATTTTCAAAAATTGGAACCATTTTGATCGCTCCTCCCTCTTTTTTAAAAGTCGGAACCATTTTTAAGTCGGAACCATTTTCAAAAAATCGGAACCATTTTTCACCATTATGAAAAATCGGGAACCATTTTTGAAAATCATGAACCATTTTCAAAAACAGAACCATTTTCAAAAATCGGAACCATTTTTAAGTTGGAACCATTTTTCGAAAATCGGAACCATTTTCACCATTTTCAAAAGCCGGAACCGTTTTTAAAAATCAGGAACCGTTTTTAAAAATCGGAATCATTTTTAAAAATCGGAACCATTTTAAAATTGAACCATTTTTCACCATTTTCAAAAATCGGGAACTATTTTTTGAAAATCGGAACCATTTTTAAAAACCTGAACCATTATTCACCATTTTCAAAAAGCAGAACGATTTTCAAAAGTCGAAAACAATTTTTAAATCTGAACAGAGAAATAGACAAACGAGAAAATTTAAATAGAAAACAAAAAGTAAAGAAAATGTGAGACATCCTAGTACGGACTTCTTCTTCCCCATTGGATACATGTACAACGAACACCGATGGACCAACTCAAACAGCGAACCAGCGCATGTCAGGTTAAAAAAAGGAAGACAAATCAAAGAAGCGGTCCAGAATCGGGAGTTAATTGGGCTGGGCCTAGAAAGGAGATCGGGTACGCGGAGCTTAGTTCGCTCCCTCCGCGGTACGCGATATATAGGATTCGCCGCTCCTGTCGGCTTTCCGTCGCCTGGCCGGGCTGCTGCTAGATGGGCCTCACGCCTTTGTGCTGGAATAGGGGAGTCAGCGCGGCCTCCACCGCGCCTGTGGGCTCAATTTTTGAATTTGTTCAATCGTAAAAATTTTGAAATTAAAAAATTGTCCGTAGTGTCCGCATTTCGGAAATTGTTCAAATTCGGAAGTCATCCAGTCTTTGAATAGTTTGACGCATTTAAATTCCTTTTGACGTCTACGAAATATGTAAATTTGGAAACCACATGGAAATTTGAAATTTAAATTTTGGTCATGCATATTTATTTTTATGTGACCCCGTTGACATATTTGTCATTTTTTTCTATGAACATGTTTAAAATTGATGGTTTGCATTATTTAGAATTATTTCAAAATCTTATGGATAGTTTGGACTATTTTCCCAAAAAAAATGTGGACATTTTTTTAAATTATTGGTTTGCATTATTTGGAATTATTTCGAAATCATATTTAGAATTATTTACAATTATTTCAAAAAAATGTGGACATTTTTTTGTTTGGAATATTCTTTATTTTTTCGTTTGGTCTATTTTATTTATTTTTTTAATTTTGGAAATCTGACAGGGTGGACCCACTGTGACATCGTGCTGACGTCACAGTGGCCAACCCTGGCGGCGTCGAGGTCGCCGGCGGCGCGTCGCCGCGTTCTGGGACGCGCGCGCGTGCGCGTTCGACGCGGGGAGGCCGGGGGCGGCGGCGCTGCCCTGTTTTGGTCGGCGTGGCCTCGCCGGAGGCGCTCGGAACGCGGCGGAGAGCCGCGCGGCAGTGGCGGCCATTCCGGCGAGCTCGCGGCCTCCCGGGATGCAATACGCGGCGAGGAGGGAGCTGGCGCGGCGGCGGAGCTCGTGGAAACCGTGGATCTGGCGGGGGAGGCGCGGAGCAGCGGCGGAGCGCGGCGGCGGCGCCGGTGACCGCAGCGTCGCGCGGGGGAGAGGAGAGCTCGCGGATGCTTTTGCAAAAATGACCCCGACTTTTCCGCAAATTACATTTAGGTCCCACCGTAGAGGAAAAGCGTGGACCGCGCGCGAATTTCCGAAAGCGGGAGGTTTTTTTTTGCAAATCCGCGCCGCGACCGGGTGGGCGACCGGCGGGTGACCGGGCGACGTGTCACCTTCCGATTGGACAAAAATCGGTTGATACAGTGCCGCGCGGGAATGGGGCAACGTGGACGAATCTGGGCCGTCCGTCGCGCCGATCGGACGGCCAGCGATTGCACGCGACGTGGAGCGCTGTGAGGCAGCGGTTTCTTCCCCCTTTTATTGTGCTGGACTAGAAGAGAATGGCGCGCTTTGCTGCGCCTGAGGGTATTATTGTGATGATCAATACATGACATGCTAGTCTGAGTAAGATTAGTTGCATCAGGGAGCGAAACATGTCCGTGAACACATCCCCCCACGTCGTCCTCCTCTGGGCGACACGGGGGAAACCCTAGCCGCCGCCTGTAGAGGTCCGCCGCCTGCACCGCAGCGCCGCTGCCGGAGAGGGAGTCGGCAAAGCCGCACGCGCCTCGAGGACGGCGGCGTCGGGGCGGTTTCCTTCCGTTTCTGCCGCGTGGAGGCCATGCGAGCGGCGGGCGGCGCGGGTTAAGCTACGCGACCGCGCGGCCGTGCGAGGGCGCGGGGGAGATGGTGCTGGGCCGGCGGGTAGCGGCGGAGCTGCGGCTTCTGGCGGCGCACACCGGCGCGGGGCGGGCTGGATCTGGGCCCGTGGGCCGGCTCTGGGCTTCGATGCCGGAGTGGAGGGACGCGGCCACGTTCCTGGGTGCGGTGCAGATGGTCGACGATGAGCCAGCTTGTGGAGGAGATGGAGGCGCCCGGGCAGCGTGGTAGCCGGGGCGACGGCCCGGATCGGAGTTTGCTGCAGGTTCGGAGGCGGAGATGCGGGGCGTCGGCAGGAAGCGGACACGGAGGTGGTGATCGGCAACAGTGATATCTGGCTTGGCTTGCTGCTCCCCGCGCTTCACGGACGGATCGAGCTCCGGGGCGAAAGCCTTACCCCTGCTTTGTCGGGGCCGACGACGGCGGCGCCTCCGGGCGTCGTTCCCTTCATGTTTACGTCGTTCGTGGAGTTTCGAGTCCATCCGACGGGAGTGGTCAACAATTCCGGGTGAAAGCCTAAGCTCCGTGGGAGCGGGCGGCGGCGGCGCAAGCGTTGCTTCCTTCTTGAAGGCGCCGCCTTGGAATTGTTGCCCTCGCGGGGCAACAGTTTCGCGAAGGCCAAGTAGGATGGAGTTGCGGTCGGGGTGGTGGACGCCGGGGCGGCGGCTCCGGACGGTGGTGGACGCCGGGGCGGCGGCTCCGGACGGTGGTGGACGCCGAGGCGGCGGCCTCGGTTTCCCACGCTACGACGGTTCTACGAGGCAGAGCCGTTGTTTAGCGTGGGCCTGGGTGGCGACCTGGATGAAGACTGCGGGGGCAGAAGGTTCGTCGACCCGACTGGATCGTCTTCGGGCAATGCGAAGACGATATGGTTGCTACACCGGGGCGGCGGTCCCGGAACAGGTGGTTTTGGTGGCAACCTGGATGAAGACTGCGTGGGCAGAGGGTTCGTCGACCTTGACTGGATCGCTTTCGGGCAATGCGAAGGTTGATCTGGTTGTTACGCCGGGGCGGCGGCCCCGGAGCAGGTGGTGTGTGTTGTGGCATTTGTCGACTTGGGTCGTGTGGGCGGCGGGTCGCTTCGTTTGTGTCGTTCTTTTGTACAGTTTGTATGGTTTTTGGACCCGGTTTCCCTTATAAACTGGGTCAATTCTTTCTATCTATTCGAGTGGTGGTACGACCACCTTGTCCTCAAAAAAGATTAGTTGCTCATACATGATCAGGTACAAATTCATAACTTTTTTGACAAATATTATAAATATAAACCGTATAATTCAAAAGTAACAACTTTGAATATGTTAATCTCCGAATGAGTGAGTCACGCCCCTGTTGCTTGGAGGCGGAGGAGCCGTGCGAGGCAGGGGCTTGGTCGAGGTGCTGCCGGAGGCAAAGCTTGCATCGTACATGTGCTTGTAGAGAAAGGAGGGGCACGATGAGAAGGGGAAGGAGAGGAGGGCCGCTCGGATGGCTCGCCGGTCGGAGCTATGGACATCCGGGAAGCAATGGTGGCCACGTGGGGGAGGAGAGCGACGGCAGCCTTCAAGATAGAATCCCTACTGTGCCTTCGAGCAGTGGTGGTGGATTCGCGACATAATCGGTAAGAGTTGTGTCGGTGCTGCCAATTTCGAGGCCAAATCGATGGGAGAGGAGGTGGCACGGTCAGCGACAAAGAGAAGGGAGGGGGACTTGAAACTTCCAATTGGAAGTTGGCGTGCCCCTTTTATTAAATGGCGGCAACCCAAGTGTTGTATTTTACAACACTTGGTGTTTTTTTGGATTACACAAAACAAATTAGGAATGTTTTAAATCAATGACAGTTGTTGGAGTAAGGTTTTTTCGTCTGAAGTGTTCTAAAAATTAGTTAGAGCCTAAAATATGGCAGCTATTGGAGATGATCTAACACAGGGGCGTCCCGTAGATTCGTGTACGGTAGTTAAAAAAAATATTGCTAAGTTTTGTGTCCAACTGAAGGGATGGATAATATTATTCTAACCTCGTGGACACGAATGTGTATTTGTATTTTGCAACACTTGGTGTTTGTTTTTGGACTGTACAAAGTAAATTTGGATAAAATTTACATCAATGACAGCTGTTGGAGTAACATTTTTTGGTTTCAAATGTTCTAAATGGTAGTTAGAGACTAAAATATGATAGCTGTTGTAGATGCTCTAAGATATGGGCGGCCCATAGATCCATGTGCGGTAGTTAGAAAAACATTTCTAAGTTTCGTGTTCAGCTAAATGGATAAAAAATATTATTATGACGAATATGGTGAATAAGAATATGTATAATAGGAACCAACCAAAGTTGACACGGGGTTTAACCAGGGAGCTGCAACACTTGGTGTTGTTTTCTGGATTGTACAAAATAAATTTGGACAATTTTAAATTAATGAAAATTGTTAGATTAAGATTTTTTTGTCTCAAATGTCCTAAAAATTAGTTAGAGCTCAAAAATATGACAGCTATTTGAGATGCTCTAATAGAGGGGCGCACGTAGATTCGTGTACGGTAGTTAACAAAATATCGCTTAGTTTTTTGTCGAGGTGAAGGGATGGGCACATATTATTTTGACATGGTGGACACGAATGTGTATTTGTATTTTGCAACACTTGATGTTTGTTTTTTGAACTGTACAAAATAAATTTGAACAAAATTTACATCAATGACAGTTGTTGGACTAAGATTTTTTGGTCTCACATGTTCTAAAACTTGTTAGAGATTAAAATATGGCAGCTATTGTAGATGCTCTGTGAGAGGGACGGCCCATAGATTCGTGTGCGGTAGTTAAAAATTTTTCTTCTAAATTTGATGTCCAGCTAAACAGATAAATAAAATTATTGTGATGAATATGGTGGACAAGAATATGTAGAACAGGAAATTAAAGGTTGACACATGGTTTAACCAGGAAAATAATAAATAATACTATTGTAATGTAAATAGTGGACAAGAATATGTAGAACATGAACCAATTAAAAGTTGACACATGGCTTAACCAGGGAATCCTAGGAGTTTAGATATGTTAGAGATGAGCCGCCTGGCTCGCCGGTAGAAAAGATGTGGCAGGCCGAAAATCATCCGCATCCGGAGTTCAAAGGCTCGAGATCGAGAAGATTCGCGCGAGCCCTCAAAAAAAAAGAGAAGATTCGCGCGAGTTCGAGCTCCCTCCTCGGCCAACCATCGTCGATTCGAACGCGAAATCCGGAACGTTCCAGAGGCCGCGGCTCCCGCTCCCGGAAATCTAAAATGCCGACCACTCTCCGATCCAGCGCCGCCTCGGCAAGATTTTCTTCACGGAAAACGAACCAATCGACTCCGGTACTCCACGCCGCCATGGACGTCCTGAAGCGCGAGCTCCAGCGCAAGCGGCAGCAGCTCGAGGCCGACTTCGGCGGCCGCAAGGTCCTCCGCCGCGCCGAGATCGAGGCGCGCGAGATCCAGCGCCTCCGCGTCGCCGAGCGGGAACGCCTCCTCCAGAAGCAGCGACGGCAGGAGAAAGAGATCCGGTCCCGCCCCGCCTCCTCCCCATCCGTGTCTTCCTCCTCCTTATTACCTCCATCCTCCATCGCCGACGATTCGGTGAAGGCCGACCGCGCGGACGGTCAGAAGGAGCCGCTCCCGCGGGAGGAGGTCGTCCGGCGCCTTCGGCTGCTGCGCCAGCCGGCCACGCTCTTCGGCGAGGATGACGCCGCGCGCCTCCGCCGCCTCCACGACGTGCTCGAGGACCCCGCCGCGGTCGCTGACGTCGAGGACGCCGGGGAGATCGGGGAGGGGCAGACCAACGACTTCCTGCGCGACATCCAGGCCTTGCGTGCCAAGGCGGTTGCCAAGCCCAAGGCCGGCGCCAGCTCGGCCGAGAGGAGCGACAGCGTGAAAGAGGAGAAGGAAGAGGTGCCGTTCGACGAGCTCTGCGACGAGGACAAGATCATGGCCTTCTTCAAGAGGCTGCTGAGCTAGTGGAGCCAGGAGGTGGACGATATGCCGGACGACGAGAGGCGGACGGCCAAGGGCAAGGCCGTGGTGGCCACCTGCAAGCAGTGCGCGCGATACCTCGACCCGCTCTTCAACCTCTGCAAGAAGAAGGTATGCAGCATAGCCCACAACCTCGTTGTCAGGAATCGATGACCAGATTGTCAGTTCTGCATTTACGAATCTTTGGTGAATTCTATACAGTTTTCCTGGGATCGATCGCTGATTCAACATTTTGATGGGTTCAACTGCAGGCTCTCCCCGACGACGTCCAGCGAGCGCTTCTCGACGTGGTGAGGTGCTGCATGCGGCGGGACTACCTGGCGGCGACGGACAGCTACATAAAGCTGGCGATCGGCAACTCGCCGTGGCCGATCGGCGTCACCATGGTGGGCATCCACGAGCGGTCTGCCCGCGAGAAGATCCACGCCAACAGCGTGGCCCACGTGATGAACGACGAGACGACCAGGAAGTACCTGCAGTCCGTGAAGAGGCTCATGACCTTCTGCCAGAGGAGGTACCCCACGGACCCGTCCAGGTCGGTCGAGTTCAACAGCCTCGCCAATGGCAGCGACCTGCAGGCCCTCCTGGCGGAGAAGAACGCCAAGGGGTCGGATGAAACGCTTCGGCTGGTGGCTGCGTCGTGAATTGATTCTTGAGCGGTGCAATTTAGATGTGCAAATATGCCAGGCAATTGAAAGAAAAATAGAACGGCGGATTAATCAAACAAAAAATCATTTTTTTTTTTTTTTGAGGCCAACAAAAAATCATTCTTGTTGGCTGCTGGATCATTGCGACCTGCAATAAAGATCTGACGTTCATGATTAAAGGTGTCTCTGTAAAATGTATATTCATTATTCTGTTGTGGAAGTGATAGAAAGTTTAGGAGTGTGATGATCAGTGTTAGCTTTGGAGGTAACAGGACTGGACGTCCATTGGTTCAGATGTCTAACAACAAATTTGAACTAGTAGAGAAAATAACGAAAGGAATAAAAGATGATAAGGTACACTTGTTAGTGTAGCAAGCTAGCTCCTCATCCGATTAATTCCAGGTTCGACCCATTCTTGCTGAGAATCTGCATTGGACTCTCATGTACTCCCTCCGTTTTTTAATATAAGATATTTTAGGTGTTGCACATGTTGTCTAAGCACATGTTAAAGTGAGTGAACATGCACACTAATATATGTCTACATACATTTGTATACATGTGCATGTGGACAAATGTTAAAACATCTTATATTAAAAAACGGAGGGAGTAGCAACTAGCAAGCATGAAATCTTCACTTCTTCAGGCCATAGTTTCCAGTGAATTAACAGCAATGCTTGCTACCATAACAATCTTCTTAAAACGGCCATAGTTTCCCTAGACTTCGGCAGATCAAACAATCTTCTTAAAACGGCAGGGAATACTGGTATAATTAGCACCATACTGTTCAAAGATAAGATTATGCATAGTCTTGAATGAAATCACTAGGTGCAGCATTCCAAAAGCGTCCAGAATAAGCAACCCAAATTTGAAACAGAAAATATGGAACAAGTGTTGACACATGATTAAGACATCAACCATCATCGATCAAAATTGATGTAAATTTACAACTCTTTCGATCCAACTAACATCACTAGTAAATCGGATGTGTAACTTTACAACTTCACCTGCGGCGATGTGGAGATAGCCCAGCCTCATACACACCACTCCGCAATAATATACACGCCGGGCGCAAACCTTGCCCCTTGTACAAAAGCTCAGGGATTTGTATGCTGCACAAACCCCCAGGACCCAAGCACAAAAATATGTGAACAAAACACAAGGAAAAAAGGTAAGCTGTGATGTGTGTAAAACCATTGAGGTTATTCTAGCCAGCTATGATGTCAATACAGATTGTAGAGCAAGTTGTTGCTGTGGCTGAAGAGAAGACCATGTCGAGGCAAGTACTGCAGGAGGCAAAGTGGTCTGAAGCTGTCTTAGCAGATTAACTATCTTGCTAGCAGTCTGTTCGGTTGCCAGATCCTTGCCCGCACATAATATCTGCACTCAGCAAAAATAAATTTGGTGTTAAACAGCTACTCCCTCCGGTCCACAAAAATTGTCGTGTGAAAATAGCGTCGGTAGCACAAATCGCACGTACAGCCTCCGACATTTTTTTGGGATCGGAGGGAGTATTGTTGTACATTCTGAAGCCGCTGTGGGCTATATATTGATTGTCGCGTGAAAAGTGGATAAGAGTCCATGACAAACTCACATATTATATTCACAGTACAAATAAAACTGCAATGTTTCTGTGTAAATTAACTAGATTGATTCATTAACAGAATAAGGCATCCAGCACATAAAGTCTCAAAGAATGAAGAATGACTGCGTTGCTATGGAAGGGCCCATGATTGCAATGGAGAACAACATGAAGTGGTGAATGCTAAAATAGGATCATGAAAAAGTAAGTGCCAGCATTACATATAGGGCAACAGAGAATTTAGCAACTGAAATGAGCGACAAATGGTTGCAAAGCACATGCTACTGATGACAGCATTGTGACCCTGAAACCTCAATGTACAGTAGGTTGCAGCAACCCTGTTTCAGGTTCAACCTAGAGGCTGAGTTCTTAACAAGACAGACACCAGTTGGTACCTGCATTTGTCGATACTCCCAAGATGTATTACATGCACTTTTCAATAATAGCTTATATATCGTTCAATGAGTTTATTGATTTCGAAAAGTTAAGGTATCAAACGGTATAGTATACAAATATAGGCAGAAATCCTCTATGGTTCCAAAAATGCATGTAGCAATATCTTTATCAGCAAATCAAAAAATGGGAAGTAAACATAAAAGAATACCTCTGCAAAAATAGATACAATCTTCGGAAGATATTGATTGTTCTGGCCCAAAAGCTCCCTATCAGACCTGTTAGTCATGCCAACAAAGTCAGTACGAAAGAAACATAATCATGCTACTAGGTTGGTGTTTCTATACACCATAACTTGGTAAAACTGCTCAATCCCATGGACAAATTTTTTGGCTGTTGCTTACTTCTCAAGCATTGCACACATCTGTTCATGGACAATCCTGGCCTCAACTAAGTCATTTTTTAAAGGAAGACAACTTAACCAAGCAGGAATAACCTGTTAAAATTGAAAGGTGTTGCACGTCAGAAGCACTGGTTAAGGAATTAATAAAATAACAAAGTATCAATTAACAGGTAAACGCATCATCTGATATTTGGGGCAAACGGAGTAAGGACATAACTAAGTGACATTGAATCCCTATAGGATCCAATGAACAATTGATGAAAGGAACTACTCTTTTCCTTTTAAAAGTACAATGTCTTTGTAATTTTGCTTACCAAAACGTCTTACAATAAGGGACAGAGGTAATATATCTTAATTAAAGAAAAAACTCTAGTGGCAGCTACTGCAACTAAGTAGATTTTTAGCTTACACCAGAAATTGTGTTGTAGGCAATGAGTTCTTTTGAGAATTACAATTTCTAATAAAAAATCAATGAAAAGGGAAAAATATCCATATATAGCCTGCCAGGTCAACCTAACCACTGGTGTACATTAACTGGTCGAATGGGAAGACAAGTTCAACATTAGGCATGATTTCATATTCTGATTTCAACTTAAAACCCATCATGTTTTGCCAGTTCAAAACCAATTAATGTTTGCACATGCCGTGTAAGGTTTTTGCCTAGTTGATAGAATATTTGGACACAAAGTGCCCACTTTAAGCCTTGAGGTGTTGTTGTGTGCTTTCGCAACAAGCACAATTTATTTAGGAGAATGTGAACATGTACCCTTGCGACAGTACTATCAGATTAACGTCAGACATCGGTACAAATTCCCGAGCCTTTTTGAATTTTCAAGGATACAATTGCAGGAGTCGAAGTTCAATACTTCCTACATTTAATTACCAGTTCACCACATATTCCAAGTAATGCATGCAGTTGGGGTGCAATGCACCTCAGAGTAAGAAAATAAAGGCAAATGGCTCATAGGATACCTGAGATGCATCAATGCTATCACGATGAAACTGACATATCTTTCCAAGAGCAGAAACAGAATTGTCATATGCCATCGCATTATCCAATTCCAATGCATTAGGATGTTTGATTACATTGTATAATCTAGACAGTGCTTCTGTAGAAACAAATAATCGATGTCAACAGCAAAATGTAACAATAAAATAGTCCGACTCACAGTAAGTAAAACACATACCCCCAGTATGAGGCCTGAATGCAGAACCACCAAACTCCGCACAGATGCCAATGCCATAAACTGCAGCCTGAAAACAGCAGGTGAAATATGAACCCACACTTCTTGAGAAATTATGCAGTATTATCACATGAACCTTTGTGCATTGAAGAAAGATTCAGACCTGTCTAACATCTGGGTTTTCACTTGTGCAGGCTTCTAGCAGAGAAGGAAGATATGTGTCATAATACCTGAGGGCCAGATAACATAAAAATTTGCTTCATGGGAAAAGGTTTTCTTGAAGAAAATAGTAGGAAGATCATAAATCTGTTACCTAACTGCTGCTTCTTGACAGTGTTCTGCAACGTCATCAAAAATGCATATGGTAACTCTTCTTTCTTCTGATGTCTTATCCTTGCCCTAGTAAATGATTAAACGTAATAGAAAATAAGTTAATTTATGAGGTCCATCCAAATAATGCATTACGTAAAGTGCAACTTGTGCAATGAGATGTTTAGTGATTATCACGTGTCATCAAATCCACATAAAAGACAGAACAGGGGATATGTATACAGATTGAAGTTTCCTTTTGAAAATGAGAAAACATCATAATGATTACAAATGAGAAACCTTGAATAGCATAGCAAGAAGTTGGGACTAAGGACATACTATCTGAAAATGGCCAAAAGGGTGACGGAGGATGGTTTTAAGACTTGGCATTAGCAAGTCAAATAAAATACTTTTGGTGTAAAGTTCTTTTTCAGATCTACTCTTAGGATAATAAAACATAGCCAAAATCTCATGGTTAATCATTTCACTTACCAACATAGGTGTCAAATAAACAGAGATCTCGTCAAAAAATGGAAGGAAATAAGTCTTGAAAGTTTTGACCAGAGTGCCCAAGCAATCACCAACCTGCGAAATCACAAAAGGTAAATTTGTGTAAACTACTGGTAATGATGCTTAGCAATTAGTATTCTGTTAGCACACCCCTTTATGCGCAACTAAAGGTACAAAACAATCATGCATGCAACTTACATAGGTTTAATTACATTTATAAGGTAATTGATGAGGCATCTAAGTAATCTTTGATTTCAGTACACATACTTGTCACTTATCTACATCACTATATGTATAGACAGTATAGTGTTGCAACTTGCTGCTAATGTTCAGTTTTAAGTTCAGACTGCTGCTAGTGCTTCCCTATTTTCTGTCCGTACGATTCCGTACAAAACGCTTAAGCAGTGCTTAAGCTTCAATTTTCCTCTGATCGGTGCCTCACCGCTCGCTTACCGCTTTTTTGAACCTTGGATATATAAGTACTGCTATGCTGCATTATCCAAATGTTACAGTTTAGCATTTTGTTAGCTTACTTGATCGAAGATTTCATCCTCCTGTTCGTTTTCTTCCCTTAGTAGCTCATCTTCCTCTGAATCAAAGTCTTCAGCCTTTGCCCTCTCTGTTCGGTCTGTCCTCCTATTAGAGCTTGCTGTAATTACCTCTTTGATACATTCCACTATATATCTAACTTGGCCTTCATCAAGTAGTGTTCCTGACATCTGAAAGAAGACAATAGATTACAGATTATTACTACTTATCAGTGATCTTACAGAGTGCACCGGAATAAGCCACAGAAAAAGGCACCGGTTTTTGTGAGTTGATGACATGTACTAGCATATAAGATTGTTACATGTTATTAATAGCATGAGTAAGATGGCATGGAGTACTTCCGCTAAATACTTTAGCAGAAGAACCAATCAGCACTGCACTACAGACATAAATCATGTTAACTTTATAGCCAAAATTGTGCAGCACAGACTACAGAGTAGGCCCACAGAGTAGTACATTATTCCTGTATTCACGCACAGCACAGGTGTAAATTTTAGCATAGTCTAGTAAGGCTGAATAATCATGTCAAAATAAGCAAGAGCCTGCTGTGCACAAAGTCAAGATGTCAAGGCTTCTGAAGCAAACGTAACCTTTTGAGTCCAGTGTCGCAAATAACTGTAACCAAAGTACAATAACACAAATACAATACCTGTATTGACTCGTTCAATGACTCCAGCATGCTTGCACAAATTTGTGTCTCAGGTTCCTACAGAGTTTCACTAAAATGCTTAAACCAAAGAACGATAACTACCAGAATGAGCACTAAGCAGAATTAAGAATGTCCTAGCATGCTGCACTTACTTTATTTATAGCCTCTACAAGAGCTGGAACTATGTAATCAGATAGTTGCTTAAGATAAGAACTATCCCGGCCTTGAGCTTGGCCTTTTTCTACTGCCAACTTTGCTGAACGTAGAAGCTCAGGCATCGCTGTGAAGATTGCATTAGGCATACAGCTTGAGAACATGTAAAATATATGAAAAAATACAACAGAATTAATGATCCCTAACCTGAAACAGCTGCCTTCCTAACTTCGTCGTGAAAATAGAATTTGAGGAGAGGTACCAGAGTAGTTGCAACCTGTAAATCCAGATTCAGCATCAACTCTTCGCGCACACATACAATGAGAAAATGGAGAGACAGGGAGGATGAATTCAAAAAATATGACAACGTGACCTGATCAATCCATGGGAAAAACCCTTCCTTGAGCTCATCAGCATAGCAACACAGCATACTGCATGCTGTTGCTTTCTCCTCCAGAAGACTGGTCCTGATGCCAATTCTCTTATCTCCCAGGGTAATAGTCTCAACACTGCATTGTACGTACAGGCAGTAAGGATTTTTTTAGTGCATACAGGTGGTTAGCAAAATCACTCGGTGTAATAGTCTCAGCAGTCAGCACTGGTTCAATCAAAGTGGCTGAACTTAATGCGGTAAAGTCAGTGCTGCGTTTCAATCCTGTATCGATCGACTAACACATGTGAATTCAAAATAACAAACCAAAGTATCACAAACATCATCATGCCAAAGCATTCAAGGAAACTAATGAAAGCATGCCTGCAGGATCAGATTCACCATTTCCATCATGTGACTGCGACCAGCGGAAAAAAAATACAGGAAAACAGGGATGGGGTGCATCAGCATCTTGGCCCATTGAACCGACACGAAAACTGCGGCACCACCGCATACTAGAGCGACCCATATAATGAGGGTGAACGATAGACATGATCTGACCAAACCTAAGGTCAACCGGGCCTGGACCTAACTTCGAGAGTCTTCCACATCCCTTCCCTTCTTCTCCACCACAAACTGGTGGCGCCTTCCACATCCTCGCCCACCAAACCAAATGTGCACGACCATCGCCTCTACTGCGGTGCAATGGCCAGAGCCTCCGATCATCACGTAATCGACATGCAGATAGCTAGCGTCCAAAAGCAAGCACCCTCCACCGGCATGTGCAGGCGTTGATATGTTTAAGCTGTGTTTGCAGGCGCTGCAAGCTCACAGTTTGGTGTGTTTCATCTATGTCTGTGTCAACAAAGGGCTGACCCAAGGAACCTAACCAGTTAAGTGCATTACCCTGTGTAAGAGGATCACGCCGAACCTTAACCCTAAATACTTTCAAGCAGTCATGCAGGAAAGCAAAAGAGGCAAACCGGCCCGCCCCACATACAGCCTACAAAAAAACAAGATATGACAAAATACCAATTTAGACATGGAGGGAAGTCCTAAAACATACCCCTCGTCATCAGATTCACCATCGTCACCTGCAGAGGTGATGCTCACATCTGGTTTCAGCTGAGCAGACTGAAGTAGAGGGGGCATAACGACACTCATGTATGGAAGGAACTCCTGACCAAGGCATTTACACAGTCTTGCCCAGGCCTACAAATGCAATTAGATTAAGCAAAAGTGAGGCACTCTAGTGATCTCAGTTAGATTAAGTCAAAGAAAGCACACAAGTGATCATATAACTGCCATTAGGGTTTTGATTTCCGACGTACTTGCAGCATGTAACTTGTTATCGGGTCATCAGCCTCCATCTGAGATCCTTGCAGTGACATCAAAACTTCCATAACCTAACAAGCATAATGTATTATACTCAAAGGGCCAACCAATGAATTTTGCAAACAACATTCAAGTGAACATGTCAGCGATAAAATCAGAACAAACTGCATATAACATCTTTACAATCTGATTGGATATTTAAGAACTGGCATTTAACTTGAAAAGTTCTCACAACAGGAAATAGATATAAATCAGAGCAACTAAAAAAGCATTACCTGCTTAGCATCATCACTAAATTTTTGTTTCCCAACAGCCATACCAACTAAACTAATGCATTCCATGGATTTGGCACGCAACATTCTGCTTGACTTGTCAGTTGCATTCATGAGTATAGCCTTGAGATATGGCATGACTCCATCATAATATTTTTGGAAGTGTTCCTGAAGCAATATGTTTAGAACGAATTAGCATAATATTAACCAGAAAACCCTCAACGGTATGTTCTATTGTACCTGAGAAGAATCTGCAGCCGATGCTAAAGCTGTTAAAGCACCTTCTTGCACCATTTGACTTCCAGACTGTAAGGAAAAACAAACAAATTTTCCAAAAAATGTATCAAATTACACACATGTAATTACTGTAGCCACTGAAGATTCAAGGTTGGAAGCAAGATTTACCTGAAGCAACACGAGAAGCTTGCTTACTATCACGTCCAAGTATGGCGTTAAAATCTCAGGTCTGCAATTTTCGCTGAAGTTCAGAATTGCAGAAGCGGCATGTGCCTGAACTCATTGGGAATATGAAAAAAATGCAAAACAAATGTTATAGCATGCCTTGTTGATCACTTGATGCAGGAAACAGTTATGAGAAGTTAATCACAAGTACACATCCAAAAAAGTATAAGCTGCAGTTTATGGTCACTACCAAAACAAGTAAGCCTTTTCGTGAGATGCTGACAGGGTATTAAATACATGTATATGGTCACTGAGGTACTGAACTAGCATCAACTCCAGCGTAAACAGGTACGCTGAGAGATGTCTATATACCCCTTGAAGCATACCTTGCTGCCAAATTAAACACCTAAGACCAACAAACAAAGAATCCAGGCACCAACCTTCCAAGACCAGTGCAAATAATACCCTGGGATGTTCTGCAGGTGGTCTATCTACGATGCACAGTGATGTGGTAGTTTGGTAGTATTGCAAGAAATGTTGCCATTACTGGAAGCAGTATAAATACTGTACTAGGATAGAAGTTAGATTATATCTTCCAACAGACACATTCCCTAAATCAAATGCTAGTAGACCCTACTTTGTGCTATACAATTTGATTTAACTGAAATTCTCGAAGAAAAATCTTTTGAATGCCAAATCTCTCTGGTCTCCACTTTCCAACTCATTTCTATTAGAGATATTACATATATTTTTGGAGCAACAGAATTACATATATGGCATTAAAAATTGGAGATGCTCTTGACTTTCATTTAGGTTGCATTGAAAAATAGTTACTGTGTCGAATAGAATGAACATTATAACCTGTAAATGCTCTTAGCTCATCATCAATTCATCATTATTGGCGCATAACAATTTCTACCATTATACACTATCTACATAACGCATGACTTCTATACATGATTGAAAGGGAAGAAGCAACACGGAATATGAATACAGCTCAGGAATTAAGAATGCAGCATCTAATCCGGATAGACTTGGTCAGAATAAATGTCTTTAAATGCAAGACAGGCATGAACATTCACAAACAAATATGTGCAAAGTTCTTAGCAATAAACTGCAATACCCTTGGAATCAACAAATAAATGGAACAAATGCCTAGCAAATACCAACTCTTGGCTTCACAAACAAGCTAGGAGGGTTAGCCCACTGTATGTTTCGACCTAAAACAATGTGTGCCGTCCAAAAGTAGACCCAAAACTCCAAAGTAGGATTAACCTCCAACATATAACACAACAAACTAGTATAATGAGGATATGATGTACTCTTCAATACAAATACTATAATGAGGATACCCAAACTGTCCACGGATACAGATAAGCATATCCATGGTCAGACACCACAAAACATCATGCGTGCGTCGGCAAACATGACCAATATACAACTATCAACACTGCCCTCGTAAAATTTGCATACCACACACGCTAAGGGAACAATATCAATATGTATCAATTTGAGTAGTCTCTAGGGTAATATAGCAAGCATGTGGTTACATGATATGATGATAATAACTGCTTTAAGAAATTTGGGTAGAAGAAAGGATACTGAAAGGGGGGTGATGCAGATGACTTAGAATGCAAATGGTCAGAAAACACTTGCCTGTACTCGTGGGTTCTCGGAATCATCCATTGCTGAAGCCAATGCAGGTACTACAACATGGTGCAGCTGGTTCTGCAACTCAGGCCCGAGGTCTGTCGAAAGCTGCCCAACTGCATTGATAGCTGCCCACCTCACCCGAGGATGAGGATCCTTGAAGGAATTTAGCACCATCCCGACAACCTGATCCAGGTTCTTAGTCATCACCTTAGCACAGCCCTCTGCGATCTGCGATATCGTCACCAGTGCCGCATGCCGTCTCTTCCAGTCTTCAGCACCGATAAACGATGGGAGCAACTCGGCAGCCACGGGCAAAATCGTATTCCCGCCGACAGCGATTGCAAGCCGGTCAAGACACTCCTGTGCAAAAACAAAGCTTCCAGTTTCCCCAGCATCCTCCTCCTCTGTCACGGCAGCATACCAGGCCGGTTCATCCTGGACATCGAGCAGCATGGTCATGACTATGGCAAAGAGCCTGCCGACGTAGCGTGGCAGCCTCCTCATCATCCCAGGCGCACGCTCCCTCGCCTCGGCAAGGGTAACAACAAACTCGACAGCGAGGTGGCGTGTGCCGTCCTCCAACCCGGGGGCCTCGGCGATCTGCAGCATGGAGGCGACGACGTCGGGCAGCTGGCGGCGGAGGAAGCGCGGCTCGGCACCGGCGAGCTCAATCATCATCTCCAGCGCCTCCTGCGCGGAGCCCTCGTTGCCGCAGTTGAGCGACTCGGCTAGGGCACGCATCATGGCTGGGAGGAGGTCCTGGAACTGGTCGCGGTCCGCGGCCGAGGAGAGGGACTGGATGACGCTGATGGCGGCGTTGAGGCCCGCGACGCGGACGTCGGCGGAGGAGGGGTGCGAGAGCGCGGCGAGGAGCAGGGCGTGGAGGTTGGGGAAGCCGGCGGCGAGGTGGAGGCGAGGCGGGCGAGAGTGTTGAGGGCCGACTCCTGCAGCGCGGGCGGCGAGGACGGGGAGGCGATGGACTTGTAGAGGAAGGTGAGGAGGTCGGGCCAGCCGTTGGAGGGGAGGAGGTGGGTGGCGAGCTCGGCGACGGCGTCGGAGAGCTTTTTGGAGATGGATTTGGGGAGGGAGGGCGCCGAGGCGGCCGAGAGGAGCAGCGCGCGGAGCGAGGACTGCGTGGCGGGCGCCATGACGGGGTAGACGAAGGATTGGGAGGCCGGGGAGATGAGGCGGCGCAGGAGGACGGCGGCCATGGGCGCGGAGGGGTGCGACGGGGAGAGGAGGAGGTGGGCGAGGCGGAGCGCGAGGGCGTCCGGGTGGGAGGCGCGGAGGGAGTGGAAGGTGCGTTCGGCCCGCGACCGCGCCTCGTTGGCCGGGGAGACTAGGTCGGCGAGCAGCGCCGTGAGCGGCGCCGGGTCCGCACCCAGCACCGCCGCCGCCGACGCATCGGCCTCCGCCTGCGCCTGCGGATCCATGGGCTCGGCTCTGCACGATACGGCGAGATTCGCCGCGGCGCGGTGTTGGGGGGAGGGGAAAGGGGAGCTGCCCCTGGCGACGGAATTCGAGCGGCAGGGCGGGATTATTTTGGTTTTTTGGGGGGAACGAACGATAGCGGCGCGGCGAGGGCGGGCGGAGAGCGCAGAGGGGAGAGAGAAGGAGAGAAACGGGGGACAGAGGAGGTACGGTATTCGGGAATCGGGGCGAGTGGAGTTGTGCGGGCCGGACGTGCTGGGAGGCGGGGCCCGGTGGGCAGGGGCGGGGACTTATGACGGCTGGCCCGCGTACATGGTTATCAAAATCAGAGTAGCTCACCGTTACTAATTATGCCATCATCTTTTTATTTCTTTTTTCCTTTTCGTATGTAATAAACCACCCTTTCTGGTTGCTTTCAGATCCTCGGGTATGTTTCCTTCCAAACTCGTACAACCATAGGCAACTAGATTGCGATTTGCTTGCGTCATCCTCGTTTTGTAAGATTCAGGAGATAAATGTTTGCCATAACCTAGTTACGGCTTAGGCTAATTGTTTGCACTGGTCTCGCTTTCGACTTTAGGGCATGTTTGGCTGGGAGCTTGTAAATTTGGCTACGTTTGGTATCTGCTTGGAGAGCGTCCCGTTCTACATGCATGACCAGATAGAAAATTGACATTTAGAGAAGAGGCATTTTGGCTCCTGTGACCATATGCTTCCGCTTTAAATCTTGTTTAAAACACATTTGGAAATGTCGAAAAATTCAGACAAAAAAATTTACCCGTGCATATATGCTCAAAATTTTGTTTCGCGGAAAATCGGCATTTTTTATGTCCTGTGAAAAAAGACAAATTTATGGTGCTAAAAAAGTTTTTCATGATACTTTTTTTATCTTTTTAAACAAGCCATAAAAGATCTCGACGTTTTCGCGAAACTTGGTGTGTGCACATAGAATATCGAGACGTACGCGAGGAATTTTTCAGATCTTTTTTTACATTTTGAAATATTGGTTCTTGTTGCATGAGCATATGTTTACATGTGTCAAAATGGATTTCACAACGTTTAGGCCATAGTTGAACACGGCTCGATTTTGGTTCTCATACATTCACATGATTAAAGGGCATACTTAGAGTTCAGTCACCGAAATTTAACTAAATCTCAGTCGACTGATGTCATTCGATATATGAACATTTTGGAGAAAAATCTTAGTTGCAACTCACATATCACACGAATCACGATGCAAAACTAATAGCTAGAGAGTTGCAATCCATGCGTAATTGAAAAAATTGTTGCAACTCCAACTCCCTTCAACTCACGGATTACACGAATCGCGTTGCAAATATAGTGACTATGAGATATGGACCGAAAGAAGCCTAGTTTGTTTTTTCTAAAAATTTGGGGTTGTGAAGTGTTTGTCAAACGACTCCAGTCGGACAAGGTCACACCCAGGTCAAATAAGTGTTTCTTCGTGGGGTGTCCAAGAAAACCTTGGGTTACTACTTCTACAATCATAAAGAGGGAAAATCAAGGGCAGAGCTCCTAGTAAGGCAAGGTAGGCGATCCTTGATTTGCGACGAAAATATTCATATACACGTGTTTTTCTGAACAATTTGAGTGGTCGTACGTAAAAAATGAACTCTATATGAGAAAGTTATGCTTGCTTTAGTCAACACTGAATAAAACTGATTCCAAACCTAAATGAGGGACTAGATATAGTCCAATCTGAAATGAACTCTTTCTCTTTGCAATAGCTAATTCTCAATCTAATAAAACTTGACTCGAAACAATGTTTTAGGTGTGTATTTACGTAAGACTTGAGAGTATTTTGCCCAGTTTATGAGGTGGCCGAAACCAACTTTAGGTATTTGGTGGGTTATGTTTTATGGTCCTTTGGATTTGTATATTTTATTGATCTACAATTTTAATTTTATTAGTTCAGTCAATGTATTTTTTTAATATGAGGACATGTTTGCTCCATTGGAACAATTATGGTTTAGAGCTCTCTTGGAAGATGTCAATTTGCGCAGAAAATAACACCATAATGCTAAGTTTTAATGAAATGGTAACAAAATGGGGCAAATCAACAAAAGAGGAAGACACCAGGTCATTATTACTTATTATTTTAGTGTGAACACTGTTGGAGATATGCCTATAGACAATAATATTTAGTTATTATTTATCTCAAAGTTTATTATTAATGTTTATATTTTTATGCTATAACTGAATGGCAATTTAATAGTGACTATTCAAAGGAAAACTCCGATGCACGTGTACAGATATAGACAATACCAAAGTGTTCCTGGTCTTGTCTCTAAAACTGGCTTATCTTGTTGTTAGATGATCACGTTTTTCTGATCATGGACTTTGTATAAGTCACACAACTATAAGAGTTTATTGTCGGAATGACAATAGTGCTGAACCGACCCAATTGTATGATTTTGCTAAGAGACAAATCGTCATAGATGAAGTTAGCAATTGATTATATGGAGTTTTTGTTAACTATATTCTTATACCATGAGAATATCTAGTGACGGCACATTCGACACTTATACTTTGTTTGTCATCAAACGCCCGGCCTTAATTGGGATCATAACGGTGGCTTTTGGGTATAACCTAGAATGTGTAATTGAACGAGATTGTTCAAGAATGGTACTTACTCCTCCAGGCGATGGAGAGATACATACTCTAGGCCATCTCAGTATTACCGATGTCACCCAATCGGCTGGCCAGACACAGTGTGATTTACCACAGGACATCGGGAATACGAAATGAGAAAAGAGAATGATATCAGTACGAGTTTATATTTGTTGTGATCAAATGGTTTGATCATGTAGAGCACATTGTCTCATCTCGTGATATCATTGGTATTGTGTATGTAAGGGAATTAGCGTAATGAGAAACACAAAAGGTTCCATCATTTATTCGTGAAGACATAGGAGCCAGTACGGCCGTCTAGGTCCTAATGTTGGTTATTGTCTGGTAAGCACTCCAGGCATGTCTATGTGTTACCGAACCTTCCGGATCACACGCTTAAGCTGTAGTCAATATTTTATTGAGAGAATAAGATGTAGTGTTAGTGGTTATGAGAAGTTGTCGGAGTCATTCCGATGTCACAGAAAAACTCCGATGTCAATTGGAGGTGTTCTAGTGAAGTTATCACGAGAGGCATAAATACCGGTATAGGGCTGAATAGTCCAGTGAGAGGAATATGGCGAACATGAGATGTTCCGGGATACCATGAAGTGTTTCTGACATCAATGCATAGAGTCGATGATTTTATCTATAGAGTATATTTGGTTCTGAAAGACTTTCGAAGAGATGCCAGCGAAGGGGGGATGTGTCGGGAGGGGACTAGGAGCCCTAGGGTTGAGCCGCACCATGTGTGGGCCAACCGCATGGGTCCCAGGCCCATCAAGGTCGGCGCACCACCTCCCCACCTTTTCCCTTAATTGATTAATTGATTTTGGAAAGTTTAATTAATTAAAAGGGAAAAAGGCAAAAAGGAAAAATAATGGGGAGGGAGTCCTTGCTGGCCCTAGGAGGCCGGCACCATGGGGTTGGGGTTCGACCCCTTCCCCAAACCCCCTACCCCTTTGACCCATTATATATACTCCTCCCCATGGAAGAAATCAACATAACAAAAAATCACAAGTTCCTCTCTTATGAGATATTGTGAATTAGACTTTGCTCTAATTGCTCCCAATTAGACATAGCTCTAATCTCTCCCTCTCTAATTAGATCTCATGTGTTGAAAATTACATCTCTCTATTCTCATATAGATCTAATTTAGTTGATTAGATTTACCACTAATACTACGCCGAAAGGTTGTCTCTCTTCGCCGGCGCCGGAGCTCTAGACGGTGGAGCGCTGATGGATTGGCGCAGTGGATGTGTGGATACTAGAAGAGGGATTACGCAAGTGATCCTCACGGGGGAATCAGCAAAAATCTCACCTCCCGGCGTGGACGTGAGATTATTCATCAGGCTTCACCGACATCTACTTCAACAAACACAAGATCTTCCGCAACGGTGTTTGTAAGTATTCCGAATCATCGCATTATGGGGTGCGTTATATCTTCATAGATAGATCTTGGCGGTTTAGTTATGCATGACGGAAAAAAATTAGATTACCGTAGCATAACCCTACAAACACCTTCTATGTTGCAATAGACTATATTACCACCAATTTTGACGATCGCTCAAATGAGCTATCTTTAGAATTGTTTCAAAACCTTCTCTTATGTTTATTATTTTTGTAGGATTTTTCTTTTGAATCTTGTCTTGCATTTAACAAAACTTGTCATGGGAATATTTCTTTGACAAATATCAAAAGGTTTCCTTTGCTGCAATTGATATCAAGACGAGATGTCAAACCAGTGACTCTATTATATCGATGAATGAAAGCTAAGTGCTATCATAAGATAATTCTAATGTTTGCAGTTTTACCGTACCTATTTTCAGATGTATTTACTTTAGATAGAGAATGTTTCAAATGCGAGAAATCAATCCAACTCAGTGACCATCAATTCATATTATCCAGAATTCGGAAAGGTGAGTTCAGTCTAACTTAATGGCATTTAATTAACTTGTGCATGAAGCCACTTGGAGTGAATTTTGACGATATTTATAAACTTAACTACTTTGGACAACTGAAACTTGCATATTCAGATTTTAAATTATGATAAATAGTTGTTACATTTTACCATGGGGATGGGGGCAATTGCCCCCCCCCCCCCCACATGATTCTAATTAAACAATGATATATGTTTTTTGACTCCACCATACCTAAATTTTGGGTTGTCCTTCGCCACTGGGGCAAACTGTTTGTCTATCAGAACAGTCTGGAGCGATTCGGTTGTCACCTTGCAGGCGAAGTCGGTGCAGCTTGAAGAAGCGACTCAACTTGTGCCAGGTCCACGAAGGTCAGCTCGATTGCAAAATGTTTGTGATGTGATGTTGTTGGACAACGATGAGTCGAGCACTTATGCGGAAAGCGATGATGGGACCAGATTACGAGTCATGGTGTGAAGCCATGAGATCCGAGTTAAATTCCTTGGATGAAAAGCAACTATGGGACTTGATTGATCATTTATACGGTGCAAGACACGTCAAGTGAAAATTGGTCTTTAGAACGAATACCGACGTAAATGGAAATGTCTCCATCTGTAAGGCCCGACTCATCGTGAAGTGGTTCTGACAAGTTCACAGAGCGGACTACGACGAGACCTTCTCGCCCATAGCGATGTTCAAGTCAGTATGAATCATGTTAGCATTATCGACTTTGAGATATGCAACATGGGTGTCAAAATGGTTTTCCTCAATGAAAATTGAATTGTGGACGCGTATATGATACAACCCGAGGGTTTTGTCAATCAAAAGGATGCTCACAGGTTATGCAATATTCTGGAGTCAATCTATGGACTAAGTAGGCATCTCGGAGCTGGAACATTTGTTTGATGAGGTAGTCAAATTGCCTGGCTTCGTTAAAAGTGAAGGAGAGTCTTGTTTGTACAAGAAGTTTAGTGGCGACTCGGTAGCATTTCGAATCTTGCATGTGTATAACATACTTTTGATGGGAAGTGATGTTCAGTTACTTCAATCTACCAAGGAGACATTGGAAAGGAGTATCGAGATGAAGAACTTTGGACAAGCTGTATACATAATGGGAATCAAGATCTATAGAGATAGACTGAGGCGGCTCATAGGTTTTGAGTCAAGGTGCATACATTCACAAGATGTGTTGAAGAGGTTCAACATGGATTCGGCATTACTGATATCACACGACGTCCGACTCAACAAGACTCAGTCGCCTATCACGACTGAAGGGCCGAGTGGATGGACTCGAATCTGTATGCTTCTGCAGTCGGATTGATTATTGAAGCGACATGACCCGATAAGGTAGTGTGTCTAGTGCTAGTCCCTGGATCGACTCGCTAGCACACACAGTTCCAAATGAATAACAAATATCCAATGCATCATTATTACAACGTATATGATCCAGAATTTATAATTGTTACAAGTTGCATAGCACAAGGCTAGCTCAAATAAAATATCAAGTAGCAAATAACAGCGGAAATAAATAGATAATTCAGGCTCCATCTAAATGTGTCACAGGCGACCATGTCGAGTGGAGTCTCACGACCTGTGATAATCGTTCGCTCTGATTTGGAATAACTTGCAACATGAAACGTTGCAGCCAAAAAATGGTCAAATACCTTGAATGTATTTGCCAAGATGTGCTGGAAAGGTTTATAAGAGACCTAGCATCTACATGTATATTTGGCTAATTGGAGTTTAGGCTATTTGCGGAAAGCAATCACATTATTTTCTCTATCATTTGTTATAAAATATTTTTCAATATATAAATAAGGACACACTGCTTCACAACAGGTGCTCCTACCCATTGGTTCAACCACAAATTTAAACAATTATGAAATTGGAATGAGTGAGAAATTGACATAGTTCCAAGTCCAGTTTTTCAAGTTGTTCGAAATAGGGACATTGCTAAGATCTTAGTTTTAGACTCTTGAGAGTTTTGTACACTTTACCCATGTTGCCCAGTCAACCCCATTCACCATAAAACACCATTTGTAGAATGGAAGTGTTCGAGTGCCCTTACCAATCTACTCTATGCTACATCTGCTGGCTACGACAGGTTCGAGTGCCTACAACTTAGTTGGTCAAGTAAGTGCCCATACGTACTTTGACACATGGTTGCACTCGTAAACTACCAGATAAACAACCAATCTATTCTCTTTGAAATCTAGGCGGCGGTCCCACCATACAACACTCCGATGATCTCTAGCAATCCGTTCAAAGAATTGGTTAAATTAAGTTGGTTTCATTAAATAATAAAATATAAACAACTATAACAATTTTCATAACATTATTCCCATAGTCAAGCACAACTATATCTACGATGGCGACAAAAAACAATCAATGTCATGGTAGAATTTCATATGGCTATCCCTATCTGGGTTTCACATCATAGCATAATATAATAGATATTCCGACACATACAATTTTACAAAATATAATAATGCATAGGAAAATACTGGGACATTTATGGACAAAAGCACACTTGCCTTGGTTGTTGAAGTTGTTCTCAAATTCCTCACAATTGCAAACGTTGTAATCCACAAAATCTACACGTTTCGACAACACAACAATAAGCAACAAAACATAACAATACAAAATATGCAACGCATGCATGCATGTCAAGTTAATATTGCACAAATTGTTTCTAATTAGTTCTCTGGTCATTAAACTAACGTATGATGCATATGCAACCTATTAAAATGCAATATGAGATTTATAATACGATTTAAAGCCTTTTACAGAGATAAATAAGGTTCTTCATGTTTCTGTAGAAATAATTGTTCAATAAAATTATAATTTGACTCCTCCAGATAGACATTTTAATTATCTTCCAGTAGTAAAAAGATTCAGTTCATTTCGATTTACAAAAACAAAGTTATAACAAAAAATACCATAACTCGTGTTCAAATTTCTTAATTTACCAGGTTCGGTAAACATGCAATATTTTTACAGAATCAGATTCTACACAAAAATCTGAATCCAACAGTTTATTAAATGCATTTTTTGACTTATAGATTTTACAAGATTAACATATTCTCCGATCCATGGTCAGATTCGAGAAAATGGATCGGTAGAAGTTCGACCATCCTGAGATGTTTGGCCATTAATCGATTAATTTTGGTGCCAGCGGTTTTGCATCGCATTCGCTCTCTCGCTTTACCTGAAAAGTTGTGGGCCGCAGTTTTGAACCTTTGTTACGGCACATTGGCAGCCTAGCATGGCGTAGGGTGCTCCGCCCGAGCGATTTGCCCCCATCGTCATGACGAACAGACCAAGGACATGCAGATTGAACAACAAATTAAGGGTGCAAAATCTACCTAAAAGTTTTGAAGAAATGCATGGTTGCATCTTATCCACAATCTTGGAAAAAATCCCTTGCAATTTTCAGCACGCATGCCGAATCTGAAACACTGAATCAAAAAATAAAAACAAGAGGATGCAGTCATGGTCATGCAGATGGTCCAGAGAGGCAATGGATGGCGCGTCCATCATGTACCATCAGATGGAGTTTGTGACCTCACACACCAACGGATTGAACCAGTACACGGCATCTTCGCAAAAATGGACTAGGGAGGATTAAAAAAACAGAAGAATGGATTAATAAACTGAGTAGTTTGAGGGCCGGCCACCACAAGTTCAGCTCATGTGGGCATTTGTTGGGGAAAAAAATCAAGGGAAACGAGGGGATAAGCGATAGATAGAGGGGAGTTGCTCGTGGGGTATAAGAGCATCTCTAGCGGTGACTGAAAACCACAGAACTAAAAACCTTCGTATTTTGGGTAGACTACAGACCCAAAAGTCGTCGCGGAGAACATAAACTGGAGAGGAACTGTAAAATAGAATATGCCGCAGAATATTCTGTTATCTTCTTCCTTCATCTTTCTATCATCTTCCCGCACAGAATACGCGCGGGCGGCCTCATGCGCCGTCTCGTATGTGCCGAGCTGCGCCCGAACGCCGCGGTAGCCGGAGCTGCTCCTATGGCGCGGAGGCATGGTGGCAGCGGTGCGGAAGCTCGGCGGGCGGCCTCATGCGCCGTCTCGTACGTGCTGAGGGAAATCCGCTCCTCACTGGAGTGGATCTCCGCGTAAAAGGTGCCTTTCGGCCGCGCCTGAACGCTGCGATAGCCGGAGCTGCTCCTACGGCGCGGAGACATGGTGGCGGAGACGCGGAAGCTCGGCGGGTGGCGGCGAAAGCGGTGCGGAATTTATTATTCAGTGCGCGCGCGGGAGAGGAGAGGAAGCGGTTGCGGCAGCGCGTAGTTGTTCAGACGCGCACCGCTTTGGCCAGCGCGCGGAAAGGTTTTTGGCACGCGTGGAACTTTACCGTATCTGCTGGAGCGCGCACAATGCCTCCGCACGTGGGAAAATACCGGTAATTGGCGCGCGGCCTATTTTCCCACGCATGTGCATGTTGGGGATGCTCTAACCCTCGTCCAAAGTTGAAGGGACTCAACGATGTGTTGAAGGAGGACTCCATTCGAAGTGTTGATGCACAAAATCCAAAAATCATCGGTGATGGCCTTGTTAACCGAGATATCTTAATGAGAGAGGCCTTGATGCGAGTGAGAAAAACAGAGCAATTGGCGAACAGTAATCCACACGGAGGAAACGGAAAAGAGACCACGCACCAACTGGACGAACACGGTCCTGGACGATAACGGCGGTACAGTAGCAGCACAGCAGTTGTAACAGAGCAACAACAGCTAGGACCCGTCCGGGGCAACCACCAACCGGAGCCCGACCTCCGCCTCCGCCCCCACGGATGATCAACGCAGCAGGTGTGATACGCTGGCCTGTTCGCCGGCTCCGGCTCCCGCAACTGTGGCACTGCGAAAACGACCCCGCGCTGGATGCCTTCGCCTGTAAAGGCGCCCGCGGTGGTGGCAGCAGAGGGTGGGATTCGATCTGGACGTGCCCCACAGCCCGGCCTCGCGATATGTCTCTCAGATCAGTCACTGCTTCATCTACCCACGAACGGCATCTGTTTGAAGAAATGCCTACTTGCATCACTCCCCTTGCATTAGAGCAGATCTCCGCTCTCCACCGCATTAGTTTCCCACTTCATTTAAGGCTCATGTTAGTTCCCTAACTATACAGCTGTGTTCAGAGAAAAAAAAATGGAAAAGCCGTCACCGGTCCCAGCAAATCCCAATTATTACCCAACAAAGGACCGAGATAGCAGATCACAGGCTAAATATGTTGTGTCCAGACAGAAGGCAAAACAGTATTCGAATCCTACGTGATTCTGGTTTGTTCGTCTGCCTCTCACAGAAGAAGAAAAAAGGATTCTTTGCAAGAGGCTGCAAAATTTCCTACGAAACGTAGTGCAAAAGGAATATCCATAGGATTCAGTTCTACTAATCAAACGACCAATACATGGAAAATTTGTAATAACTTCAGTTCTTCAAAATCCTTATGAAACAAAAAATCTTCGAATCAAAGAAGCAAAATGCAGGATCTCAAATGAAATCACACAGCAGCCACAACCTGGAAACAGCATGAATATTGAATCGGATCAGATCGTACATGATCCCAGTCTCCCAGCAAACAAGCTGGCAAGTAAAACAGGACCTGACTCAAAGTAGCCAGACAGTAGCACACACAAACATTTTATAGCCTCAACAGATGCCAAAACAGGAGCCCGTAAGTAGGAATGTTCCTACAAAACCGGAACAACCCGACACTGAAATACCCTGTCTGCAACAAGCTGTAACCTTCCTACATACAGGCCACATACTGCCAGAAACAAAAGAGAGTTTTGAGTTATAGTCAAATTTACAGTACTGCTTCAACAGATCATAGCCTTATTATTCGAATCCTACGTGATTCTGGTTTGTTCGTCTGCCTCTCACAGAAGAAGCAAAAATGATTCTTTGCAAGAGGCTGCAAAATTTCCTACGAAACGTAGTGCAAAAGGAATATCCATAGGATTCAGTTCTACGAATCAAACGACCAATACAATGGAAAATTCGTAATAACTTCAGTTCTTCAAAATCCCTATGAAAAAAAAAAATCTTCGAACCAAAGAAGCAAAATGCAGGAAACGGCAGGATCTCAAATGAAATCACACAGCAGCCACAACCTGGAAACAGCATGAATATTGAATCGGATCAGATCGAACATGATCCCAGTCTCCCAGCAAACAAGCTGGCAAGTAAAACAGGACCTGACTCAAAGTAGCCAGACAGTAGCACACACAAACATTTTATAGCCTCAACAGATGCCAAAACAGGAGCCCGTAAGTAGGAATGTTCCTACAAAACCGGAACAACCGACACTGAAATACCCTGTCTGCAACAAGCTGTAACCTTCCTACATACAGGCCACATACTGCCAGAAACAAAAGAGAGTTTTGAGTTATAGTCAAATTTACAGTACTGCTTCAACAGATCACAGCCTTATTATTTTTGCACATCAGCCGCAGTGACTGTTCACCTTTGCCCTCGTAAAACATCAAGAGCAATTGCCAGTGTAAAACATCGCATGCGCGAAAAACCGCATGAGAAAAAAGGCGGAGAGGCTTGCAGGCAAACTTCACGCAGCAGAAAAACCCAAGATTTGACAAAAAACTGTGACAGGAACCCTGCAGAAGCTGTGACAACTAGAATCCTGTAGGTGACTTGTTGCTCGAGAGCCTACGCTTGTATCGCTTCAGCACAGAGGCAAGGTTTTCCTTCCCTTCAGGGAAAGCGACGTCTCCTGCTGCCGTGCCACTTCGACCCCTACGGCCAGAAACGGATTGCTCCACGTCTTTGATCGCCTCCAAGATGGCAGCTGCGGTGGTGAAGGTGCCAGGCATGGGCTTGGCGCCCACACATGCTTTCTCGAGGCACGAGCACCCGGTGATGGGTTTCCGAGGCTTGGAAAATGCAGGATCGAGGATCCCCTACATCAGATATACAAAAAACAAAATATCAGAAAATATGGATGCCAAATGTTGCTCTGTATATCCACCGCAGAAATATTAACTGGTGATGATTTTTTAAAGAATGACACGCTCTGGTTTATTTTTTTACTGAAAACATCACACTGGGAGTGAGATATACAATCAGAACGGCAGGAAGTTGACATATGCTCAACAGTTAAAAAAAAATGCTCAACAGTAAATGGTAAGAATGCAAGTTGTATCTAGTGCAAGCCTGCAAAAAGTAACAACACAAAGGATCACCTGAAGACGGTTGAGAACGTAAGTATACTTGCCCCAGAGTTCTGGCCTGCTTTCCGCAATGGACAGGTCTAGCACCCTACGAATACACCAGACACCAAAGCTAATAACCAAGGAAGCCTGCCAAACACAATCACCGCCACAATTGAGCTGTCCGTCTCTGTGCACGCAATTAGCATCCATGTCATCTGCTGTTTCTTGTGAGATTCTCTCAGCTGCAGCAACTCGGTCAATAAGATTCTCATCACAGCCACTGTTCTGCCCGAAGAGCCATCTCGACCCTTCCAGTTTTAAGAGCTGCATGATGCAAAGTCTAAGACACTGGAGAAGCTTGGCTTCACATTCTGTGTATGAGGAATCATCCTTGGTGCCACTTGATATCCTCCGCTCAGTGTTCACCTCACTCCTATTCAACTCTGCACTTGGAACACCAAACAGTTGTTCAAATGGTTGCTGGGACCAAAGTGACATCGACTGCATAGAGCTCTGGAACCTGGGTGCTCTGTCCACATGATGCGATTTTTCAGATGCCAGCCTACCAAGATATGGATGATATCCAGCAGCACCGCCCAAATTTGTTTCTCTCAACAATGAATTTCTGCCTGTTGCTATTAGAGCAGATATAGCGGGTGAACTGTGGTACTTCTTCGAATAAGCAGATGAGCCACCACTTTCACTCCCAACAATGGTGGTAGGATCGAAGTAAGATCTTTCAGCCGTTATTGCACTTAAGCTGTTCATTGTTGGCTTCTGCAAAGAGGCATAGCCAACTGAACCGATAACATTTCGGTTACGAGGACGAATAACAGAACCAGCAGATTCAGAAGATATAGGAGGTCGCTGTGTGTCCAGTGGAATGCTGGAACCTGAACTTCGATTTGCATTCATCCCTTTTAGATGGTTTCCTAGCTGATACCCATGAATGGTAGCACGCTGATAGAACTGGTTACCAGAGTAAGGTGCCACTGCCACATCATAATTCGCATCAAGTGAGGTGCTCCTGGAACTCAGAGTTTCTGTGGTTGGCAAATGCATGCTCTGAGACAAGGTTGAGGACCCAATGGCGCCCATCTGTAGCCCAAAAGAAAGGTCTGGACTAGAAATTTCCTTGTTACGGGACACTGCGTCCCATGATGTACCCAATCCTGGCACCATATTTTGCATCAAGGGGCTCTTGAAAGCTTCAATATTTTGATCATCCGTTTTCTCATTATAAATTCTCAAGTCCAGTCCAAGCAAAAGGTCGATCCTTCCAGCATTAGCTTCTTGCGTTAGCTTACCATGATAATAAAAAATATGCCCCCAGAACTTATCCAGAATTGCTGCTAACTGTCTCCTTGCAGCACGGCCCAAACCAGGTAGCCTTGAGAGGCTACTGCCATTGACAGCATCAGTGTCTTTATACCTGCTCATAGTAAGGGATGGTATATCGCCGCAAGAAAAACAGGGTGCCTTGCCTCCAGCAGGCTTATCGGACTTCACATTATGTGAACTCTCATTATCCTTCTTTGTGCAAACATCTGCTTCTACTTTAACATCTTTTTCGGACGTGCTCTTCATTCGGATATTTTGTGCTGGCGTTTGTTCTACTACGGTGGAAGTAGAGACCTTTGGTGTTGATTCCATAAAGTCAACCGTGACAGCTGATTTCGGCCTATCAAGGTTGCTAGATGCTAAGGGGTCAACCTCAGGAATGGGCGCCGTATAAGCAGTTGACTGTTGAGTCCCTTTGTCAAATTCTGCAGTGATTTCAGAACTGTCAGTATGCTCCGAAGCTGATTTCTTATGACTTCTCACCGAACTCCTTTGAACAACATCAGGAGAATACCTTCGAATTTCTTCATGCGCAATATATTCCGGCGAAGTATCTTCCCTGTGATGAGTAGTGTCTAATGCTTCTCTCTGAGAATGCACAGACACCTCATGAATTTCAGCTTCGCTACTTGCTGACTTCAGTGGAGTAACAGCCAGGAAGAGTGCAAAAGCAATAGCTGCACAAGACATTAGGACGATAACAGTATGAGGAATTATCACAGGGCACTCAGTGTTCCCTTTCAGGTTGTTTGTCCAGGTGCTGTCACCGAACAGGACTTCCACCACGAAAATAATATTTGTAAACAACATAAGAAGAAATGCAAGAAAGGCTAATATTTCGACATATAAAGTTATCCTGTAGTTTCCCATTAGCGTCCTTGATGACGCAATACGAAAAACAGGAATAGCAGACGAAGGCAGGAGCATAGCTTGGATTACAGGGCACAGAATGAGCAACTGATAAATCCCATCAGAGCCTGCTACTTTTGCACAATACATGGTAGGACTCATTGCAAGAACCTTAAGTATCACATGATGTGCAGTAAGAGACAGGTTTGCACCAAAGAAATTCTCCGTAACTGCATGGCTAGCTATAACCGATGTCAATGAGATGATGTGGCTCGAAAAAAGAAGAACTGCTAACAACACAAGTGGTGCCATTGGACTCGTAAATATCTGCAGAAGACAAGAATCTAGTGAAACTCAGGAAGAGATTCCACATGCATCCAGAACTCCAAAAAGCATGGTCATAATTTTGAGTTGGATGCTGCTGTAGAAACTGGTCGCACAAACCTGGTTCATTAGATCTACAGCATCGTGAAAGGTGTGGATCACATTGTGACTGGATTCTGATGCTGCTGAGCTCAACAGAACATAGTTCACAAGAAAAACCCCGGTAAAAGTAAATAATATAGAAAAAAAGGTGGTCATGAAATAGGGCACCAATGGTAAGATTATGAGATCTTCTCTGGACCTGCATATATGATACCTGAATTAATGTGAAATGATAACTCAAATGATCAGGAATGCATAGTAAAATGGACTAGTTTGTGGAGGCACGGGAATATATGGCCTCTGGGTGCGGCCACTTGGAGAGATGGTAGCATGGGTTATGTTCAACCAGTTTGGATGGTACACTAGTTGGATTAGTGATGAGTGTGACATGTAAAATTTATTGTGGTTGTTCTAGCTTTGAGTACAATATTTTAATTCTTATTGCATGGATTGATATTTTGCAAGTGGAAAGTACACTGCTAATATAAGATGTCATCTACGATATTTCTGTACCACCATAACAAAAAAATACTAGTTTTTCCAGGCTTTGTAGAATTAACCACGTAAATAAAGCACGAAATGTACAATGCTGGTTTGCTAGCACCACACTTACAAACTCCTTGGGCCATATGTTAACAAATCGTAACTAAAAAGATCAGACACTGACACTTGGACAAACATGCCAGTTAGTGACAGCTGACAATCCACCATTGTTTTATCCATATTTGTTGATGTGTCTTAATTTTACATTTCTTAGTAGCTACTTAGAAGAATATATCGGAGACAATGAGCAACACATGCTGGTCTCAGCTACAAAATTTCTTTTCCTTTCGGCCCAATTTGATAAAACGTAAAGACAAGAACACAAGACAGTGTTCTGAACTAAAGATGATTGTGGGGGTGGTATCTAACATAAAGTAAGGTCCGTTCTTTAAAACCCATATGACTTCTGGGCGACCTACGAAGAAGTGCGTCGGTGCTTGGCACAAACCAGAGATAGGATCTGAGACTCAAGTGCTAGTGTGCTACGTAGTTAAGGTTGATCCTGTCTAACAAAATGCAGCATTGGCAGCTGGTTACATGGGACACAACATCTTCAAATATTTGAACAGTGCTCCCTCCGTTCTAAAGTTTGACCAATTTACAGAAAAATCTATCAACAAATGTTATATGAAAATATATTTCATGATGTCTGTAATTATATTAATTTCGTGTTGTAGATGTTGATAGTACCTTTTCCTATAAACTTGGCCAAACTTTACATCGTTTGACTTTAGACAAAATTTATATGCTTTCTTTCAAGGAAAGGAAACTCTGCTGTACTGAACCTATTTCTACCTTTCCAATGAAATGAAGCGCAAAGGCTTTTTGCGTTTTCTCGAGAAAAAAATTAACTCGATGAGGCCTACACGTGAATAGAGAATCTCACATATGACTCGAGAAGGACTCTACTTGGACAAAAAGGGGGCAAGAGAAATTTTATTTAGATCGCGAAAGCCGAGATTTGAACCCTAAGACCTCTGCTCTGATACCATATCAAGTTTCATGCACCAAATCAATTCACCCATAAGTTCGGACTTTTGGTTCTACTGGTTGGTGCATGAAACTTAACACATATATCAGCACAAATTGCAACATAACTCCTAAGGGCATCTCCAGTCGTATAGCCCCCCAGGACTGATTTTTCTCTGGCGCCGGCGCTATTCGGCGCTATTCTGATTTCTGGGGAGGCTGATTCTCCAGCCGTTCCCCCACCCAAGAAGAGGAGCTGGGTCGACATGGCACAGATGGACGCGACGGGGCGGACGCCCGCTGGACCTCCACCTCCTGCTGCTTGGCTCCGACGAGGCCTCCACCTTCTGCTGCTTGGTGCCGGCGAGCGGGCAGGACGGGATGGCGAGCGGAGACGCCATCCTTGCCCCTCCGCGTCGCTCCTCTGCCCTGTATCACGCGCGGCACCACCCGGCCGAGGAAGAGCGCGAGGAAGGGCCGCGGCCGGAGATGGGAAGGAACCAGGAGGGGGCCGGAACCCGGCGGCGGTGCGTGGGCTTCCCGATGCGGGGCTTGGTCGGGCGAGCAAGGAGGCCGGGGGGGGGCGGCGGCCTCCATCTCGCGCAGGAGCCGTCGACGCTGAGGATGTGGATACCGCCGGTCGCCGCCATGCCCTCCATCTCGAGGAAGCCGACGCCTCGCCCGACACGGCCGTCATCTCCTGCGCGTGCGGATGTGGATGCGGCGGCGCGAAGCTCCAGAGCTAGAGGCGTTGGAGACGGAGGAGGGCGAGGATGCGCCGCCCGCGCCCGTCCACCTTGCTGTGCGAGCCGACGGCGACCGGCACGAGGATGAACGCCTCGAGGTGGAGGAGATGCCAAAAAAAGAGGCGGGTCTCCCGGAGGCGGTTCTGGGCGGAGGGGCGACGGCACGAGGGCATGGCGGCGACGGGCGACCACGGCGGCGAGCGATGGCATGGTGGAAGAAAAAGAGGAAGAAAGCAACAGGGGCGCACGTGGTGGGATTTGGCAAAAGTAAGGAGACAGAGAGGGGGTTGGAGACTGACCAGTGGGCCTTTTGCTTACCGCCGCCCCCCAGGCCGAACCCAGCCTGCTGGGTTTGTGCTGGGTGCGCCGGCGCTAAAACGGCGCAAAACGACGCTATTTCAAGTCCTGGGGGGGCTGGCTGGTAGATTTCGGCGCTATTTTGGCCAAAAAGTGGCCTGGGGGGCTCCTGGGGGGGACGGCTGGAGATGCCCTAACGGAAGACAGATTGACACAGCTAGTGCACTCCAAATGTAAAATCAATATATGGAGAGTTTAAACTAAATATGAGCAAGACTGCTAGAGACACCCGAACAAACCTGAACAACTGACGAATGAACATAAAAATTGTGTGCTATTATGTTTGCACCCATAAGTGCCATCAGTGAGTAAGCGCTTTCACCACTCAACTTGGGGAACATCACATTCACATGGAGAGGAATCTCTGGTTGACTGATTAGTAAACCAAGCACAAAACAAAGAATCGTAAAGCCTGCTATGCAGGCATTTAACGTTCCAGCCACCTTCTTGTCCTACAATGAGAAGAAAAACATGTACAAAACAGAAAGGTTCTTAGAGGAGTTAGAGCAAGTTAACCTTTTAAGAATCAGTAATTCCAAGGTGAACAATGAACTCACCCCAGGGGAGAGAAGGTATGGTAGCAGATTAATTACAACGCATGCAAAAATAAGGCCCGTGATGAGATCATCATGGTCAAATACGAGGTTGAATCCGACTGCTATGCCTGCAATCTAAAACAGCCAAAAGTTTAAAGTTCAGAAGTTAAGAATTACTCACATTCTCACAAGGGAATGAACTACTTACAAGACAGTATGGATAACATGGCAAAAGAAATATTCTAACAAAGCAATGACAAAAAAGAAACAGTTTCGTCATACACATACCATGGTTAATTCTGATGTAAACAAAGACAATCCTGCCTGGATACCAAGGCCGACACATATAAACCGACTGTAGTCCTGGCGGGAGATCTTGAAATTCACATAGAAGCATTACAAGTAAGAGCCGGATGGTGTATGCATCTGAAAATTGTAGAAATACAAAGGAGTATCTTGTCTGAACAACAACAGCAAGAAAGAAGTCATGAATTGGTACCTGTGCAAGATTCTTCCCGGTGACCATACCAATACAGGTGGACATATCTCCACTAATATTAAAAGAGCGAGTGTGACAGATCCGGAGGATCTGAACCGTCCATCAGATCCTATTCAACGTATCAGATTTGCCTAATGTTGTATGTTGTGCACGTAATTTTTCTGGAAAAAAAAGGGAAAGAGCAGACGACGCCTACCCACGCGCCGCTGCAGTTCCCGAACCGCCGCCCACCCACGCGTGTCGAGGCAGACGCGCTGCAACCGGTCCCCTCCATCACGCGAGCGGGCCTTGCTCCATCTCCGCGCCGTCCTTGTCCGCCCCGAGCGAAAGCTCCCTTTACCCCTACCCACCCACCGCCACCACCGCGGAGAGAGCACTGAAGTCCTCCGTAGCAGTCCCGCAGCTATTCCCCATGGCGTCCTACCTTACGCCGCGCAGCGCCTACCCCGGGAGTCCCCATCGCCTTCTCCGCCGTCAGTTTCTTTCTTTTCGTCTTTCTTAGGCTGCCGGATTTTCTCTCCGCCGGTTTGTGACGTCGTCGTCGCGCAGAAGAAGAACCTGGGGAGCGCGCGCCAGGGGATGGGGCAAGTCCGCGCCGCGCCGCAATGTGCTCTCGGCAATCAACAACGGCGGGGCCCGCGGGGAGCCGGCGCCGTCGGAGGTCGGGTCCGGCCGGAGGGAGGACGTGGAGCAGCTCCTCGCCGAGAATATGAAGGGCAAGTCCAAGACAGACTACAAGGTGGGTCCGTGGGTTCTTCTTCATTCGATCTTGTCACGGCTCGCGGTTGGGGTTTCTTCAATTGGATGGATTTGTTGCGCAAGGGAGGACGGAGCAGATGAGCGAGTACATCAAGCGGCTGAGGGCGTGCAGCCGGTGGTTCGTGGACCTGGAGGACGGCTACTTGGCCGAGCCGGAGAAGCTTCAGGGCCAGATTGAGGCGGACAACACCCGGCAAACGGAGTTTGGTAATTAATCCTGATCATCCTCCTTTTGTATTTGTTGAGGATCATGTGAGGAGTTTGTCCACGACGCTGCCACCGCCAGGAGCCCAGGACCACGGACACGGCGCCGTCGCCCTGCCCTTGCTTCCACGCCTCCGCGCAGCCCCCACGTTGGCGTGTTCCACGACGCCGTCGCCTGTCACGGCCGCCCTGCCCATCGTGAGGACGCTTCCTCCCGTCACCTGCACCCAGCTCGACGCGGAAATTCGTCAACAGATACCTGAATCCATCGGAGCAGGACGGCATGATCACCAATTAAATGTCAATTCATTGGTTCCTTCATCTCAATTATTACTGCGTACAGCCAACTCCTTGTTATCATCCCCGGTTATCCACCACCTACTGAAGTTTTAAATCCCTTGGTAATTTGTAACATATGCGGATCGGTAGTCAACTTGCTCAGCTCATGTTTGTTAAAATGCTTCAGAGAGGCCGGTAGTAATTTCTTAAGGAAGCTAACTCAGTGGATTAACCTGTAATGTTAACCTGGAGACTAACTCAATGAATTAACATCGACAATGTACTTTGCTGTTTGAGGAATCGAGAAATGCAGGGATCTTAATCCACTGAGTTTCTGATGGTTGACTAACCGAGCTAACTCATCCATGTATCTATGTTCACATGTTGTGTGCAGATATGCAGTCAAGTTCATGAGTACGTCATGTCCAGAAGCCTGGCCTCGACACCAGACTGAGTCCTCAGTACCCAAGCTGCAGCTGCCGCACGATTGCCGTTACGTCGCAGCTGCAGAGTTTGTCGGCCGGAAGCTGCCTGGTTGCAACAACACTCTTGAACACGCAGCCGCTGCATTGCGCATCCGGTGTCACGCAGAGTAGCATTTGTTGAAACTGTCCAGGAGTCCTTCCGGCGTCCAGTGTCAAGTGACTCCGCCTTCTGCTAATCTCCAGTTTTAAGTGTTCAGAACTACTCCACAATAGACAGGAATTTCTTTCTCTACTGCTAAATAATCAGGTACTTATTTCTCCACTGCTAAATAATCATGTACTTCTTCTCTTTATCAGTTAAATAAATGTTCGGTGAAAGTATCCAAAGGATGGAATGGTTGTTTACTACTGAATCATTCTCATGTTTTTGTATTCCTTTCTTTCACTGAAACATCTGCATTGTTTGCTTCTTGAATGCTTCAGCGAGTACTTTTTTTTTTACATTACTTCAGCGAGTACTTGAGCTGAAATATTTAGAAGACCAAATTCTATATGAGCATGTCAGGGAACAAGAGATTTCAGCAGTCGCACGACAGCATATTATGTAAGTCATGCTCCTCATGAAAAAGATTGGACTGATGCATGCTTCTATTCATGTATACATATTCCATTTTTTTACCATTTGAGATGTTGTATCGTTTATTTGCATCATTAGTTTAATACATAAATACAATCACCCTCCACAAAAAATTAATACAATGTACATTTTTGTTACATACTATTCTCCAAAATAGCAGATGAGAATTTATAACAAAACAAACCTGGTGCCTGATATTACGTACCTTTTTTTAGAGAATGGTATTACTTACCTACACACAACACCATGTGCTCTTGGGCTGCAACATATGCAACAGAGAGATGATACATTGACTTCTGCTTTTCTCATAAAAAACTCTGTGGTTGATTTGTAATTTCTGTATTTCGACTATTTACTGTTGCATTGCTGTCGCACATTGCGAGTCGGCAGCAAAATCATATCTTTTTTTAGATAGAAACCATAACTATCTTTGAATTTAATTTGTTTTAGATTGTCCTTATCAGGATTTGTGGTCATGCTGAATAAATATGGTCTATTCCGTAGGAGGTACAATTGCTAATTTTTTCATAGGAGCCTTTCTAATCTAAGTGTACTTAATACTTATTTTCGAGATAATTTAGGTGAAACCAAGAGATATTAGATTGTCGTTTTGAGGACCAGGACTTTGATTGTGGAAACATTATTTAAGTCCATAAGATTGTTTTCACCGTCAATGTTTAATTAGAGGGAAGAAAGTTTATAGAATATTTGATATTACTGCTTGGTTACATTGGAGATTAAGTGAACCGTTGGCTAAAAGTGTTTCTGTTTTCTAAATTTGTGGAAGCCGTAACATCACAATGCTTGGCTGTGAATTTTAAACAGAGATATTGGAGAATAGAATGGTCTATTGTTCATAACATATAATCTGCTATTGGAACATGCTTTATCAAGTGTTGCTTGGTTTCTAAAGGGAGTTTAAACACATTCTTTCCAGGTTGACGTTAATGGAATTACCTAACTAGATGTCAAAGAAGGAGCAATCTATCAAGACGTAGAAATGGACTTCTAACACATCCATACTATGTTTTCTTACCTAACTGGATGTCAAAGAAGGAGCAATCTATCAAGATGTAGAAATGGACTTCTAACACATCCATACTATATGATCTTTCCTTCGTATATTTTGTCAAGCAAATTTATTTTCTGCTGCTCATGTCTATGTTCCCACGTTTAGATCGGCTAGAGTATGATTTAATAGCCATGTACTCCTACTAAGTACCTGATACTGGTATGATATATTGAGAGAAAAATTGTTGGATTATTCTTAGAGGGCAACCTCTACGGTTCCAAATTTGGGTAGCACAATTTTTCAGATAAACACACTGAAGATCAAAGAGGAGTGGCCAACTTATTGTTTTCTTGAAATTAAAAAAAATGTGAAGACACGTGCATTGCACGGGCACGATTACTAGTACTGAAAAAGAATCGCAGTGAAATTGAAAAGCAGCACCAGTAGCACGAGGTCATACCCAAACCGAACCCTGCCGTCAACCGTCGCCACCCACTTCCCGAGATCAATATACCCCACCGAAATCAGCAGCGCCGGTCCAAGGGTGCGGGAAAGATGATTCGGGCCATCTTCAGCCAGAGACTCTAGGCCGCGCACAGCTTCCATGGCGCCGCAAAAAAAAGGTATTCAGCGGAAAATGCTCAGCTGCTTATCTGAACACTCTCCTTATGATCCAATCAGTCGTTTTCCTGGAGAGCACATGATGATCCAAACGGTTCTGTCAAACTATGTATCCAAAGCTGGTGAAGACATGGAAATCACCGGAGGCGGGCATTACCTTGAACTTGAACCAACAAATTTATTTGGAAATGAAGAGCTTATCAGTCACTCTACACCACAGCACAGCAAAAAAGTTGGCAGCAAACTAAATGATGGCTCGGAGCATCATTTGACGAAGGAAATAACCGAATTAAATTTATCACAGCGAAGTAAAGCGAGAAATGGAAATCCTAGAACAATGCGAGCAAAGTTCGTGCTCGTCACCAGCAGAAGCAATCCAGCAGGTTCACATGGATCTCCACTCCAGCAAACAGAAAGGAGGAGCTCCTTCGGTCGTGGCAGGAAGGAGGCGTGTTCTGCGGAGAGGGTTCGAGGGCGATGGTGTGTGAGTCCGACACGCGCGGGAAAGCCGGGAAGAAGAAGGCAATCTGGCAATGCGGTGCTCAGTGGCCTGGCCTCGCCGCCGCCCCCGGGAGGGAGAAAAAGGGGAACGAAGATGATAAGGGCAGGCCGCACGCCCAGTGATGAGGGGTATTTCCGGTATTTTGCGTGCGAATACAGAGGAAATCTGTGGGGCCGTCTCTACATACTACAGTTTTGCCGCTAGAAGCTGCGAGCGAGAACCGGGAAACTTTGCAAGGGTGATCGCAATACGGACTACAGACAACAGAAATCTGTGGGGCCGTCTCTACAGACTACGTGTCTTTTGGTTGCGCGAGGGTGATGGCAATACGGCATATTTTCATGCTCAGGCAAAGCATTGGAGACGCATAAATCGTATCCAGAATCTACAGCGTTCGGATGGTACCTGTCTGTGCAAGCGAAGATGAAGATGAGACTGAAGTCTAAGAGTTCTTTCAGAATCTGTACTTGTCGCAAGGGTATAATGATATGAGCCAGCTTCTTGTCTCTTTCCGAGGCGGGTGAGTGATAATACCCAAGAGTAGGGGATCACTGTAGCACCTATCAATGTGGAATTAGAGTATCGATCCGCAGGAGTAAGAAGGAAAAGTTATCTATTCACTACAACTAAAGTGTCACAAGTTTTAGTTGATTATACACTAAACAAGTTTAAAGAACAAGATGGTTGATTTAATGGATGGAAATTTAATGTAACAAAATAAGAATGTAAAATATCCCAATCCTCTTCAATGTAAGAGGACAAAACAAAGGTTTTCTCTTATAGTAACAATGGACATGGGTTCATGGGTTCACTCAATCCTCTCTCCCATCTATGGTGATTATCATGTTATAGATAAAAAGTATACACAATTGTCATGATTTAATGGTAAACTTCTATGACGGCTACATGTCCTAAAACATATAGTTGAAAGAAAATAATCATTTGTGTTGCTAGTCACCCTCGTAAGGCTAGCGTGGTTTGTTGTCACTCCACATCATACTTCTTCTTTTTACCCCCAGATAAAGAATGTTGGGCGACATTACTGTCACTTAATGCCTATGCCTTCTGTCACTAGGCCACTCTCTACCACATACATCATACTTCATAATGGACAATATTCTAAACACTAGTGCAATGATTCATAATTCGTGTGCATGACCACATCTCTCTCATCTATCCTACTTGGTGGTGTCAATCACCTCATGACAAGGATAAACAAGGCATTATGCATAAATCAAACCATCACATGTATCATAGAATATCTCCAAAGTATGACAAACATAAAGATCCAACACAACGGTAAATGCATAACAAATATCATCTCATACCACAATATCCACCATAGGAATTACATAGATAGATCCATACTTATGCAAGGCACATCATATGGACTTCAACAATGATCATACATAGAGAGATTGGATCAAGTTACCACCACAAACCCAAAGTCCAGGGGTGGACTACTCCCCCTTCATCATGGAGACGGTGGAGAATGTTGGAGAAGATGGAGACCACCCCAGTAGCGCCCCGCCGGAGTTTTCCCCCTCCAATCTGCAACTCCAGGTCTCTTTCGTGGTTTCTATGTTTCTGCGGCGCTCCTTTCCGAAGGGCTCGGGGACTATTTTTATAGTCGTTTTTAGGTCAAGACGGAGGCTCGGGAAAAAAGATCGACGGCAACGGAGCCTCGAGGCCCAGATGGTGGGTCCCACGTGGCCAAGGAATCTGGCCGGTGGGCCACCCTATCTTGGCCCTCGGGCCTCCGTTTGTTCGCTTCCTTCGCTCCCACGCTTCGTTCCTTCCAAAAACTGATGCTCGTAAATTTCCAGGTCATTTGGACGTCGTTTGGGTCCCTGAAACATCAAAATATAGAAAATAGGGTTTTCTGCCTGTGCAGGGTTAATTCCAGAAAAATAGGGAAACAATGAAATATTCCCAAAATCAATATAAAACAATGATATAACCCTTATATGATGCAAATATGATTGAAATATAAGTAATAAATGCAAAGTTCATGTATGCATTTTACATGCATCAACATCCCCAAGCTTAACCTATACTCGTCCTCGAGTATGAAGGTGATAAAACTAACATGGACTTTGCATTTTAATACTATCAATGGATATCAAAGATGATTACTATTGCTACATAGAGTCAAATGATTCATTCTTCAAAGGAGTAGCAATATACAAGATAGATTATGAAGTGATATCAAATATTCAATGTAAGGATGTTCAATGATAATTCACAAAGTGTAACATAGAAGAAAGTACTATGGACCAAATGTATGCATAATGAAAAGTAAAAACATCCTATAATGGTCATAGAGTATTCTTATAAATCTGAATATAAAAGGTGGACACTTTGGAAAGATATATAATGAGTAGAGGTAAAACATGAATAAGTTTCATCTAACTTCCAAATGCTTCTACTTAAGTTAATGTTTGCAATGTGGTATTCATTGGTGTCAAGCTCTCATTACCCCTATCATAGCATCTTGAATGGTTAAAGTTTAAAGTGAAAGCAAATATAGTAGTATGCTTGACAAAGTATGGGTTGAATGTCTCATGCCCCGTGAATACGAGTACCTACACCACGTGTTACTCAACTTGGGACACAAAAGCAAGTTCAAGTTAAAGTCATTGTAAGTAATATAATAGCGTCATCAAGAGCGTCAACTGGGGTACCTCTTGTCCCAGGACATGGAACAAGCCCATGTCAAAATGACAAGACAAACAAACAAAATGAACAATCTCACACCCTTTTTATTTACTATTGTATAGCTTTTTATTGTGGTGCATCACTGAAGGTTCACCATACATGTAAGTAAATTTCCACCATGAATGATGCATGGCTTAGATTAGCGGCCCAGGCGTCTCTCTAGCCATTTATACAAACTCATTAAACTTACTAAGTTTCCGCATTTATTTGGCACCATGATAAGCATCCATAAACAAAAGTACATGATATCAACAAAATATAAAGAGCACGTTGAAAGCTTGCCATGTGACAGCACATATGAGCTAACTCCCAACCAAGACTCTTGTCAAGCTCACAACTTCATAATTTTAATCACAATGGTCATGTTTATTAAGTGCAATAAAAGTAAAGTGTGCATCAAGTTCGTGAGAGCTTTTTAACCAACTTTTCCCATAACAATCAATAACATAAGCATTTTAATTCAGAAGTATAGATAATAAAAATAACATGATAAACATACTCGGAATAGCATAAAGCTAATAGGTAGATATGGTGGACTCACTGGAAAAACTTTGGTTGAAGGTGTTGGAAAACAAGTTTTTACTTGTTGGAATTTTTGGGCTAGCAAGAGGGAGAAAGTTGACCGTCTAAATGCATGCATAAGTGTCCATAGAACTAACCAATCCATGTTAAACAAAGTAAAGTAACATTCAGCATCAAAACATGAATAAAAGATAGCTCTTGATAAAACACTTGCAAATTAATATCATTAAAAGCACATGAATCATGCAACTATATGTATCTTTTTGAATCAACTCAAACATCCCTTTCCCAATCTTTTTAATAGCATCCAACTTAATTCAACCCAAATTTCCAGTAGCTCTCTCATATATAAATGATAGTGGTGGTCTCAAGACAAACAAAAATCAAACCGAAATAAAAACAAATAAAAGACGCTCCAAGTTTATGCGATAAAGTGCATTGATCGAAAAACAGAAGTTAGACGTGTGCAAACCGAGAGTGTGTTGGTCCAGTGGGGTTGTCTTCACATCCCCAAGCTTATGGTCTTCACCATCCTTGGATAGCTCTTGGTGCATCTCCTCTAATCCCTGTGAAAAAACTTCAAAACACCGTTTCTCCCATTTCTTTTCTGTGGGGCGACATTAGTAGTGATAGACAAATGAATTGCTTGCTGCATAAAATCCACCAGCAGCAAATCGTATTTTTCTACCCTACTTAAATATGTTGAAAAATTCTGAAAAATTCCATGCTTATAGAGGATGAAAAGTTGCAACTACAGTTCAAATATCAGCTCATTCGGAGTTACAGAATAGGAATTAAAAATCATACCGTGCACAGATTCGTGCTGGAATAAATCTCCGAATGCAAATAGCAACTTTTTCAAACCAAAATAGGTAAAACTTGACACTTTATTAAAAATTCCATAAACAAAACTAAAAACTAAGTCTCTTGTTACAGCAAGACGACACAAAGAAAATCAAAAAATAAAAACAACCGGGTTGCCTCCCGTAAAGCGCTTTCTTTAACGCCTTTTAGCTAGGCATAGTGATTTTTATGATGCTCACATAAAGATGAGAGTTGAAACATAAAAGAGAGCATCAAGAAGCATATATAAAACATGTTTAAATCTAACACTCTTCCTATGCATAGGAGCCTTGTAAGAAAACAAGTCAATGAAGAACAAAGTGACTAGCATAGGAAGGCAAAACAAGTGTAACTTCAAAAATTTCAACATAAAGAGAGAAGACTTAATATTATTGTGATATATGAAATCGTGTCTCCCTCTCTCATAAGGACCAGTAGGTCTTAAAATACCCAGCAAATAAAAACAAATCAAGAGAAAGCTCAAAACATTCATCATAAAGAGAAGAATTTTAGTAACATGAAGATTTCTATAACCATACTTTCCTCTCTCAAAGTAATTTTCACTGGCATCATGAATAAACTCAACAATATAGCTATCAAATAAAGCGTTCTTATCATGATCCACATGCATAAAAGTATCATTACTCTCTACATAATCATAAACAGTTTCATTAGTAATAGTGGGAGTAAAAGTATCACATCCATCATTGTAATCATTATAAATTGAAGGCATAGAATAATCATAATGAATTTTATCCTCAATAGTAGATGGACTGAAAATATCATATTCATCATTGTAAACATCATATATAGGAGGCATATCATAATCAACATAAACTATATCCTCAATAGCAGGTGGACTGAAAATATCACAATCATTATAATCATCAGTAGCAAAAGGATTTTCAAATACTTCACTAGGAGGAGAGGTCTCAAATATATAATCATTTGTAGCAAAAGGATTTTCAAAAACCTCAACCTCCCCAAGCTTAGAGCTTTGCATAGTATTAGCAATAATGGTGTTCAAAGAATTCATGCTAATAACATTGCTATCACTATTATGCAAACAAACTTCCATACATTTTTTAATTTTCTCTTCAAAAGCATCATGTCCTAATTCAATATAAAGTTCATAAAGATCTCTATTTTTTTTTTGTGTTTTTCAAATAAGGAGAGTATAAACTGATACATAAATAAAAATAAAGCTAATGAGAAACTCACAACCAAACAAGTTTAAAAGAACCTCCCCAAGCTTAGATGATTGCAAGATATAAAACAAGATAAAATAAATCTAAAGTATAGTGCACACAAGAATAGAAATTTAAGCGCTACGCTCCCCGGCAACGGCGCCAGAAAAGTGCTTGATAACCCCCAAGAGCAGGGGATCACTGTAGCACCTCTCAATGTGGAAGCAGGGTATCGATCCGCAGGAGCAAGAAGGAAAAGTTATCTATTCCCTACAACTAAAGTGTCACAAGTTTTAGTTGATTACACTAAACAAGTTTAAAGAACAAGATGATTGATTTAATGTATGGAAATTTAATGTAACAAAACAAGAATGTAAAAGTGTCCCAATCCTCTTCAATGCAAGAGGACAAGACAAAGGTTTTCTCTTATAGGAACAATGAACATGGGTTCATGGGTTCACTCAATCCTCTCTCCCATCTATGGTGATTATCATGTTATAGATAAAAAGTACACACAATTGTCATGCTTTAATGGTAAACTTCTATGACGGCTACATGTCCTAAAACACATAGTTGAAAGAAAATAATCATTTGTGTTGGTAGTGTCACCCTCGTAAGGCTAGCGTGGTTTGTTTTCACTCCCACATCATACTTCTTCCTTTTTACCCCCAGATAAAGAATGTTGGGCGACATTACTGTCACTTAATGCCTATGCCTTCTGTCACTAGGCCACTCTCTACCCACATACATCATACTTCATAATGGACAATATTCTAAACACTAGTGTAATGATTTATATTTCGTGTGCATGACCACATCTCTCTCATGTATCCACACTTGGTGGTGTCAATCACCTCATGACAAGGATAAACAAGGCATTATGCATAAATAAAACCATCACATGTATCATAGAATATCTCCAAAGTATGACAAACCATAGAAGATCCAACACAACGGTAAATGCATAACAAATATCATCTCATATCACAATATCCACCATAGGAATTACAAAGATAGTTCCATAATCATGCAAGGCACATCATATGGACTTCAACAATGATCATACATAGAGAGATTGGATCAAGTTACCACCACCACCCCCCCCTCGCCAACTGTTTGAGTCATTGCTCCTTGACTCTCCCAGTCCATCGTTTCTTTGTTTTCATACATGTAATTGTTACTTTCTGCATTCTTTATAAAATAACCGTAGGGCCTTCCCCTACGGTAGTCCGGTCTAAAAAACAAACCCAAAGTCCAGGGGGTGGACTACTCCCCCTTCATCATGGAGACGGTGGAGAAGTCGTTGGAGAAGATGGAGACCACCCCGGCAGCGCCCCGCCGGAGTTTTCCCCCTCCAATCTGCAACTCCAGGTCTCTGTTTCGTGGTTTCTGTGTTTCTGTGGCGCTTCTTTCCGAAGGGCTTCGGGGACTATTTTTATAGTCGTTTTTAGGTCAAGACGGAGGCTCGGGAAAAAAGATCGACGCCAACGGAGCCCCGAGGCCCAAGATGGTGGGTCCCACGCGGCCAAGGAATCTGGCTGCGTGGGCCACCCTATCTTGGCCCTCGGGCCTCCGTTTGTTCGCTTCCTTCGCACCCACGCTTCGTTCCTTCCAAAAACTGATGCTCGTAAATTTCCAGGTCATTTGGACGTCGTTTGGGTCCCTGAAACATCAAAATATAGAAAATAGGGTTTTCTGCCTGTGCAGGGTTAATTCCAGAAAAATAGGGAAACTATGAAATATTCCCAAAATCAATATAAAACAATGATATAACCCTTATATGATGCAAATATGATTGAAATATAAGTAATACAATGCAAAGTTCATGTATGCATTTTACATGCATCAGTGAGTACAGAGATGAACTATGATCTTGATAAACCCTATGTGTCAGCTGAGGTGAAGGAGGCTTTGTTTCATATAGCTCCTTCCAAGGCACAAGGTGTTGATGGGTTTACAACGGGATTTTTCTAGAGACACTGGGACATTGTTCAGGGTGATTTAGTCCCGGCTGTCCTTGATTTCTTAAACGGTGGTGAACTACCTCTGGGTCTTAATGACACGTCTATCACTTTAATCCCCAAGGTACACTCGCCGCAAAAGATATCACAGTTCTGACCCATTTCTCTTTGTTCGGTTGTTTACAACAGATTGAGAGGTGTGATGGATGAGATTATTGGTGAAGAGCAAAGTGCTTTTTTCCCAGGATGTTTACTCACAGATAATGTGCTGGTGGCTTTTGAGAGTGTTCATGCGCCGAGGAGGAGGAAAACGGGTAAAAACTTCTCAATGTGCGGTGAAACTAGACATGATGAAGGCGTACGATAGAGTTGAATGACACTATCTTGAGGCGATTATGCAAAGATTAGGCTTCAACTTGGATTTTGTGCACCTCATCATGAAATGTGTGTCCTCTGTTAGGTTCTCGGTTAAGGTGAATGGTGACTATCTTTCTTATTTCAGTCCTTCCTGAGGCCTCCGACAGGGTGATTCAATATCTCCCTTTCTATTCTTATAGTTGAATGCCCGTGCGTTGCTACGGGTCGCTCAATTTTTTTGTTTCAACACATGAAAAAGGTCATGTGTATAAGAAGAGATATAGCCAAATAATATTGCAAAAACAATAAGATTTTATTTTCCAAATTTTAATTCGATTAGAACTTATAAATTAAATCATATGAATAGAAACAATAATTATCTTGTTGACTAAGATTATACTTTGCTTGTATCATGGATGTCTTCAAGTAGAAACTCCCATACTCTACTGACAAAAACAATAAACCGGCATGCACTGTTGCTAAGTGAAAATAAACTGAAAGCTAAAGCGCAGTAGAACTTGCTAAGGGAAACAAATAAATCCTGAAGAGAAATGGAGCGTTTTCAAAATAACAACTTCCATGACATCACCATAGGCACACAAAATGCGCTTTGTTGAATCATCAGAGGTTTCAAAAAAGAGAACTCAAAAAATATACATGGGTATACAACAGAATACCATATCTTCTTACGATTATGAAAAAAATATCAGGATACTTGTACAAATGAATCTTTGTAGTAAAAGATGTAACTCTCGAATCCAAAAATGAAGAACATGCTTGAAATAACAGTTTTACATATTTGAATGGGTCACAGAAAGACACATGACTTGCTAAGAAATAATCAGAGAAAATAAAATTGCAACACCATGAATAGTACGCAAGTTTGTACACTTTGAGCCAAACCTATAACCTACATGCTTTCATTCTGACGTTACGACTGCATGGACGGCCTACTTGGATGCGTCACCAATCTCATCCATCTTGGAATCCACTTCTGAAAAAATTGAAGTCACATAAATGGGAATTAGTATGTGTAACTTTTCTAAAAAATGACCTAAGATAAGAAGTGAAATAAAAAAATGACCTAAGATAAGAACTGGAATGGTTTTGACAAGTGATGTTCACTAAACTGAATCAGATCATTTGTTGTATAACTACATTGGCAAGTACATGCTTCAGACTGTACAAAATATGTTTCATCTTCTTATCTGTATGAAAATTTGAAAGCTTTATCCAATGTATTAATAGAATAGCCACAGAGATAAGATGTTCTCTGAAACTCTGAAAATATGTTGCAAGAGAAGGCATCAATCACCTGTGCCAAATAGCCACCTTATGGAAAGAAGAAGTATGTTCTCTGAAACTCCGTCAAGGTTAATAATGTTGTTATCCAATGCAATGGCGCTGCATTAGGCGATTCACCATCGTATTGCTAATATTCTAATAAGACAATTCTTCCCTTTGAATCTCATAGTGGCGACGACATCCAGCTAGCTTTCTCTTCAGTCTCACATTCAACAAAAAGCTTACCCTGTAGTACACCACAAAATCAATTAATTTTTTATCTAAAAATAAACAAAGTTCATGAAATAAGAGGCGGATAAATTAAGATAATTGCTAGGACATGGAAGTTGAGATATAGATATGGCAGCGATTATATGGGAGCATTATGTGCCGAGAAGGACACAAGTCTTAAGCCTGGCAAACATGGTTATTCTCTGCACCCACGTCCTCATGCTTCTCATTGCTACCAAATGATCTATATTGTCCACTGGTGTGCTAACGGGACACAAATATACTAAGCATTAAGTGTTTCAGTCACAAGATATGAGGATCAACACTTGGAAGCGAATCATTTAGAAAGAGAAGTTGGTTAGCAAATGTGCTCTTTTGTGCCTTTTGCCCTCATGTTTCCAGATAATCTTTAGACATAAAGATAAGAGTCAAAGCTAACCAGTGCTTGCAATGGACTTCGATGCAAAAGATGGGGAGCATCCATCTCTGGTGGACCTGAAACAAAATGCAGTAGGGTTAACTACACAGTGTTTTGAGTCCCATCAGAAACCATAGGGTAAACAATATAATTTTGATTTGGCATGCTATAAATGGCTATGAGGAATAAACAAATTCACAGAAAACAATTTGTAGAAAAGTATTGGAAAGCTAGCATCAACATAGTCGGGCATGAAACAGAGCCAACACTCACAATTCTTTTGCCGAACTCAACCCCTACAACGACAAGGGCATCAGTCCGCTGTAGAAAGAAGCAAGCCGAAAGCAGTAGAGATACCATTAGACACACTAATTAATTGGTGAGAGGGAACTGAAATATGCAACTTCTTACAAATCCACAAGAGTAATGCAACTGTCACACGTTGTGCAGGCTAGCATAGATAGATCTAATAAGTAAAAAAAGAACGCTGAAAAAGATAGGGTTGTTCTTACGAGTTTGTTAATTGCAGACTAAAGCAAATCACAGCATTTTATTCGGTTCCATGCTTATTAACAGAATATAGCACACTCCAAAACATAATGCTTGATTAAGATACATAATCTTAGTGGAGCCTTTTCAGTAAGTGCACAGACCATAATTAAGGATCTGATAATTTCAACTCGATTACTACAGTGAGTAACACATCATAAGTATTGGTACCATGAAGATATAGAGTAGAAACCTTACTTCTTTTGTCCATCCAAGCCACCAGGCATGTGGTCCAATTTTTGCGGTTGTTGCTCCCGCCCCTCCTTACAATTGGTGATCTTGGAGTGAGGATGCCAAATTACTATATAGTGAGAAAAGTAAGGCAATGGGGGTAAATTACAACCAGAAAGATAAAGATGATGACGGAGTGACATTTCTACTTATACCTGATACATTATTTACAAGAGTTTTAGTACTAAGAAATCAATGAACACATAAATTTTGCAGATGAATGGATGATACATCATTTGTTCCAAGAATACCTCCTCAAAACTGAGACAAAGTGAAAAGTGTAGGTTTAATTGTATGTATGCACCAGGTGCGGTCATAGCCTACATTATTTGTCCCCTTATATCTTTACTATTAAATGGGAGTTCGTACGTACGTAACGATGGCAGAATCCTTCGTCCAACATCTTTCATCCAACATCGCTACGAAATAACGTGCGCCGACGTGTGGGCCACCCTCTCCCTAGCGATCATTCCGCTTTTCCTTTCTTGCTGCCGATCCAATCTTGTGGCCATCCCCCGCACCCCAGGCCCTCTCGGCCGCCGTCATCCCTCGACTTTCTACAGGGCCACCCGCCGACCCCCAGTACTCACTCCGGTGGCTCCCCGAGTCGACCGCCGGCGAGACGCTTGCGCTCGTCACCACGACCGACAGGCCTGGATGAAGACGGTTGAGCCCTTTCCATCTCCCGCAATCCTCTCTCCTTGCCTACCCGGAGATACCAATTCTTGAAATTAACACGGGATGGCTCCTGGGAAGCGAGGCAAGGCCAGGCACCGGCGGCAACTGCCATTACCGGGCTACCTCCGCCTGATGCAGCAGTTCGCCGTCGCCATCCCCGTCCACGCCAAGCCATGCTACTCGCCGCCGTGCCTCACAACCACACACGACGCTTCCTGTCGCGGCCGCCGCTATGCACCTACGCCCCTTTGTTCCCATCCCGACTCCTCTCATCCGCTACCGATCTCGCAGCCGCTCCGGTCCAGCCTAGCTTCGACCGACCGAATTCCCCATTCTCTCGCTGTCCGTCCTTCCTCAGTTGATTCAGTCTGAGTTGTCGGTGGGGTGAAGTTCATGCGATGATTGATGTGTTATATTGTGTTTGACTTGAGCAGTCCAGGAAATGTTTTGCCAAAAAGTCTATATACATGTGGAAGAGTATAAATTTTGAAAGATTTTATTTGGATGTGCTGAATGCTTAATTATCATGTGTATTTTCTTCGAATGTTTATTTTGAGGGCAGATGTGACAAGGTAGAGTGGGTATAGGAGCAAGAAGAGATATTCTCTTCTTTGAAGATGAGGGTAAGATAAGGAGGCGTGAGGTAAACGCCCAATGCATACATGAAAAAGATGATGTGATTTATATATTCTACATCCGTTGCAACACACGGGCATTCAGCTAGTTAACCATCTACATATAACTTGTATTTCAGTCCATTTGAACTATAAACATCTTACTACAGGAGTCGAATCACGTTATGGGGTAAACATCTACTGCTATGGTTGAATTGCTATGGTATAAATGACCAAATATAAAGTTTCAATTACAAAATATTTATGAGGTAAACATTCTAACTTCTCATGAATCATGCCCCTAGGATATATAGCGTAGTAGGAAGACATGCGCCTACCTTGTGCTATGTAGTGATTGACAGGAGCAAGTGGTGGCAGAAGTCGTTGATGTTCTAGTCTGGCCTCCTGGCACCAGCGATGGCGTCCAAGAGGAACGCGGCAAACGGAGCAGCGAGGCAGCCCATGTCCTTCTTCAGGATGTCGTCCATCCCGGGCGGCACGTAGGTAGTGAACACCTTCCGGCAGCCGCGGTGGCACGGGTGGGAGTTTGGCGAGGTTCCGCGGTGTGGAGGCGATGGCAGATCCCATCGAGGATCCAATCTCGGGAGGCTGATTCGATGGGCCAGAGGATCCCATCATGCGCAGAGCTGCACGTGCCTGTGCAACGTCACCGCGTGCTTCTCAGGGTTGTGTGGCACCGCTCCTGATGATGTTCGTGCCGCGCCGCTGCTGATGATGTTTGTGCCGCGCCGCCGTGTGCTACAGCTGGTCCTTTCGCCGCCGCTGCTCGTCGACGGGACAGGTAAGGAGGCGACGGGGTAGGCAGGCGGGATTGGGGCTCGGAAGGGCCATCTGGTCTGACCGGCTGAGGTGGCGCCGTGCCAGAGAGAGGTGACAGGGGAGAGAAGAGGATGGCGGCGCTGGAGAGGATGTGGAGTCTCCGAGGGCATCTCCAGCCGTCCCCCAGCGCCCCCGGCCCAAAATAGCGTCGTTTGGGCCAAATAGCGCCGTTTTTCTACCAGTCGTCCCCCAGGAACCCAAATAGCGCCGTTTAGCGCTGTTTTGGCGCCGACGCACCCAGGCCAAACCCAGCGCGTCGGATTGCGCCTGGGGGGGTCGGCGGAAGGGAAAACGCGCGTGGACCAGCACTGTCGGGGAGACATCGCATTTCCCACCCCGCCTCGCCCTTTCCTCTATCCCGCCCCGTCGCCGCCATCTCGCCGCCGACACCACCCCTCCCCCCTCCGCCGGACGCATGCAGCTAGGAACCCCACCATCTCGCCCCAAACCACGGCGCCGGCTCCGCCCCTCCCCTCCGCCGTGGTCTAGCCGGAAGGAAGGCTCTCGGGGAGGCTCGCGCCCACCTCGCCTGCTAGGTGTTCGGTGGTTTATCCGCCCAGCCATGGACTCCGACGACGAGGAGCTGCTCGCCTAACTGCTCGACGAGGAAGCCCAGGCCGACCTCGACGACGAAGAACACTTGCTGATCCTCGCGTGCCTCGCCGGCCTGCTCGCGAATGACGCGCGGCCGCGACGTGGTGGCTCGGCGCCCGGCCACCGCAAGAGCAAACTCGCCGGCGGGGGGCGGTCTGGGTTCGGCGACTGGGAATCGGCGCCCCCCTGCGTGTGAAATAGCACCGTTGCCCCCCAGGCGGGCCAAAATAGCGCCGTTTTTTGGCCTGGGGGGGGGGGCACAACGGCTGGAGATGCCCTGAGCTGCGGGGCGAGTGGAGGCAATGGGCGAGTCACGAGCGTGCGAGGGTTTCCTTTGCCTGGATGACCCAGATTCATTCCGTGAAGTGAGCACGGTGGGCAAAAACATTGGAGTGGCAGACCATGGTGAAAGTGCATGCTTGCCCCCATGCGTGGTTTTGGTAATTAATGACAATCCTTATGGACTAATGTTTGCATTGAGATATTCTTGTAGATCATGTCCATAGGAAAAGATTGGAGTTCATGTGTTGGACTCTAGAAGATCACATGATGATCAATGCTCTATTCATGGTTTTATATGAAGAATGGTCATATGTAGAGAAGATGAGGTGCAAGTTCAAGAGAAGCATCTCGAAGAAATCATATGCATGAAGCTTGCCACCCATTTGGAGATAATGGTCAAGTGAAGATGTTCCTAAGAGTGGCACTCCCATCTTGGTGTATGGGGGAGCAACATTTGAATCTTCACCAAGCAAAGAGCAATCAAGAAAGGTGTTCCATCTTGAGAGAGCAAGATCGTCATCATCGAGCTCAAGTGGAATGCGCAAGGCAAAGATATGATCTTGATAGGTTTTCTATTTTACCGGTCTCATGTTGTTAGTGGGAGATCGGGTTTTAGGATAGATGGCGTACTATCAAGAGGGCCCTCAAGTGAGTAATTTGATCGCATCTTTGTGGAGAGCTCATACCGTTGCATACTTGGCATATCATCTTTCTTGGTTCTTATTTGGCTTTTCTCCTTGTTGTGTTTTGGTGCTTGTCGTGATCTTCATGACAAGCCCAAGTTCTTCGAAAACGGATTTCTTATGGAAAACTTGTTGCGTTTTCGTGTTGGAAATATTATCGGTCCACCTTCGAGATAGGGTCCACACCTCTCCATGTGTGGTATCCCCTCTATATTTGTGACCCTTAATATTTCATACGAGATTGGCAAAGCTCTTGTCGTTACCTTTCCAACGCAATTGGATTCACCTGTTTTGGAGTTCATACGAGAAAGTTATTGCATTTCAGGTTTTGCAGTTTCACTGTTTTCAGGCCGAAGTCTCCGGTCTTCTGGACCGGAGTCTCCGGTCCTTGGTTTTCCTCGGAGAGTGTTTTTCTTGTTCAGCCCCTGGTGGGGGCCGGAGTTTCCGGCCCAAGGGGCCGGAGTATCCGCCCCAGGCCGGAGTTTCCGGTCCCAGGGGCCGGAGTTTCTGCCTGAGCTTCTCTCGTCTGTTTGTTGTTCACCTCCTGGTGGGGGCCAGAGTTTCCGCCCCCAAGGGGCCGGAGTTTCCGCCCCAGGCCGGAGTATCCGGTCACTTGGACCGGAAACTCCGGTGTGATTCTGGCTGCAACGGCTACTTTTCTGGGAGGGGTATAAATACCCCTCCACCTTCCTCCAGCCAGTGAGCTCGCCCAGATTTCTCTCTCCTCCATTGTTACAAGCTCATTTCCTTGATATCTCCCAATCCCTCCACCCAAACTCTTTGATCTTTGGAGGATTGAAGGAGAAGACCTAGATCTACATTTCCACCAATCAATATCTCCTCTAAGTGAGGGGAACATAGTGGATCTAGTTCTTGGAGTTCTTGAGTGGTTCTCCTCTTTGTTCTTCCTCTCTTATTCCCCCATAAGCATTTGTTGCTTTGTTGGAATTTGAGAGTGGAGGACTTGAGCACTTGTGCTCTTGCCTTTTGCATTTGGTGCATCGGTGTGCTCTCCACGAGGATTCGTGGAAGTTGAAAGCTTGTGAACTTGTTACTCTTGGGTCCTTGGACCCTAGACGCCTTTGTGGTGGTTGGACCCTTGTGTGGTCACTTGAAGCCATTCGGGAGCCCCCAATCCCATTGTGGGTTGTGCCTCGGATTGTTGTTGAAAGCCGTTCGGGAGCCCCCAATCCCTTTGTGGGTTGTGCCTCGGATTGTTGTTGAAAGGCTCCGGATTCCGCCTCGAAGGAATACCGATAGTGGAAGGTGAACCAAACCTTTGTGGTGCGGTTCATCGAAGAAGAGGGTGAAACCTTTGTGGTTGTTGAACCGTTGTGTCGGTTCACACCTCTCCAACGAGACGTACTCCCTTTCAAGAAGGAACTCGGGAATACTTCCTTGTCTCCGCGTGCTTCGGTTATTTCTATACCCGAGATTTTTACTTATGCACTTTACATTGTGATAGCCTTCGTGCTTGAAGTATTCTATATTGCTATCACCTTGTTGCTTGTCTTGCTTAGCATAAGTTGTTGGTGCACATAGGTGAGCCTAGTTTATTTAGGTTGTTGGCTTGTTAATTTAAACACCTAGTTTTATTCCGCAATTAGTAAGCCTAAACCGGAAAAGTTTTAATCGCCTATTCACCCCCCCCCCCTCTAGGCGACATCATTGTCCTTTCACATGGTTCGCCGGTTACACGAACCACCAACTCCCATTTAATAGTAAAGATTGTGTGGAGAAGGTTTTACATCTCTGCTGAATTATTTTGGAGGTAACTATGTTGACAGAGGTATCAGAGTGTCTCCAAGATCGCCATGGGTTAATCATCTCCTCTTTGCGGATGACAGTCTGATATTTATTGGTGCAAACATTCGCAGTGTCCAGAGACTTAATCACATTTTGCAAATTTATGCAGACAGTTCGGGGCAAGCTGTGAATCGTGATAAGAGTGCGGTGTTTTTCAGCCCAAATACTCCTCTACATTGCAGGGCTAAAATGAAGCAATTATTGGGAATTCCATTAGAGGCTTTTAGTGATCGATACCTTGGTTTACCAACTGCTGTAGGCAGAATAACAAGTGGCACGTTTGATCATATTACTGAGCGCTCCCGGAGCAAGATCCAAGGGTGGTCCGAAAAGCTTCTAGCATGTGCTGCGAGGGAAACCCTGTTGAAGTCTGTAATTCAGGCTATACCCACACACAACATGAGTTGCTTTCAGTTAACAAAGAAAGTATGCAAGGCGCAGTCGTCATGCATGGCTCAGTATTGGTGGAGTTCTTCCCTCGATAAAAGATCTATGCACTGGATATCGTGGAAGGGACTTGCAACCCCGAAAGTTAAGGGAGGGATGGGTTTTCGACAGCTTGAACTCTTTAACATTGCATTACTTGGCAAGAATGGATGGAGGTTTATGACTAATCCTACTTCTCTATGCTCTAGAGTAATGAAGACTAAATATTTCCCAGACACAAACTTCATGAATGCTACTGTTTCGAGCTCGGCTTCACCCATATGGCGATCCATTGTAGCTGGCCGCGAAGCACTGAATCTGGGGATGATTAAGCGAGTGGGAGATGGTACCACTATTAATATCTGGGAGGATAAGTGGATACTAGATTCTTTGACAATGAAGCCATTGTTTCGTCCGGCTAATACCGATATTCCGAAGGTTAGCGAACTGATTGATTCAGCTAACTGGACATGGCGGAGAGACTTGGTTCGTCAGACTTTCATACTGCCTGATGCGGATGCAATCCTAAATATTCCGTTGTGCACTGGAGGCGGTGATGATTTCTTGGCATGGGCTTTTGAAAACTCAAGAAATTACACTTCAAAATCGGTGTATCGTTCTCTGGTGAATCACAAAGAGCGGGCTGCTCTAGAGGAAGGAACGATTACCGGCACTTCACAGACCGACCAACAGATGTGAGAATCCTGGTGGAAATTAAAAGTTCAGCCGAAAGTACGGGTTTTCTGGTGGAGAGTCCTACGTGGAATCCTGCCTGATGAAACTACGTTGAAGAGAGGACATATAAAAGAGATCAGCAGATGCAATGTCTGCCTAGCTATGGACGAGGACCTCATGCATGCACTGATACATTGCTGTCATGCGCAAGCATTCTGGACGGAAGTGCACGCATGGTTCAATTTTCGCCTCCCTCGATTACATCCTGATACATGGGCTCAGGACATTTTATGTGAGTCACAGTTCTCAGATCAGCGGCGAGCTGAGATTATTTCTGTCATGTGGTCGATATGGCACTCGAGGAATAGGCTGACACATGATCGTGAAGGCGTTGATCCAGCATTCTCGGTTCGCAGGATTAAAGAGGATCTTACACTTCTTTATATTCCGTGACAGCATGCTGCGATCCTACCAGGACATGGGTGGCGACCCCCGGATTCGGGGTGGCTCAAGATCAACACTGACGGCGCGATCGACTCAGGGCTCGGCAATGGAGGGGCGGGCGGCATTGTACGCTCGTCATCACACTTTGTTGCAGCCTGGAGCAAACCATTAGTGGGCATCTCTGATCCACTGATTGCTGAAACCCTCGCTGCCCGGGGGGGTGTGATCTTTGCCAAGCTTTGTGGTTTCTCACATGTCTTGTTGGAGATGGACTGCCTGGAGATTGTCAATCTCTGGAAAACTCGGAGCAACTCCAGATCGGTAGTTGCACCAATTATCTTAGAAATTGGAGAGCTAGTTACTTCATTTACTTCTTTTGTATTTCAGCATGTAGTTCGGACGGCCAATCAGCCAGCCCACCTGTGTGTGAGCCATGCGTGTCCGCTGCAGGTCACTGACTCCTGGTTGTCTACTGTACCCAGCATCATGGATGATGACTCGGGCACTTTGTTTGTTGAATAAAGCTCTCATAAGACCGTAAAAAAAAAAGAGAACCGGGAAACTCCTAGGTGGCCGTCCAACAGGGCGACACCTTTCGACTGGGAGCAACTGAGCAAGGGCATCATTCGTTGTAAGTGGAGATGGGCTGTCCACGGCGCCCCTAAGACGTTCCCACTTAATCCTGTTAGTGAACGTCCACCAGCAGATCGTGTTAGTTGGTGGTCAGCCACGGCTAACCATTTGCCCAACTAAGCCCATTTATTCCTTCCAGTTTGTTTCACGACACACCAATCAGAAACAACCGCTCCACTTCTTTCGCTTAGCGGCTCAACTGTTGATCTTTCGCGGCACCAGCGAATAGGTGCTCCATGTGTGCAGCCCGGTGTTGAGCGTGCCGCCGCCGTCACCCCTTTAATCCGGCGAGGTCTGGCCACCTACGCTGCCGTGCTGTGGCGCGAACGACGCGCCTCGCGGTCCTCTCCGTTCCTACCCCGGCGATTCACTCCTCCTCGCCTGATGCGTCACATCCAGTCACCCATCTCCATTAACAACGCCTCCGATGGCGGCGGCCGGGTGAAGCTGCGCGACGGACCGGCCGTCCGGCCATACAGGATGTCAGGATACCCAGCTCGCCGCAGACTACCAGCGCGTCCGGTCGCAAACGCCGGCGCCGCCGCCGCCATGAGTGTCGTCATCAGAGGAAATGAAAGGACACGGATGTCGTGGTGGTGTCACGGCAGATGCCATAGGATGGCTTAAGTTGGGGCCGATGGACGCTGGTGAAACCGGGGAGGGATAGCGCGCTAAGGAGCGCACACGGAAGACACAAAGCACACCACGATCTACCCAGGTTCAGGGCCCTCGTGAGGAGGTAAAACCCCTACTCCTGCCTGTCTGTCTCAGCATATCTGGATATCAAGAATACAAAGGTGCTCCTTGAGCGGTATGCTCTCTGCTATGGTGAAGCTCTCAAGGAAGAAGAAGGAAGCTATGGGGGAAAAAGATCTCTCAGAACCTCCTCGTCGTTGTGCCCGTCAGTGTATCTTCTCCTCTTCCAGCGTGTCTCACGCAGGAGGGGGAAGGGCCCTATTTATACCCTAGCCCGAGCAACGGTCTTGTCTCCGTACTGGCACTGTAGCCATGCGTGCCTGCGTCATCCGCTTGGTCATCATTGTGTCCTCTGCCACGGATAGGACGTGGCCTGCCCATGCCTTGTACTCTGGTCACACGTACACCCGTGGTCAGCGGTATGGAGAGACCGGTCACCTCGTACCCGCACCATACCTCCTGCCATGCTCCCGTGTCAGGCGGGATGTGACCTTTGCATTGACTTCCAACCGGCATAAGGCGCCTCTTCTCTTTAACCCGGCATGGATATGCCGGACTCCCCTTCCTTGGTTATCCTCCCCTGCACATAAGAGAAGACACGAAGATACCGACATAAGCTTATGTCGGTTTGCACCGGCATCATATCTCGGCCCCTTCTGGGCCTGGTTATGTCGGTTTGCACCAACACCATATCCCGGCCCCTTCTGGGCCTGGTTATGTCGGTTTGCACCAGCATCATATCTCGGCCCCTTCTGGGCCTGGTTATGTCGGTTTGCACCAACACCATATCCCGGCGCCTTCCGGTCCTGGTTATGTCGGTTTCACTGTACATCGGTCCACTCTTGGACATAGCTTATACCATAACTTGACCCTACCCGGGGTAGCCCCCCGACAACGGATGTCGCCTAGAGCGGGGGCGGGGGGGGGGGGGGGGGTGAATAGGCGATTAAAATTCTTTATGGTTTAGACTTGAATAAATGCGGAATAAAACTAGCGTTTAATTTAATAAGCACGAAACCTAAACAAGCTAGATTTACCTATGTGCACCAACAACTTATGCTAAGCAATATAAACAACTAGGTGATAACAAGATATATTACTTCAAGCTCGATGGCTATCACCAAGTAAATTGCATAAGTAAGAAGCTCGGGTATAGAAATACCGAGGCACTTGGAGACGATGATTTATCCCGAAGTTCACTTTCCAATGGAAGCTAGTCTCCGTTGGAGCGGTGCGGAGTCACAAAGTGATCCCCGAATAGCCGTCAAATGGCACACCGTAATCTCCTTCGTGCCTCTACCAATGTAGAGTGCCACGGACCACTATGGGACACTTGAGGGTGGTCACCGAACCCGTACAAGGATGAGGCACACTCCACAACTTAATTGGAGCCTCTCACCAAATTCCCGCGGCTCCCAAAGCCACAAGAATCACAAGGTTGGGGCGTGTCTCCACAACTTAATTGAAGGCTCCCAACTATCTCGCGAGCCACCAAAACTCCGAGATCAACAAGGACTGTCTAGGGCACTCCAAGTACCCAAGAGGACAAGCTCTAGGGCACCCCAAGTACCCAAGAGTAACAAGCTTCTCAACTTCAACTTCCACGTATCACCGTGGAGAAATCAAACCGATGCAACCGATGCAATGGGCAAGAACACAAGAAGTGCTCAAAATCCTTCACTCTCAAATCCCACCAAAGCAACTAATGCTATTGGGGGAGAAGAGAGGAAGAACAAAGAGGAACACCAAATCCCTCCAAGATCTAGATCAAAAGCTTTCCCTCACTTAGAGGAGAGATTGATTGGTGGAATGATAGATCTAGATCTCCTCTCTCTTTTCCCTTTAATTGGAAGCAAGAATCATGGAGGAATATAGAGATAGCAAAGCTTTAAAGGGTCAACAATGGAGGTCAAAACCATGCTCAAGAGTTGGGGAACCTTTGGGGAAGAAGACCCCATTTTATAGTTCCCAAAAATCTGACCGTTTGGTACAGATTTGTGCAATCCGGAATTGGTTCGGATTTGGTTCGGAATTCCGGTTGACTCGGAATAATCCGGATGAAAACCAACTAGAATCCGGACTGAGTACAGTACTGAAAAGCCAGTTTGGATCCAGTTCGGAATTGGTCCAAAAAATTCCGTCCCGTTCGGAATTGGTCTGGAAAATTCCGACTGGCTCGGAATTCCTGGAACGACCGGACGAGAAACGCAATAACTTATGCATATGAACTCCGTTTTTTATGTTCTTGTGCTTGTTGGAATCACCGCAACGACCACAACAAGTTTATGCAGAGAAACATCATAGTCCATGTAGCGGACCTGCACTTAAAAATTGGCAAGTCCCTGTGTATAGTGTAAATCTCTGGATCGATTCGTTTGCACACACAGTCTAAGATGAAATATCACAACAAAGTATCAATTATTACACGTGGATCCAGTACTTAGGAAAATATCCGTTACAAATTGCATAGCACGAAGCTAGCTTTGAAAGAGTAAAGCAGCGAAAATAAAAGTAGCAGTGAGTCTCCATCATCTTCATGTGCCACAAGCGAAAACATGTTGGTTGTAGACTCGAAATCCCTATACGAAACCTCACTCATCGTTTTAACATCCTGTAACAGGAAAAATGTTGCAACAAGGTGGGTCAGAACCATATAAAATGGAACTGGCAAGTGACACTCTGTGGATGTCGGCCCAGTGGAAACCAGGGTGTCATGGGCCGGCCTGCCACATCCCTCGACGCTCTACAGAATATTTTGCTAAGGACCAGGCGTTCAGCCTGGCGAGCCTCGCGAGGGACTTTTCCCTCGCGAGGGCCTCTTCGCTCTACTGAGTTTTCCTGCTAAGGACCAGGCGCTCACCCTGATGAGCCTCGCGAGGGGTCTTTCCCTCGCGAGGGTCTCCCTTGGCTGGAAAGTTACTAAGTCCTGGCGCACGTCTGCGCTACCCTCGTGAGGCACCCCTCGCGAGGCGTCAAGTACTTAAGAACCTCGGCGAGGCACCCATCCCTCGTGGGGTTCCTTCAAGTGGAAGCAAGCTCTGCACCCGCTGCAGAGCGCACATGGCCTCTGCGCCCACCGCAGAGTGACGCGCGTGCCTGCGCGCGGTGACGACGACGCCGCAGTTGCCGTTCTCGTGTATAAAGTGGTCAACAAAGCTGTGGCAAGCAAAGCGGACTCCCAGTATTTCCATTTTGGTGATAAGGGGACCGGAGGCCGCTACGCTCCAAGCCGACGTCTCTGTGAGGCGCACCACGAACCTCTGCAGCGCCAGCCCATCGTCCTTGATGGACGGTGGCTTTTTCTGCCAAGGAGACGTTGCTCTCTGCCATGGACCGCGTCCATGGACAACCCCGACACCATGCACTGTGCTCCTCCTTCGTTGCCATGTGGTATCCCTTCCCGCCTTGTGTTTTCGGGGAAGAGGACCGAGGCAGTATAAAAGGAGGTAGTGTACGACCGAGGAAGGGGATCGGCTCATTTCAATCCCACATTCGATCAACCATCCGGAGCTTAGCCACTCTCGCGCAAGGAAGAAGGCGAAGCTCCTTCCACCATAGTCCGCCATAGCCATAGCTGAGCCTCGGCAAGCTCTATTGTACTGTATCCTCTCTAAGTAGTGCAATATAACATAGCAGGATGTAGGGCTTTTACACCTCACGGTGGGCCTGAACCTGGGTACGTGCTGGTTTTCACTCTCTGCCGTGATGTCCCTCACCGAGCTCGACGAGCACCGTCGCCGAGGTTGCTGAGGGTTGTTTGGTGTCGTGTTCAGCCCCTTACTCGATTCCTGGCATCAGTGAGACACCCCTAGTTCCTCGGGACTAGTCTCCGACATTTGGCGCGCCAGGTAGGGGGCTGAGGCGCGTTTTCAACCTCTTCGACCTCTCCGCGCCATGACTGACAGGCGAGCAGAGCGTCTCACCCGACAGACGTCTGGCAGAGCCACCACCGAGCCCGTCGGCAACAGCAACCCGCGTGGTCGCCCATGCGCCAACCGCGCTTCGGAGCACAACCCCGAGCCCGCGTCGAGCACCCTGAAGACGACGGCGGCAATGACGATGACAGCGAGGGAGCTTCCTCCCAGCACCCGGCCAGGAACGCGAGCGCTTCCACGCAGAGCCGGGTGGCGCCCAACCCAGCTACTGCGCTACTCATGGCGCAGGAGCAGCTGCGCTACCGCCCTACACAGGCGGGTCACGACAACTGGGTCGGGCGCCTCGAGGAGCTCATCAACGCCGCTGCCGTACCTACTCCAACTCTGGCGCCCTCTCGTTTGCTGGTGCACCACTCCGGACGCGGAGGGAACATAGCGCACGGCGCTCCTCCTCCCCCTCCTCCGCCTCCGCCGCCCCTCCTCCAGCTGCAGCACCGGCGGGGAACCACCACGCTGCGCCGCGTCACATGCATCCTCGCCGCACGACTGCCAGATCGTGCAGCGAACTCCGGCGGATGCGCGCGTGGAGATCGAGCGCCAACGAGACCGCCACAACCACATCGTCCAGGAGATTACAGCCGCAGGCCGCTGATAAACCCCAAGAGCAGGGATCACTGTAGCACCTCTCAATGTGGAAGTAGGGTATCGATCCGCAGGAGCAAGAAGGAAAAGTTATCTATTCCCTACAACTAAAGTGTCACAAGTTTTAGTTGATTATGCACTAAACAAGTTTAAAGAACAAGATGGTTGATTTAATGAATGAAAGTTTAATGTAACAAAACAAGAATGTAAAAGCGTCCCAATCCTCTTCAATGCAAGAGGACTAGACAAAGGTTTTCTCTTATAGGAACAATGGACATGGGTTCATGGTTTCACTCGTCCTCTCTCTCAATCTATGGTGGTGATCATGTTATAGATAACAAAAGTACACACAATTGTCATGCTTTAATGATAAACTTCTATGACGGCTACATGTCCTAAAACACATAGTTGAAAGAAAATAATCATTTGTGTTGCTAGTGTCACCCTCGTAAGGCTAGCGTGGTTTGTTGTCACTCCCACATCATACTTCTTCCTTTTTACCCCCAGATAAAGAATGTTGGACGACATTACTGTCACTTAATGCCTATGCCTTCTGTCACTAGGCCACTCTCTACCAACATACATCATACTTCATAATGGAGAATATTCTAAACACTAGTGCAATGATTCATATTTCGTGTGCACGAACACATCTCTCTCATCTATCCACACTTGGTGGTGTCAATCACCTCATGACAAGGATAAACAAGGCATTATGCATAAATCAAACCATCACATGTATCATAGAATATCTCCAAAGTATGACAAACCATAGAAGATCCAACACAACGGTAAATGCATAACAAATATCATCTCATATCACAATATCCACCGTAGGAATTACAAAGATAGTTCCATAATCATGCAAGGCACATCATATGGACTTCAACAATGATCACACATAGAGAGATTGGATCAAGTTACCACCACAAACCCAAAGTCCAGGGGTTGGACTACTCCCCCTTCATCATGGAGACGGTGGAGAAGTCATTGGAGAAGATGGAGACCACCCCGGCAGCGCCCCGTCGGAGTATTCCCCCTCCAATCTGCAACTCCAGGTCTCTGTTTCGTGGTTTCTGTGTTTCTGCGGCGCTTCTTTCAGAAGGGCTTCGGGGACTATTTTTATAGTCGTTTTTAGGTCAAGACGGAGGCTCGGGAAAAAAGATCGACGGCAACGATGCCTCGAGGCCCAAGATGGTGGGTCCCACGCGGCCAAGGAATCTGGCTGCGTGGGCCACCCTATCTTGGCCCTCGGGCCTCCGTTTGTTCGCTTCCTTCGCTCCCACGCTTCGTTCCTTCAAAAAACTGATGCTCGTAAATTTCCAGGTCATTTGGACGTCATTTGGGTCCCTGAAACATCAAAATATAGAAAATAGGGTTTTCTGCCTGTGCAGGGTTAATTCCAGAAAAATAGGGAAACTATGAAATATTCCCAAAGTCAATATAAAACAATGATATAACCCTTATATGATGCAAATATGATTAAAATATAAGTAATACAATGCAAAGTTCATGTATGCATTTTACATGCATCAACATCCCCAAGCTTAACCTATACTCGTCCTCGAGTATGAAGGTGATAAAACTAACATGTACTTTGCAATTTAATACTATCAAAGGATATCAAAGATGATTACTCTTGCTACATAGAGTCAAATGATTCATTCTTCAAAGGAGTAACAATATACAAGATAGATTATGAAGTGATATCAAATATTGAATGTAAGGATGTTCAATTATAATTCACAAAGTGTAACATAGAAGAAAGTACTATGGACCAAATGTATGCATAATGAAAAGTAAAAACATCCTATAATGGTCATGGAGTACTCTTATGAAATCTGAATATAAAACGTGGACACTTTGGAAAGATAGATAAATAAGTAGAGGTAAAACATGAATAAGTTTCATCTAACGTCCAAATGCTTCTACTTAAGTTAATGTTTGCAATGTGGTATTTGGTGTCAAGCTCTCATTACCCCTATCATAGCATCTTGAATGGTTAAAGTTTAAACTGAAAGCAAATATGAGTAGTATGCTTGACAAAGTATGGGTTGAATGTCTCATGCCCCGTGAATACGAGTAGCTACACCACGGTGTTACTCAACTTGGGACACAAAAACAAGTTCAAGTTAGGTCATTGTAAGTAATATAATAACGTCATCAAGAGTCTCAACTGGGGTACCTCTTGTCCCAGGACATGGAACAAGCCCATGTCAAAATGACAAGACAAACAAACAAAATGAACAATCTCCATGCCCTTTTTATTTACTATTGGTATAGTTTTTTTATTGTGGGGTGCATCACTGAAGGTTCATCATAGCATGTAAGTAAATTTTCACCATGAATGATGCATGGCTTAGATTAGCGGCCCAGGCGTCTCTCTAGCCATTTATACAAACTCATTAAACTCACTAAGTTTCCGCATTTATTTGGCACCATGATAAGCATCCATAAACAAAAGTACATGATATCAACAAAATATAAAGAGCACGTTGAAAGCTTGCCATGTGACATCACATATGAGCTAACTCCCAACCAAGACTCTTATCAAGCTCACAACTTCATAATTTTAATCACAATGGGTCATGTTTATTAAGTGCAATAAAAGTAAGGTGTGCATCAAATTCGTGAGAGCTCTTTAACCAACTTTTCCAATAACAATCAATAACATAAGCATTTTAATTCAGAAGTATAGATAATATAAAATAACATGATAAACATACTCGGAATAGCATAAAGCTAATAGGTAGATATGGTGGACTCACTGGAAAAACTTTGGTTGAAGGTGTTGGAAAACAAGTTTTTACTTGTTGGAATTTTTGGGCTAGCAAGAGGGATAAAGTTGACCATCTAAATGCATGCATAAGTGTCCATAGAACTGACCAATCCATGTTAAACAAAGTAAAGTAACATTCAGCATCAAAACATGAATAAGACAGTGGAACTGTGGAAGTTAGGTCGTCTCGTCCTCGCATCCGTGATCGCTGACGCTTCGCTTGTGCCTCTAGTTGCCAGCCCAGTACATGCTCGCTGAACCTCGAGGTCACCATGAACAGCTACCACCTAACTAAATTAGTAACTATGATCGTTGCGTTCTGGTAGGAATTCCGAATGTACAGAAACGGTAAATTAGATGGCCGGAACAGTTCCCTGCATGTGTTGCAGCAGCTCGTTCAGTCTAGGTCCCTGCACCTTCATGGTTCACCCGTGCTGAAGAAGATCCTCCTAGATGTTCTATAAGAATAAGAAGAAATCGCAACTCCTTTCCGCTACACATAAAAATAAATTTCGAAAGTCTTTTTTAAGAATCCTCCTTTTCTGTTCTTCCACCCATGAAATAGAGAGGGAATGGGGATATTAGAGTTCTGTTTTGGATGGAGATATGGTGTTAGGTGGGATGGGATTGGGACATCCCGTCCCACCCAGGGTGCTGATCGTTTTATCCCGTTGCCCCACTACCCGCTTATCCCAGAACCAAATTTTTTTTATGTGTGTTTACGCTTTGGTAGCAACCGTTTCACTGGCTCTAGTATCCACTGGCTTTCAAGGAATGGAATATTACCAAGCACCCTCCACTATTTCGGATAGTATTTATGGTTCTACCTTTTTCTTAGCAACTGGCTTTCATGGTTTTCATGTGATTATAGGTACTCTTTTCTTGATCGTATGTGGTATGCGTGTTTTGCCTACATGCCTGCAGTATGTCTCTTCTACTCTGCTGGACAGTGGAGACACAAGTCTAGAACAATTTTGTGAGATTATTTGCTCGTAACATACCGACGGGTATTGCAAGCTTGGGACATTTAGAATCGAGTGGCAGAACATTCAGTTATCTCAACTCTGAAAGACGCTACTCCAGTTCGAGAGCAGCGTCTCGCATCACTGCGCCTTTGCAGCTAGAACGGTTGATTGCACGTACGATGTCATGTACAATTCTCTCGGGCCGGTGATCAAAGCGAGCGAATTTTGTGAGCTTGAGGGGCAGCTGCGCGAGCGTGCCGCTGGCGGCGACGCTCCTGGTGCTGGTCACTAGCTTGAACCACTGGCTCTCCGGGTCGCAGCTGCTGTCCGCGCTCAGGCACCGGCACGGGTTGGTCACCACGCTCCGGCCGTCCCCGCCGACGTCCAGGCAGAGCATGCCAGGACTAGAGGACGACGACGCGTTGGCGGCGACGTGCAGCTTGGAGTCCGACACGAGGCGCCAGCGGGACAGGTCGTCGGCGGCGCACGGCAGGCCGAAGCCCACTGGCCGGCCGGCGCCCTCGGCGTGGAGGCACGTCAGCGGGCTATCCCGCAACGCGAGCCGCCCGTCGTGCTGCCCGTACGTCCACGCCTCCGTCTCGGCGCACGGGCCCAGCTCCAGCGGCTGCGTCAGCGACGGCCGCACCACGCACAGCCCCGTCGCAGGGTGGAAGAGCGTCACGTACGGCGCCGCCTCCGCGTAGCCGGGACCCCTGAGCGGGCGTTGTAGGGCCTGGACCCTGCGGAGCACGGCGGCATTGCGGGGCACGGACCAGGCCCGGTCGAGCACGCCGTAGACCTCGTCGAGGTCCAGCACACCCTCCCGGAGGCAGTAGCTCCCCTGCAGTGTCCAGAGCGCCCAGTCCAGGTCGAGGTCGGCGGCGACGGCGGCGGCGCAGCCGTAGTAGCGGTTGTCGTTGGTGTTGCCGCCGCGGTTGTCGACGCCGAACTCGCTGAGGAAGACCGGCCAGCCCCGGTCGAGCAGGTAGAGCGCGCGGCGGGACACGCTGGCGCCGATGCGGGCGCACGCCTCGTTGGGGTTCCCCGACGCCCACTCCTGCCCGTTGGAGAAGCTGTACCAGTGCACCTCGAATGCCGCCTTCCGCGCGAAGCTCAGGCTCACCTGCCGCGATGCGAGGAAGGCAAGGTCGTTGTCGAAGCTCAGGCCGGAGAGGATGACCAGCGCCCGCGGGTTCACCGCGTGCACCGCCTCCGCACCCCGCTGCATGTACCTGGGTTGCATGCGTTGTCAACACTCAAGGTCAACTCAACTGCCATGTAGGCATTGTCTGTATTTGCTCAAGGCTAGCTTTGAAAGCCATTGATTGTCGCCGGAGCAGACGAAGGAGATCAAGCTTCGCCGACGTGACCGCGGCGGCCTCCATGCTTCTGGTGTCGGTTTGGGAGGAGTAAGGGAGCTGGCCGGCGGCGGCGCAAGGGAGCTGGCTGGCTGCGGTGGCGGAGCAAGGAGCTGGCCGGCGGCGGGCGCTATGGAGCTGGTGATCGATCGATCTGAGATTAGCGTGGAAGTCAACCATGCTAGAGTCCTATGGACTGCGGGTTAGTTTCTGTATTTCTTAGGGGGCTTTGCGCAAAAGTGCCGTGACGTACCAACACCTCCTGTGGCTATATTATATAGTAGAGATCATATTCATCATTGTAATAATCGTAAATGGGAGACATAGTATCCTCCCCAATCTTAAATGATTGCAAGATATAACAAAAATAAATTTAAAGTTAGTGCACACAAGAATAGAAACTTAAGCGCTACGCTCCCGGCAACGGCGCCAGAAAAGTACTTGATAACCCCCAAGAGCAGGGGATCACTGTAGCACCTCTCAAATGTGTAAGTAGGGTATCGATCCGCAGGAGCAAGAAGGAAAAGTTATCTATTCCCTACAACTAAAGTGTCACAAGTTTTAGTTGATTATGCACTAAACAAGCTTAAAGAACAAGATGGTTGATTTAATGAATGGAAGTTTAATGTAACAAAACAAGAATGTAAAAGCATCCCAATCCTCTTCAATGCAAGAGGACAAGACAAAGGTTTTCTCTTATAGGAACAATGGACACGGGTTCATGGTTTCACTCGTCCTCTCTCTCAATCTATGGTGGTGATCATGTTATAGATAATAAAAGTACACACAATTGTCATGCTTTAATGGTAAACTTCTATGACGGCTACATGTCCTAAAACACATAGTTGAAAGAAAATAATCATTTGTGTTGCTAGTGTCACCCTCGTAAGGCTAGCGTGGTTTGTTGTCACTCCCACATCATACTTCTTCCTTTTTACCCCAAGAATGTTGGGCGACATTACTGTCACTTAATGCCTATGCCTTCTGTCACTAGGCCACTCTCTACCCACATACATCATACTTCATAATGGACAATATTCTAAACACTAGTGTAATGATTCATATTTCGTGTGCATGACCACATCTCTCTCATCTATCCACACTTGGTGGTGTCAATCACCTCATGACAATGATAAACAAGGCATTATGCATAAATCAAACCATCACATGTATCATAGAATATCTCCAAAGTATGACAAACCATAGAAGATCCAACACAACGGTAAATGCATAACAAATATCATCTCATATCACAATATCCACCATAGGAATTACAAAGATAGTTCTATTATCATGCAAGGCACATCATATGGACTTCAACAATGATCATACATAGAGAGATTGGATCAAGTTACCACCACAAACCCAAAGTCCAGGGGGTGGACTACTCCCCCTTCATCATGGAGACGGTGGAGAAGTCGTTGGAAAAGATGGAGACCACCCCGGCAGTGCCCCGCCGGAGTTTTCCCCCTCCAATCTGCAACTCCAGGTCTCTGTTTCGTGGTTTCTGTGTTTCTGCGGCGCTTCTTTCCGAAGGGCTTCGGGGACTATTTTTATAGTCGTTTTTAGGTCAAGACGGAGGCTCGGGAAAAAAGATCGACGACAACGGAGCCTCGAGGCCCAAGATGGTGGGTCCCACGCGGTCAAGGAATCTGGCTGCGTGGGCCACCCTATCTTGGCCCTCGGGCCTCCGTTTGTTCGCTTCATTCGCTCCCACGCTTCGTTCCTTCCAAAAACTGATGCTCGTAAATTTCCAGGTCATTTGGACGTCGTTTGGGTCCCTGAAACATCAAAATATAGAAAATAGGGTTTTCTGCCTGTGCAGGGTTAATTCCAGAAAAATAGGGAAAATATGAAATATTCCCAAAATCAATATAAAACAATGATATAACCCTTATATGATGCAAATATGATTGAAATATAAGTAATACAATGCAAAGTTCATGTATGCATTTTACATGCATCAGCCGCCAGAACTGCAACGCGCTCGCTGGTGGCGCTGTGACATACACCACAGGCTGCACCGCCTTCACCCACAACTTGCGCTGCGTCGTCTAGCCGATGAAGTTCAAGCTAGATCTCCCTCCGCGCTACGACAGCAGGACCAACGCTCTGGAGTTCCTGCAGCTCTACACCGTCTCCATCCAAGCCGTAGGAGGCGACGACAAGGTGATGGCCAACTGGCTCTCCATGGCCCTCAAGGATTCAGTGCTCTCATGGCTCATGAACCTCCCCGAGAACACCATCGACACATGGGAGGACCTCTGCAAGGTCTTCGTCGCGAACTTCAAGGGCACGTACGAGCGTGCCCTCACTTACAATGATCTCCGCGCGGTGCGCCAGAAGCCCGACGAGACCCTCTGCAGGTACATCCAGCGCTTCAGCCAAGTCCGCAATAAGATCCCGAACATCCCGGACTCGCACGTCATCTCTGCCTTCAGAGAGGGCGTCACGAACCGCAGGATGCTCGAGAAGCTCGGCATCCATGACACCCTCACCTCAGTGGTGAAGCTCTTCGACCTAGCGGACAAATGCGCCATGGCTGAAGAGGGTCTCCTCTTCGTCAAGCAGGAGACAGAGGAAAAGCCTCCTTAGGGGTCCAGGAGCAGGAGGAAGCCTGTCGAGAAGGGCAAGACCACCGCCGTCCTCGCGGCAGAGCCTGGCGCCAAGCAGCCTCGCGAGGCCTCCCCGGCGCCTGACGAGAAGAAAGTGGATAATCGCCCGTTCTGCATCTACCACAACAGGCACAATCACGCGACTGAAGACTGCTGGGAGCTCAAGCAGCTCAGCAAGGAACGCGAGAAGAACCAAGGCCACGGCGGCCGCAGCGGAGGTCGTGGCGGCCACGGGGGCGGGCGCCATAACTACCAGCAGAGGGCTTAGGCGAACCCCACTGGGCGAAACAGCAATCTCCCTGACGAGAACCCTAGAGGCTACCAGGCCCCTCAGGGGGCAATAGCATGCATCCTTGGCGGGTCTCAGGCGCCCAAGCCCAACAACCATTTCAAACAGTTCTCTCGCGAGGTCAACACCGCGCTCCCTGGGATTGAGGCGTCCCAGCCCCTCAAGTGGTCGCAGTACACCATTGTCTTCGACTCCAGCGACCACCCCAAGTCCACCAAGACTATCGGCACCATCCCTCTGGTGTGCACTCCCATCATCAACAATATTGCTGTCGCCAAGACGCTCGTAGATGGGGGTGCAGGCTTGAATGTCATCTCTGTCGAGACCTTCGAACAGCTTCAAGTGCCATACGAGTGGCTGTTGCCCTCCAGGCCCTTCACGGGGGTGACAAGTGGCTCCACTACACCACTGGGGCAGGTGAGGCTTGCGGTCACCTTCGGTACGCCGCAGAACTACCACACCGAGCAGATCGACTTCGACGTCGCGCACATTGGCCTGCCCTACAACGCCATCCTCGGCTACCCCGCCCTCGCGAAGTTCATGGCTGTCACCCACCACGCCTACAACATCGTCAAGATTCCAGGCAGCGACGACACCATCTCCATCCACGGTCAAGTCCAGGACGCAATGTGCTCTGTCGAGACCGCCTACAAGGCCGCTGCCGTGGCATTCCCTGCTGACGAGGACCTAGAGCCCCTCGAGCGGCCCGCGAAGAAGAAGCAGCTGTTTTCACAAGAGCAAGCAACTACGAAGAAGGTGTCGCTGGACGCCAGCGGCTCGGGGGCTAGCGTCACCATAGGCGCTGGCTTGCCCCCTAAATAGGAAAACACGCTCGTCGCCTTCCTCAGGGCAAACTCTGACATGTTCGCATGGACACCGTCAGAGATGTCCGGAGTACCGAGGGAGGTGATCGAGTACCACTTAGCCGTGTGTCCAAACGCACGCCCAGTGAAGCAAAAAGCGCGGCGCCAGAGAAGCAAGAGTTTATCATCAAGGAAGTAGAGAAGTTGAAAGAAGCACGCATAATTCAAGAAGTTGCGCACCCCACATGGCTCTCCAACACGGTGGTCGTCCCCAAACACACCGGGGGCGGCAGGCTCTGCATCGACTACACCGACATCAACAAGGCCTGCCCCAAGGACCCGTACCCATGCCCAGAATAGACCAAATCATGGACTCCACCTCTGGCTGCGATCTCCTCTGTTTTCTGGATGCCTTCTCAGGCTACCACCAGATCAAGATGGCGAAGGAGGATGAGGAGAAGACAGCATTTCTCACCCTTGTGGTGTGTATTGCTACGTCTGCATGCCTTTTGGCCTGAAGAACGCCGGCGCCACCTTCCAGAGGCTCATGAGAACGGCCTTGGGGGCTCAGATGGGGAAAAACGCAGAAGCCTACGTCGACGACATCGTGGTCAAGACTCGCGAAGAGCACACTCTCCTGGAGGACCTCGAGGAGACCTTTGCCAACCCGCGCAAGGTAAACATCAAGCTGAACCCTGCCAAGTGCGTCTTCGGGGTACCACCAGGCAAACTCCTCGGGTTCCTGATGTCCCACCGCGGCGTAGAAGCAAATCCAGACAAGATCAAGGCCATAGAAGAAATGCAGCCACCTCGTCGCCTCAAGGACATGCAACGCTTGGCGGGATGCATGGCCAGCCTAGGCCGATTCATTTCCAAGTTTGGCGAGAGGGCGCTGCCATTTTTTAAGATCATGAAGAGGTCTGGCACGTTCAAGTGGACACCGGAGGCGGATAAGGCATTTGAAGACCTGAAGAAGTACTTGGCCAGCCCACCTGTCATGGTCGCCCCAAGGCCCGGCGAGCATCTGAAGATGTACTTAGTAGCCACTCCACAAACAGCAAGCGCGGTCCTGGTGGTGGAAAGAGAAGAGCTAGTCCTCGCCAAGGACACTGCCACGCCAAGCCCAGAGCCTCCTGACAAGGAAGCACCCTCTTCAGGCCCCGAGCCTCAAGTCGAGCCCACGCAATCAGCAGGCACCCTCGCCGAGGGTTCGCCACAAGAAAACCTCGACAAGGCCCCTGAAGAGCCCAGCGCTGCTACTCCATCGACAACGCTCGTCGAGCATCCCGTCTACTTCATCAGCACGGTGCTGCGGGACGCACGCGAGCGATACACCATGCAGCAGAAGCTCCTCCTCACGCTCCTCATCGCTTCCAGGAAGCTGCGCCACTACTTCCAGGGCCACCCCATCACGGTGGTCACATCATTCCCTTGGAGCAAATCCTGCGCAACCCAAACACCACTGATCACGTCGCAGGGTGGAACATCGAGCTGCAACCCTTTGGCTTGCACTTCGACACTACCAGAGTCATCAAAGGAAGGGCATTGGCAGACTTTGTCGCCGAATGGACGGACACGCAGCAGGAAGAGCCTCGGGAGGCAGAAACCACGCCGTCTGGAGAAACAACGCCAACTCACTGGACCATGCACTTCGACGGGGCATTCGCATGCCAGAGCGTTGGGGCTGGCGTCGTCCTAACCTCACCAAAAGGCGACAAGCTCTTCTACGCCGTCCAGTTGTGCTTCACAATTGACAAGGTCTCCAACAACATCGCTGAGTACGAGGGCCTCCTCGCCGAACTCAGAGCCGCCATTGCCCTCGGCATCAAGCACTTGCTCATCAAGGGCGATTCTCAGCTCCTCGTCAACTTCTCCAACAAGAGCTACATGCCTAAGGACGGTCATATGACCGCCTGATGCATGTAAAATGCATACATGAACTTTGCATTATTTTACTTATATTCCAGTCATATTTGCATCATATAGGGGTTATATCACTGTTTTATAATGATTTTGGGAATATTTGATATGTTTCCTATTTTTTATGGAATTAACCCTGCGCAGGCAGAAAACCCTATTTCTATATTTTAATGTTTGAGGGACCCAAACGACGTACAAATGACCTGGAAATTTACGAGCATCAGTTTTTGGAAGGAACAAAGCATGGGAGCGAAGGAAGCAAACAAGCGGAGGCCCGAGGGCCCAGATGAGTGGGCCAACGTGGCCCATGTACGTGGCCACGTGGGACCCCCCATTTGGCCCTCGGAGCTCCGTTACCGTCGATCTTTCCTCCACCGACTCCGTTTTGACCTAAAACCGCCTATAAAAATAGTCTGTAGCGTACCTGCACTTAAAATATGGCAAGGTACCTGTGTATAGTGCAAACCCCTGGATCGTTTCATTTGCACACACAGTTTAAGATGAAGTACCACAGCAAAGTATCATTATTACATCGAATGATGCAGACTTGGTAAAATATTCATTACAACTTGCATAGCATATAGCTAGCTTAAAAGAGTAAAGCAGCGGAAATAAATCTTCATGGAGTCCACATCCTTTGCATGTGCCACAGGCGAAAACATGTTGGTTGCAGACTCGAAACCTTAACGTAAACTCACTCGTCAACTGAACAATCTGCAACAAATAAAATTTTGCAACGAAGTGGGTCAGAACCATTAAAAATGGATCTGGCAGGTGACACTATGTGGACACTTAATGGAATAACTCTATAGCCTATATGCATATTTGGCTGGTGGAGTTTCAAGGCTGATTTGCATAAAAGCAAGTTTTTCCTATCTTTTATAAAACACTTTTCTTTTGTCAAAAACAGTTATGGCATGAATACCATCCTCTTGTCTACTTTTGTTCAACCTTCACACTTTTATTTCAGAAATTGGAGTGTTGGGAGCCTCCGTTGTCATCCTTGATCAGCTGCTCAAATTGTCCGTAACCGGGGACACGGCTAAGTACTTAGATTTTACACTCTCGAGAGGTTGTGCACTTTCACCACGAGACCCAACAAACCCAAACTATCCTCAAGCACTCAATTTGTGCTAAGGAAAAGGAGAGAGTTGAGACGAGTCCTTTGGGAAACAGTCCCCTGTTCCTCTGGGTAGACCCAAAGATATTCATCTACTGAGACGTGCCGGAATCAGGTTCCTAGAACTTACTTAGTCAAGGCAGAGCCATAATACCAAGTGGCTACACTGGAAGCATCTTCACTTAGAGAAAACTTTGGTCCCTTTAATACCCTGGGTGGCAATCCACAAGTGAATAAACACTCAACTCTGTCAGCCGTTCAAGCCCAATTCCACCCAGGTGATAAATTAACTTAGTAGAATTTAAACTTTGAATAAAACAAATTTGCATAGCATCAATAATTCTACTAAGTTATCAATAGGATTCTAGACATAACTAGTGTAAGGGAGATAGTAGTTTTAGCATAGCAATACTATCCTACACATGCATATAAAGAAATACACTAAGTCATGCATATAAAATACTTAGGAAATTTATGGGGGTGTGCCACTTGCCTTGGCAAACAGAAGTGTAGAAGTAGCAGTTGCAACCACCTTCGTCTCTCTCCGAAATTTCTAACACATCAAACAATACACCATAAATATGCAGCCAAACAACATTTAAGAAAATATGACATGCATGAGATGAAGAATGATTTATGATGTGAAAGACATACAGAACACAATAAGGATAAGACATAAAAAAACTTATTCCAAAAAGGCTAAGGCAAGGTAAAGGTTGAGTAAAATAAATTTGATAAAACCACCACTTGAAGGTTGTAAAGATACTCTAAGTCTTCACAAGTTTGGCCTTCAAAAAAATCTTCAACTCCTTTGCAGCTTCATTGATCTTCAAATAGCACTCTATGAACTTAGTCTTAAACACCAAGGACTTGGCCTATGTCCAAAGTGAGACAAAAATAGAAAGAAAGAAGATAGAAAGAAGTAGTTGGTCTTCTAAAATTCTTCTCCTTGCTTCCTTGTAGTTTTACTTGTTGTGATGACTTCATTGCACTTTGTGGACTTGTTGATTCTGAAGACTTGATGATGTTGGCAGCAACAAGGTTGGTCTTGAATAACTTAGCCACCAAGAAGTCTAAGGGAAGAAGAAATAGAAGGAGAGAAAGACTTAGAGAAAGTAGGGTGGTTAGTCTTCATGAACTCCCTCTTGATTTCTTCTAAGTACTTTTCTTCTTGGAGATTCTTCTGGAGTCTTGTCTTCTTGGCTAAGTCCTTCTTTGGTCTTTCACCAATTCTAACTTAGTGGTTTTCAACTAGGAGGGTCAAAAGGCTAACATGTATCCTCAAAATTTCTAAGGAGGAAGTCATGTAAGAAGTACAAAAATAATACTAAGGACTTAATATGCATGCCATGCTTATGAAAATGCTCTAAGGAAATGCAAGAAATAAGGATGATCCAAAATAACTAAGGACCAAGGGTCAAACAATAAGTCACAAATAAATTCTAAGTAAAAGTTAATCAACATAAGTGAGGCTAAAATTCTCTAAGGAAAAGTGTTGTCAAAACACATGTCAAAAATTTACTAAGGAAGAAAATAGTTTTGTTTTGAGAGACAAAATATTTCTAAGTACTTTTTATCAACTAAAATCATCAAAATATGACTAAGTCATGTTTCAGTCGAAATATAAGAAGAAAATAATTCTTAATACATTTTATTAATTAAATAACACCTAAAAAGCATTTAATCACTATTTACTCAAAATTCATTAAAAATAATTTTACAAAAATAATAGAGTATTCCTACAGCCAATACTTAGGCATAAAAAACTATGGCAAAAGAGTTTGCTCAAACATCTATTTTTAAATTCAAATTATAGCCAAAATACTATTTAAACAACTTTTAAAATTTATCCAAATTAATTTCGACAAAACCTCAAAATAAATATGCCAAAAGTTTCTACGTGTCATAAGCTTTCCAAAAATATTTTATTTGTAAAATTTGGCCAAACCAATAAAAAGTAGTGATAGATCTAAGATTTAGGGTTTTTCTGCAAAACTGCCGGTCTTTGGTTGACTGTTGACTCTGACCGCTGACGTGGAGGTTGACTCGCTGACGTGGCAGACTGACTGGGCTTTGACTACGAATTTGACCAAAAATAAAGTTGCTCGGATGGAAAAACATGCTTAATGAAAGTTGTAGAGAATTGCGTGCTCTTTCTAACTATCACAAATATACCATAAGTGGATGAATAGATTGGGCACAAATCGCAAATTACCTTTTTGATCCGAAACTTCAAATTCGAAAATCTCCTAGCTCGCTTGACCAAAAGAGGTGAGGCTTGGGGCAAAAGAAAGGTCTTGATCAGGGGAACAACTTTCGTAACTACGGCTCGAAGATTTGAGATTGTTTTCTCCTCCAAAAATCGTCAAAAGCAAACTGTATTGTACAGAGAATTCCGTACGTCAAAACCAAAAGAGTGCAATAGCAAAGTTGTAGGTAAGGGTTAGATCTGACTTCTCACCAAAGGAATTTCGATTTGAAGAACCGAGCGCGAAGAGATCTAAGAAATACGACTTCAGATCTGAAGGATGACGATTCGAAATTCTTCCTCCACGGTTGATGAAAAGAGTTGAGGTTTCTCGGGATGGAAAGATATTGAACAGATCTGCAATATTGCTTCAGCCTCCGGTGCGATTCGAGATCGTTTTGATGGGTAATAAACGAAATACGATTTTGCTGGTTAGGGTTTCGGTGGAACGAAAAGGGGAAGAGAGATGACGGAGGCTACAGGGGTTTATATAGGCCAAGGGTCGGTGGAATAGCTTGGGCTCGAAGTTATGAACGCGTAGGATCAAACGGATCCGGATTTGGAGTTATATTTATCAAGAAAAAGGAGTTTAAGTGGAGAGGATTTGGAATTCTGGAAAAATCCTGAAATTTCCATCGGGGTTCGAACCGAGTTCGGTCCGGCTAAGCTTTCTAGATGGGCCAGATTTCAGCCCAGCCAGAAAATACAAAGATAGGAAAATAAAACAGATGTGCTGGCTGCGTGCGCGCGTGCGGCAGATAACGGGATGGTAGGTGGGCTCGGCCCAATAGGCTGAGCGCCCTTTTTTTTCTTAAATCCTTTTTCCTTTTCTGTTTTCTGAAAACAGTAAAACATTTATAACTTTTGTTTTAAAACTCCAAATGACCTCAAACCAATTTCTAAAAATTTGTAAAAACAAAACCTGTCTGTTAGAACTTTCAAATACACTTTTCCAAAACATTTCAAAATTCAAATTTCAAATAATGTATAAAGGTTTAATTAAAGCTTTATGCTAAATTTTATAAGTAGGATTTTATAAATTCCTTTTGAACTTTATATTTAAAATCCAAAACAAAATATGAGTAATAAGATTCCATATCCCTCCAAGATAATTTTTCACAAAGTCATTTTGTTTATAAAAGAATTCGATAATTCAAAATGAATTCAAAACTCAAATTAAAATCCAAATAAATATTTTCTTTCAAAAATAAACTATTAAACTTAAAAATAGAGAATAGGTAAGTAATAGAATAACTTCCCATTCATACAAACAATTCACAACCAAACATTAGACATTACAAATAAAACCATAATAATTAAAAACAATATATAGGGCATCACCTGCCCTTTTAATATATTTTCAAGTGGAAATAATTCCCCACTTTTGAAATTTTCAAATGCAAGCAATGCTATATGATGATGAATGCATGCATGATTTTTCTTTTCAAAGCAAAATACATAATAGTTTTCAAAAGTTTTAAATTTTTCTGATTTTTCAACTTTTTGAAAAACTTGGGATGTTACATAGTCCCCCGACGTTCTCTGGAAGGAGCGCCGCAGAAACACAGAGACACCGAAACAGAGACCTAGAGTTGCATATTGGAGGGGGAAAACTCCGGTGGGGCGCTGCCGGCGTGGTCTCCATCTTCTCCAACGACTTCTCCACCGTCTCCATGACGAAGAGGGAGTAGTCCACCTCTGGACTATGGGTTTGTGGAAGTAACTTATGTATCTCTCTCTCTCGAGCTTCACTAATTAGTACCGTATGAGCTGCTGAACATGATTACGGTCATCTATGTAATACCTTTGTCGTGGATCTTTTTATGAGTTAATATATGTTTGAGATTGCAATGGTTTTGTTTCAGTTATGAAAGTAGATGCATATTATGTACCCCGTTCTTATTTACTTGTCATGATCAAGCATGTTTATGAGAGCGTGTGAGGGGGAACATGTGCATTAGTTGGAGTAATGGGGGGTGGCTAGTGCAGTGAACGTGAGAGAAAGTTCTGCGATCCACTTGGGTATCTCTATCTTAGTTTGTTGCCTCACTAGCGATAAAAAGAAATACCATGCTACCGGAGATGTGGGTGTGACCATTGCCACTACTCCATGACTAGATCTAGCATGTTCTTATTTTAACTTCATGTCATGATACTTATTACTATTGTAGCGGACCTGCACTTAGAAAATTGGCAAGATCCCTGTGTATAGTGCAAACCCCTGGATCGATTCATTTGCACACATAGTCTAAGATGAATATCATGCAATTGCGTCAAGTTTTATTACATCGCATGATCCAGACTTACAATTTTTATTACAAATTGCATAGCTCAAGGCTAGCATTTTACAAAGTTCAGCACAGCGGAATAAAAGTAGCAGTGAGTCTCCATCATCTTCATGTGCCACAGGCGAAAACATGTTGGTTGTAGACTCGAAACCTTATACGAAACCTCACTCATCGTCTGAACATCCTGCAACAGGAAAAATGTTGCAACAAGGTGGGTCAGAACCATATAAAATGGAACTGGCAAGTGACACTCTGTGGACACTTAGTGGAATAACTCTAATAACCTGTATGCATATTTAGGCTGGTGGAGTTTTGAAGGCTCTTTGCGTAAAGCAAGTTTTATCCTAAAGTTTGGAAAACATTTTTATTTTATTTTATCAAATTTCAATTTGGAAAACACCCATTTAATAGCACGTGCACACTATGGCATCACTAGTCCATCCCTAGTGACACATGTGCCATCAAAAATCAAAGTGAGGTAACACCGGTCTATCCCCAGTGCACCTTGTGGCATCACTAGTCTATCCCTAGTGATCCATGCATCATCGAACTAAAATGTGGTAACACAAGTCTATCCCCTGTGCACCATGTGGCAACACTGGTCTATCCCCAGTGATCCATGTGGCATCACTGGTCTATCCCCAATGATCCATTTCAATGCTGGTCTATCCCCAGTTATCAATGTGGCAACACTGGTCTATCCCCAGTGATCCATTTCAATGTTGGTCTATCCCTAGTTAACGATGTCAACAGTGGTCTATCCCCACTAAGCTTCTACCTTTGTTCACCCATCAACTTGGGATAAGGAGATTCTTCAACTTCTTCGACTCCAGTCGCTCGAACTTTCCTTGGAGATCTTCAACTTCTTCAACTCTAGTTTGCTCTAACTCTTTTTTTATTAGAGTGGAACACACATTCTACTAACTCACATATCTTAACATGATATTCAAGGTTCGTCTACTAGCATAGCTAAGCAAGTCTACCAAGTTATAATAGGATTATTGACCAACTAGTATAAGAGTGCTACTCTAAACATTTTTTGCTTAGCAATACTATCCAACACATGCTTATAAAAAAATACACTAAGTCATGCATAGAAAATACTTAGGAAATTTATGGGGGTGTGCCACTTGCCTTGGCAACAAGAAGAACAGTAGCAGCAGTTGCAATAATCTCGTTTCCCTCCGAATATTCTAACACATCAAACAAGTCACAATGAACAACAAGCATCACAAAATTTCTAAGGCAAAATATGCGATGCATGATGTGCAAAAATACTCTAAAGAAATATGACATGCATGATGTGCAAAAGAACTTGAGGATCATGGACAAAATAACTAAATCAAGTTGGCTAGGTCAAGGTCAAGGTTGGGAAAAATAAACTTGATATAATCAATCTTAAATTGGTGGTATGGTTGCTCCAAGTCTTCACTTGTTTGGTCTTCAAGAATCTTCATCTAGCACTCTAGGAACTTAGTCATAAACACAAAGGACTTGGTCTATGTCCAAGGTGAAAGACAGAAATAGGAATAAAGGATAGAAGAGAGAAGGATGTAGTTGGTCTTCAAGGATCATCTTCAATCTTCCTTGTTATTCCTTCCTGTGATGACTCCATTGCTTCTTGTAGGACTTGATGATTTTGTAGACTTCATCATTTGGTATCACCAGGGCTGGTCTTAAATTTAAACTGATACATCACTGAGTCAATGGAGAGGAAAGAAAAAGAAAGGAAAAAGAAAGAAAGACTTAGAGAAAATGGGTGGTTGGTCTTCTTGAAGTTCCTCTTGATTTTCTTCTAAGTGCTTTTACTTCTTGGAGATGCTTCTGGAGTCTGTTGTCTTGGCTAAGTCCTTCTAGCTTCATGTTGAGAATCCCAAGGGTGAAAAAATAATTTCTAAGGGAAGTACACCATTTATAAGGTGCTAAATTTTTCTAAGGAAAAACTTAACCAATTTTAAGATGCCAAAATTTTCTAAGGAAAAATTGACATGGAAATAGTTACCAAAATTTTCTAAGGGAAAGTTTAATCATGTTGAAGCATCTCAACTCTTCAAAATAATACTAAGTCAAAAATAATCCTAAGCCAAACACTTAGAAAGAATAAGGAAGAGGTTTTCTGAGGAGGAGTATATTTAAACAAATCCAATGTAATTGGATTCATTCAAAAATGATTTTTATAATAAAGGATATGCCAAATATAGTCAAATAACACATTTGAAATTTGAATAAATTTAGTTTGGCAAAATGTAAAACTAATTCGTCCAAACTATTCTAGAGGTCAAGGGCTTTCCAAAAAGATTTTATTTGCCAAATTTGGATTTATAGAATTAAAGCTATAACTAAAATAATGTTTTACATGTTTCTGTAAATAACAAGTTAGTGCACGACTAAAATATAAGTTTTTATTATACTACTGTATTCTACACGTTCATACGAATCCGTAGACTACAAAAACATTGAAAACGGAGTTACAGTTGATTTGATATGGAATTAACAAGTTTTAACAATTTTCTGGAATTTAAAACGATTTAAAAAAAGAATCGCTGACTGGGCGCTGACTGTGCTGCTGACTGGTACACGCCACGCGGCAACTCCTGATTCGTCGGTACCCCTTCAACTAATTGGTCTAATCTGGTTCGCCGATCAAAGATCCAATGGAGGAAAATGAATCTGGGAGGTGACCGTGGAAGCTGACCAGAACGACGGTGACGGCGACGCTGCGGCTCGGGCGTGGACGAGGCAGTGGCTCCGGTGGTCCTCCGGGCTTGGGAAGTTGACCACGAGGTGCGGAACGGCGAGGAGAGGACGATGGCGAGGTCACGGATGGCGCGGGCGTCTCGGGTGGCCGAAAAATGCTCGTCGGAGTTGCTCCCGCGGCGGTGTTGAAGGTCGATGATGCTCCCGTCGATCTGGCGTGCAATTAAATCACAGAAAAATCACACGGGTGCGCAAGGAAGAACAAAAAGGAGATGGGACAGGAGAGATAGCTCAGGGTTTCTGAGATTCACCGGAATCGACGAACTTCGCCGGCGACAGTGGCGGACGGCGAGCTTGATTCCGAGCAGCCTGGGGGCTATCGGGTTGGGTTTCTTGGGCCAAATGGAAGAGGAGGGAGTGAGTCTTATGTAGGAAGAAACGGCTATGCAAATGGGGAAGTAAATCGCCCGTATTGAAGAGGGCAATCAATTCGTACGTTTTGGCGTTGCGAAGATCCGGCGACGAAATACTCCATCCTGGAAGATTTTTGGAGAGGGATTTTAAGCGATTATGAAGGATAAGGTCGAGAGATTTAATCAGGAGAAAACGGCACTCGAATTGGTGCATTAAAACGGCCGGAATCAATTTTAGAAGAAACGGGCAAGTTTTGAGCAATTTTCGGGTGTGACTTGCGTCCCGAGCTTGAGGACGACGACGATGACGTCAGCAGTGACGTCGTCAATTTTTTTCTTTTTCTTTTCTTTTTTCTTATTAAATTCATAACTTTTGATTTAAAAGTCCAAATGACCTCAAACCAGTTCCTACTGCTTTGTAAAAACAAGATCTTTGTTTTGAAACTTTCAAATAAAATTTTCCAAAACATTTTATTATATGAATTTTTGAAATATGTTTAATGCCAAAATTGACACTTATGTCATTTTTAAACTATAGGGTTTTATAAAATCTTTTTGAACTTAATAAAAATTTATATGAGTAATATCATTCACTATGATAATTCAAATTAATTTTTTACATAATATTTTGTTTTAAAAGATTTTGATGAATCATTTTAAATTCAAAACTTATTGGAAATATCCAAAATTATTTTCCTTCCAAATCTTTAAATCTTGAAAATAGAAACTAAGTAAGTATTAAAATACATTTCCAAAAACCATATTAAAAATTGTATAATAGTTTATTTGACACTTAATGTCAAATTTAAATAGGTTTTAAAACAAAACAAATGTGGCCTAAAATAAAATACCACACAAGTAAATATTTGGAATTAACTTATTTTCCAAATACATTCAATAAATTCACACCCAAAATTTTAGACAGAACAATTTAAAATCGTAATAGTCAAAAATAATATATTGAACGTAATTTGCTCTTTTACTTTTACATTTCTCAAATATGTTTTGAGTGGAAATAATATTCCAACTTTTGAAATTGTCAAATGCAAACAAGGCAAGGAAAAGATGAATGCATGCATGATTTTAATTTTGCAAAACAACATATATATAGTTTTCAAAAGTTTTATTTTTCTGATTTTTCAATTTTTTTATAAACTTGGGATGTTACAGACTACCACCCTTAAAAGGAATCTCGTCCTCGAGATTCGAGAAGGCTAGAAAGAATGATAGGTTTGGACATTTGGTTTGGTGCCAACAGGTGGTCTACCACCCTTAAAAGAACTTTTTGGCTAACCTCTGTTTCTTCCATTCTGTGAAGGAAACTGATGGTTCATACATATTTACATACTTTGTGTGATGCTTTATCATCTTGAAACCAAAAACTGCATTCCTTCTCATAACTCTTGCCATTCACAAGGTGATTATTCAAAACCAACATCATAGTTGTTGTTCTTCTATTGCTTACATGCTCAAGTACATTTACTATGGGACTTGCACAAGGTATAATTCATGTTGGGTACTCCTCTACTCGGTGAGACCTCAACTCGTTATTCCGTTGTGCCTTTTGAGCAATCTCTAACATAGTGGCCTGGTTTCTTACACGTGAAACACTCCACTTGACTAATATCCTTCTTGGCAGATTGGTTATGGCCATTCTTCTTATCTGGACAGTCATTTGCATAATGGACTGTCTTCCTACAATTGAAGCACACCACTTGGCTAATATCCTTCTTGTGTTCGGGATTTGGGCGGTGCTGTCCATTGCTATGGTTTTGGCCAGCATGTTCACTTCCCTTGTGGCCTCCATTGTTTCCCCTGAATCCACCATTATGGTTATGACCATGGTGTCTGTGGCTACTTCCTCCACTATGGTGGTCCCTATGTTTATGACTATGGCTTACATCATGAGGAAAATGCTTCTTGAATGAAGGCTCAGAATGATGTCTGTTGATACCCAGCTTCCTCTTCCTGCTTTCAGCCTTCTTGATGTTATCCTCCAGTATGATTGCTTGATCTAGGTGTGCCTGATAATTTGGGGCATAAGCGACTGACAAGGGAATCTTCAGTTCGTCACTTAGTCCTTTGAGGAATTTTGCCTTCCTTTTCCCATCATTATCAATGTCTTCAGGGGCATAACGTGACAGTGCATGGAAGTCATCCATATACTCCTTAAGTGTCTTGTTCCCTTGCCTCAGGTTTCGGAACTCTTCTTGCTTCAAGTTCATAATGCCCGAGGAGATATGAGCATTACGGAAGCCTTCCTTGAAGGTATCCCAAGTCAAAGTGTCCAGGGGTGGGTGATTTGATAAGTTTCCCACCATTGAGCAGCTGGTCCTTCCAACAGATGAGTGGTAAACCTTACCATTTTAGGGTCAGTACACTCACAAGTCACCAGATCCTTGTGTACAGAACGCAGCCAGTCATCTGCCACAATTGGCTCTGTTGCATTGGAGAACTTGTTAGGCCTAAGCCTCAGGAATCTGGCAAGTCTGTCCACTTGGGGAGGAGGAGGTGGTGGTGGTCCATTCTGATTGGCCATGAATTGAGCCATCATAGTCATCAACTGAGTTTGCGCTGCCATCAACTGTTGCAGCATTGCATCGGTGTTGTCGTTGTTGTTGTTCTTAGGAGCACGGCGGGGAGGCATCTGTGGGTTTTAGCATAGATGAGCAAAAGGTAGATAGATACTAAGGAAGAATCCTACCCAAACACAATAGATCAAGGCTATTCATTTCAAACAACTCCTAACAAACATCAAACACCCTGGTGCACACAAACAAACAATCTAGTATTGTCATACAACCTAAGTTGGTATGGCCAATACACTATCACGATATCGTTGTTCTAATTTTAAGTGGTGGTCTCTAGTCTTCTCCTTCTTGAGTGCTTCAAGTTCTTCTTCAACTTTCTGGGAAACCAGCTAACTCTGGGTTCTTCAATGGCCTTTCATGTAGTGCTTCATGTTGAATCGTTGCATTCCATATGAAGTATCATACTCATACTTCCAGAACATGGTCATCACCAAATATGTCTTGATTGATACAAAGAGGTAGATCATCTTGAACAAGATAAGATATTTTCAGAAGGTAGATAATAGATGGGAGTACGAGGAAGATAAAATGAAAAGTTTTGTTTTTATTTAACTGAATACAAATAGATTTTCAATCCTATGGTCAAACCTATTTCTATCCAAACCAAGGGTTTCGAACCTACAGGCAACACAGTGCTCTGATACCATCTGTAGCGGACCTGCACTTAGAAAATTGGCAAGATCCCTGTGTATAGTGCAAACCCCTGGATCGATTCATTTGCACACACAGTCTAAGATGAATATCATGCAATTGCGTCAAGTTTTATTACATCGCATGATCCAGACTTACAATTTTTATTACAAATTGCATAGCTCAAGGCTAGCATTTTACAAAGTTCAGCACAGCGGAATAAAAGTAGCAGTGAGTCTCCATCATCTTCATGTGCCACAGGCGAAAACATGTTGGTTGTAGACTCGAAACCTTATACGAAACCTCACTCATCGTCTGAACATCCTGCAACAGGAAAAATGTTGCAACAAGGTGGGTCAGAACCATATAAAATGGAACTGGCAAGTGACACTCTGTGGACACTTAGTGGAATAACTCTAATAACCTATATGCATATTTAGGCTGGTGGAGTTTTGAAGGCTCTTTGCGTAAAGCAAGTTTTATCCTAAAGTTTGGAAAACATTTTTATTTTATTTTATCAAATTTCAATTTGGAAAACACCCATTTAATAACACGTGCACACTATGGCATCACTAGTCCATCCCTAGTGACACATGTGCCATCAAAAATCAAAGTGAGGTAACACCGGTCTATCCCCAGTGCACCTTGTGGCATCACTAGTCTATCCCTAGTGATCCATGCATCATCGAACTAAAATGTGGTAACACAAGTCTATCCCCTGTGCACCATGTGGCAACACTGGTCTATCCCCAGTGATCCATGTGGCATCACTGGTCTATCCCCAATGATCCATTTCAATGCTGGTCTATCCCCAGTTATCAATGTGGCAACACTGGTCTATCCCCAGTGATCCATTTCAATGTTGGTCTATCCCTAGTTAACGATGTCAACAGTGGTCTATCCCCACTAAGCTTCTACCTTTGTTCACCCATCAACTTGGGATAAGGAGATTCTTCAACTTCTTCGACTCCAGTCGCTCGAACTTTCCTTGGAGATCTTCAACTTCTTCAACTCTAGTTTGCTCTAACTCTTTTTTTTATTAGAGTGGAACACACATTCTACTAACTCAAATATCTTAACATGATATTCAAGGTTCGTCTACTAGCATAGCTAAGCAAGTCTACCAAGTTATAATAGGATTATAGACCAACTAGTATAAGAGTGCTACTCTAAACATTTTTTGCATAGCAATACTATCCAACACATGCTTATAAAAAAAATACACTAAGTCATGCATAGAAAATACTTAGGAAATTTATGGGGGTGTGCCACTTGCCTTGGCAACAAGAAGAACAGTAGCAGCAGTTGCAATAATCCTCGTTTCCCTCCGAATATTCTAACACATCAAACAAGTCACAATGAACAACAAGCATCACAAAATTTCTAAGGCAAAATATGCGATGCATGATGTGCAAAAATACTCTAAAGAAATATGACATGCATGATGTGCAAAAGAACTTGAGGATCATGGACAAAATAACTTAATCAAGTTGGCTAGGTCAAGGTCAAGGTTGGGCAAAATAAACTTGATATAATCAATCTTAAATTGGTGGTATGGTTGCTCCAAGTCTTCACTTGTTTGGTCTTCAAGAATCTTCATCTAGCACTCTAGGAACTTAGTCATAAACACAAAGGACTTGGTCTATGTCCAAGGTGAAAGACAGAAATAGGAATAAAGGATAGAAGAGAGAAGGATGTAGTTGGTCTTCAAGGATCATCTTCAATCCTCCTTGTTATTCCTTCCTGTGATGACTCCATTGCTTCTTGTAGGACTTGATGATTTTGTAGACTTCATCATTTGGTATCACCAGGGCTGGTCTTAAATTTAAACTGATACATCACTGAGTCAATGGAGAGGAAAGAAAAAGAAAGGAAAAAGAAAGAAAGACTTAGAGAAAATGGGTGGTTGGTCTTCTTGAAGTTCCTCTTGATTTTCTTCTAAGTGCTTTTACTTCTTGGAGATGCTTCTGGAGTCTGTTGTCTTGGCTAAGTCCTTCTAGCTTCATGTTGAGAATCCCAAGGGTGAAAAAATAATTTCTAAGGGAAGTACACCATTTATAAGGTGCTAAATTTTTCTAAGGAAAAACTTAACCAATTTTAAGATGCCAAAATTTTCTAAGGAAAAATTGACAAGGAAATAGTTACCAAAATTTTCTAAGGGAAAGTTTAATCATGTTGAAGCATCTCAACTCTTCAAAATAATACTAAGTCAAAAATAATCCTAAGCCAAACACTTAGCAAGAATAAGGAAGAGGTTTTCTGAGGAGGAGTATATTTAAACAAATCCAATGTAATTGGATTCATTGAAAAATGATTTTATAATAAAGGATATGCCAAATATACTCAAATAACACATTTGAAATTTGAATAAATTTAGTTTGGCAAAATGTAAAACTAATTCGTCCAAACTATTCTAGAGGTCAAGGGCTTTCCAAAAAGATTTTATTTGCCAAATTTGGACTTATAGAATTAAAGCTATAACTAAAATAATGTTTTACATGTTTCTGTAAATAACAAGTTAGTGCACGACTAAAATATAAGTTTTTATTATACTACTGTATTCTACACGTTCATACGAATCCATAGACTACAAAAACATTGAAAACGGAGTTACAGTTGATTTGATATGGAATTAACAAGTTTTAACAATTTTCTGGAATTTAAAACGATTTAAAAAAGAATCGCTGACTGGGCGCTGACTGTGCTGCTGACTGGTACACGCCACGCGGCAACTCCTGATTCGTCGGTACCCCTTCAACTAATTGGTCTAATCTGGTTCACCGATCAAAGATCCAATGGAGGAAAATGAATCTGGGAGGTGACCGTGGAAGCTGACCAGAACGACGGTGACGGCGACGCTGCGGCTCGGGCGTGGACGAGGCAGTGGCTCCGGTGGTCCTCCGGGCTTGGGAAGTTGACCACGAGGTGCGGAACGGCGAGGAGAGGACGATGGCGAGGTCACGGATGGCGCGGGCTGTCACACCTGCCACCAATGTAACAGTGTGACAAGGCGTGTGTGGGAGTGCGGGCCGTGGGCCGTGTGTGTGTTGCGAGCCAATGTGGTTGGCGTCGCGTGTCGGGTGACAGGCGCTGTTATAAGCCTGGGCAAGACTCTGTAATGGATATGGAATGAATAGAATCTGGAAAAGCTATCTCACCTTCTATCTGTTCCTCACCTAACCTGCTTGCTCTTCTCACCCAAATTCCCAATTCCCCTCTGTCCGATCTCGATCCATGATCGGGTCGTGACAATTTGGTATCTAGAGCCACAATTTTTTATCCCACCATCGATTCGGTTCCTCCACCTTCCCCGGATCTGTCGAGAGCAGGCGCGACGGCGCCGTCCAAGCAGAACGCGCAGACGCAACACGTGCTGGCGGCTATGGCGGAGCAGACCGGCGAGGTAACGACGCTGTTGCAGGACATCATCAAGCGCCTCGACGCGCAGGCCGCTACCGGCGACAAGCGTCATGCGGATCAGCTGTCCTTCAACGGCCAGATCTCCGCAGATCTCGCCAGTGTGCAGCGACAGCTCGTGGTGACCCAGAACGAGGTCGACGACACGCGGAAGACGCTGTCGACGGTTTCAGGGTCGTCACCGAGTGCGGATCCCCTCGCGGCCAGCGTATCGCTGCTGGCGCGGAACGAGATTCAGGGCGGAGCACCACCTGCTCGGCTGGCCAACGACGGCGCGCCTCTGATGCCGCAGCCGCCAGCCGCACAGCTGCTGCCACAGCCACATCGGCTGCACCTGCAACAGCCACCTCCGCCACACCAGAATCAGCAGCATCGCGGCGAGGAGTCCGGGTACGTGCGGATGCCGAAGCATGATTTTCCACGATTCTCGGGTACGCAACCCAGCCTCTGGCTCGACCGCTGCATCACGTACTTCGACCTCTACCACGTCCCTGCCGGCAACTGGTTCACGACGGCGTCGCTGTATATGGATGGCCATGCCGCACTCTGGTTGCAGGCGTTCAAGCAGTCACACCGCGGGATCTCGTGGGAGGGGTTCTGTGCGGCCGTGATCGAAGAGTTTGGCCCTGAGGAGTTCGAAGGCCAGATGCACAAGCTGTTGCAACTCCATCAGACAGGGACAGTGGCTGATTACAGACAGCAATTCGAAACTCACATGTATCATTTACTTGCCTTGGATCCATCTCTGAACACGAAGTTCTTCGTCACGCGGTTTCTGATGGGACTGAAGGATGAACTCCGTGCTGCCGTCCGGATTCAGGCCCCGTCAAGCATTACAAGGGCCACAGTGTTCGCCAAAATACAGGAGGAGGAACTGGAAGCTGCTCGTCCTCGCGGCCGCATTGTACCAGCGGGACGACCACCACCAGTACCAGCCCCAGCGCGGCCACCGATTGTTCCTCGCGCTACCGGGGATGAGTTCGCCCGGGAGCGTCAGCTACGTGATTTTCGCCGTGCAAATCATCAGTGTTTCAAATGCGGTGATCGTTACTCCCCTGAGCACCAGTGCAAGAAGCAAGGTGCTCAACTACTGACGATCCAGGTGGGTGAATTTGGCGAGATACTGACGGATGAGGCAGTTCGTGCGCTGGAATTACTGAAGGAACCAGAGGCAGAACCAGCAGAGTGCTGCTTACTGTCATCACATGCCACCAGTGGTACTGAATCCAGTGTGTGCATTCGGCTACAAGCTCAAGTGGGCGACCAGGTGATGTTGTTATTGGTCGACTCGGGCAGCACTCACAGTTTCATTGATGCCTCATTTGCTGCCAGAATTAAAGCACCAGCTACAGCGATGGCTGCAGTTCCAGTGAAAGTAGCTAATGGCCAACAGTTGGTTTGCAATTCGATAATACCACAGCTCAACTGGAGCAGTCAGGGCCACCAGTTTCACACGGATTGGCGTGTGATTGAGCTTGGAGTATATGATGGCGTGTTGGGCATGGATTGGTTAAGCAAGTGTAGTCCAATGAAGTGTGACTGGAATTCGAAACAAATTTCGTTTGATCACATGGGCAAGAGCATCACATTACATGGCATTACCTCTGCTACTGTTGCTGTTCCGGCAACAGCCACGCTACACATGTTGCAAGAGTGGGAAGACCACAATGAAATCTGGGCCATTGCAGTACTGGAACAGTTACCAGCGGGTGCAGTTTCGTCAGACTCCAGAGTACCACCTGACATACAAGTCATACTGTCGGACTTCAGTGATGTGTTTGCTGAACCGCAAGGATTACCTCCCTCCCGTCAGTATGATCATGCAGTGACACTTGAGCCAGGAGCAAAGCCTCCAAACACTAAACCCTATCGTTATGCACCTCATCAGAAGGATGAAATCGAGCGTCAAGTCCGAGAAATGCTGAAAGCTGGTACCATTGTGCACAGCATGAGTCCATTTGCAGCTCCAGTTTTACTTGTGAAGAAAAAGGATGGCAGTTGGCGGTTTTGCATCGATTACCGTCGCCTCAACCTCATCACCATTAAGAACAAGTTTCCTCTGCCAATTGTCGACGAACTTCTCGATGAGCTGGCAGGAGCTGCTTACTTCTCTAAGCTGGATCTTCGTGCGGGGTACCACCAGATTCGGATGCGGCCTGAAGATGAGGAGAAAACCGCATTCAAAACACACCAAGGGCATTTCCATTTCCGCGTCATGCCTTTTGGATTGACGAATGCCCCGGCCACGTTCCAGTGCTTGATGAACGCCATCTTCGCTGATGTTACCCGTAAGTTTGTCATTGTTTTCCTCGATGACATTCTTGTGTACAGCAAATCCCTGCAGGAGCATCGTGAGCACCTGCGCTGTGTGCTCGAGCGGCTTCGCCAACATCAACTGTTCGCCAAGGAGTCCAAGTGTTCGTTTGCACAGACGCGCATCGAGTACTTGGGGCATGTTATCTCACAGCAAGGTGTGGCCACGGACCCGGCCAAAACAAAGGCAATGCACGCCTGGCCAACACCAACGAATGCCACAGAGTTGAGGGGAATTCTGGGGTTTACTGGTTACTATCGCAAGTTTGTGCCACACTACGGCATCATCGCAAAACCACTGACCCAGTTGCTCACCAAGAAGGGTTTCATTGGAATCCTGAGGCGCAAGCGGCATTCGAGAAACTGAAACAAGCTATGGTCCAGACTCCAGTCCTCGCACTACCCAACTTCGATCGCCCTTTTACGATCGAGACGGACGCGTGCGATACTGGCGTGGGAGCTGTTCTGATGCAAGATGGACACCCGCTGGCATACTTCAGCAAGGCATTGGGAGTTCGCAATCAGAAGCTCTCCACATACGAGAAGGAATTCCTGGCTGTGATGATGGCGATTGATCGCTGGCGTCCGTACTTGCAACGGGGCCCATTCACCATTGTTACTGATCACAAGAGCCTCTGTAACTTGGGTGATCAGCAACTGGACACAGATTTACAGCGCAAGGCGATGGCCAAACTGGTGGGTCTGCAATTCAAGTTTGTATATCGCAAAGGCGCAGACAATGGGGCAGCAGATGCACTCTCTCGCGTTGGGCACCTGTTGTCTGTAAATGCTCTGTCGCTCTGTCAGTCCAGTTGGATTCAGGAGGTGGTGAACTCGTATGAAACTGATGATGGGGCACAAGAATTACTGCAGCAACTGGCTGTTCACAGTCCGGATGAAAAAGGGTTTTCTCTACATCAGGGCTTGATCAGATTCAAAGGCCGTCTCTGGATTGGTGCCAATTCCACCTTACGCACTAAGCTGATCAGCGCTCTGCATGACAGTGCTTTGGGGGGCCACTCGGGCATTACAGTAACATTCCAGCGCGTGAAGAAACTGTTTGCCTGGACTGGGTTACGAGCGGCTGTCGAAGACTATGTGCGTCAGTGTCAAGTGTGCCAGTAAGCAAAACACGAGCACATCAAGATACCTGGGAAGCTGCAGCATCTACCTATTCCTGACGCACCCTGGCGTGATATCTCGATGGATTTCGTGGAAGGGCTGCCGAGATCTGAAGGCTACGATTCCATATTGGTGGTCGTAGATCGTTTTACCAAGATGGCTCACTTCATTCCCCTTCGACACCCTTTCACTGCTACTCAAGTTGCCAAAGCCATGTGGGACAATGTCGTTAAGTTGCATGGAGTTCCTCTGTCTATTGTGTCAGACCGGGATCGCATTTTCACCAGCTCGGTGTGGAGGGAGATGTTTGCAGCAACAGGCACGAAGTTGCTGTACTCGACTGCTTACCACCCGCAGACGGATGGGCAAACAGAGCGTGTAAACCAATGCATGGAGATGTATCTGCGCAGCGCAATACATGAAGCTCCAAGACAGTGGCGTCGTTGGTTACCTACAACTGAATTTTGGTACAATTCAAGCCATCATGCCTCACTGGGGTGTTCTCCTTTCAAGGCCTTGTACGGCAGAGAGCCAAATTTGGGTGGCATGCTCCAGAATAATGATGCTGCAGAGTTGTCTACTGAAATGGACTGGTTAGCACACAATGAGCTACTGCGTGATCGCTTGACACAGGCCCAAGCTCGCTGCAAGAAGAAAGCTGACAGAAACAGAACGGAGAGGTCGTTTCAAGTTGGGGAACAAGTGCTTCTGAAGCTGCAGCCACATGCCCAGTCGTCTGTGGCTAATCGCCCCTGCCCGAAACTAGCTTACAAGTTCTTTGGTCCGTTTCTGGTGGAGGAGAAGATCGGCACAGTGGCATATAAGCTCGCCTTACCGGAAGACAGTCGCATTCATCCGGTGTTTCACGTGTCGCAGCTCAAGCCTTTCACCCCAAACTACTCTCCAGTGTTCACCGAGTTACCCAAGTTGCCAGACCTGACGACTGGGACAGCTACACCTGCGGCAATCCTGGAGCGACGCATGGTGAAACGAGGTGATGAAGCGGCTGTTCAACTCAAGATTCAGTGGAAAAACATGGCGGTGGAGGCGGCCACCTGGGAGGATTACGACGTCCTTCGTCGTCGATTTCCACAGGCAGTGATCTGGGAAGGAGATCATTCTCAAGGAGGGGAGAATGTCACACCTGCCACCAATGTAACAGTGTGACAAGGCGTGTGTGGGAGTGCGGGCCGTGGGCCGTGTGTGTTGCGAGCCAATGTGGTTGGCGTCGCGTGTCGGGTGACAGGCGCTGTTATAAGCCTGGGCAAGACTCTGTAATGGATATGGAATGAATAGAATCTGGAAAAGCTATCTCACCTTCTATCTGTTCCTCACCTAACCTGCTTGCTCTTCTCACCCAAATTCCCAATTCCCCTCTGTCCGATCTCGATCCATGATCGGGTCGTGACACGGGCGCTCCGGGTGGCCGAAAAATGCTCGTCGGAGTTGCTCCCGCGGCGGTGTTGAAGGTCGATGATGCTCCCGTCGATCTGGCGTGCAATTAAATCACAGAACAATCACACGGGTGCGCACGGAAGAAACAAAGTAGATGGGACAGGAGAGATAGCTCGGGGTTTCCGAGATTCACCGGAATCGACGAACTTCGCCGGTGACAGTGGCGGACGGCGAGCTTGATTCCGAGCAGCCTGGGGGCTATTGGGTTGGGTTTCTTGGGGCAAATGGAAGAGGAGGGAGTGATTCTTATGTAGGAAGAAACGGCGATGCAAATGGGGAAGTAAATCGCCCGTATTGAAGAGGGCAATCAATTCGTACGTTTTGGCGTTGCGAATATCCGGCGACGAAATACTCCATCCTGGAAGATTTTTGGAGAGGGATTTTAAGAGATTATGAAGGATAAGGTCGAGAGATTTAATCAGGAGAAAACGGCACTCGAATTGTTTCATTAAAACGGCCGGAATCAATTTTAGAAGAAACGGGCAAGTTTGAGCAATTTTCGGGTGTGACTTGCGTCCCGAGCTTGAGGACGACGACGATGACGTCAGCAGTGACGTCGTCATTTTTTTTTCTTTTTTCTTATTAAATTCATAACTTTTGATTTAAAAGTCCAAATGACCTCAAACCAGTTCCTACTGTTTTGTAAAAACAAGATCTTTGTTTTGAAACTTTCAAATAAAATTTTCCAAAACATTTTATTATATGAATTTTTGAAATATGTTTAATGCCAAAATTGACACTTATGTCATTTTTAAACTATAGGGTTTTATAAAAATCTTTTGAACTTAATAAAAATTTATATGAGTAATATCATTCACTATGATAACTCAAATTAATTTTTTACATAATATTTTGTTTTAAAAGATTTTGATGAATCATTTTAAATTCAAAACTTATTGGAAATATCCAAAATTATTTTCCTTCCAAATCTTTAAATCTTGAAAATAGAAACTAAGTAAGTATTAAAATACATTTCCAAAAACCATATTCAAAATTGTATAATAGTTTATTTGACACTTAATGTCAAATTTAAATAGGTTTTAAAACAAAACAAATGTGGCCTAAAATAAAATACCACACAAGTAAATATTTGGAATTAACTTATTTTCCAAATACATTCAATAAATTCACACCCAAAATTTTAGACAGAACAATTTAAAATCGTAATAGTAAAAAATAATATATTGAACGTAATTTGCTCTTTTACTTTTACATTTCTCAAATATGTTTTGAGTGGAAATAATATTCCAAGTTTTGAAATTGTCAAATGCAAACAAGGCAAGGAAAAGATGAATGCATGCATGATTTTAATTTTGCAAAACAAAATATATATTTTTCAAAAGTTTTAAATTTTTCTGATTTTTCAATTTTTTTATAAACTTGGGATGTTACAACTATACTCTGAGTTATCTTAATTACTGAGGTGTTATGATTTAGTTCGCATCTTGGTGGAGTATAAGAGAGACTAATAACCAAAAGGTCTCTATGTTAGGACGTGATGCCCATATAATTATAACTTGTCACTAAACTGTTGTGTTGCAATCTCATATGTCAACTCTAGTGTTCCATTATCTACCACTTTATTAAAGAGAGTGTGCATTTGTGAAACTATGAACCCCGGTCCATTTTTAATCATAAGAAACACCTTTCCAACCACTTTTACCACTTTTCCATTTTTCTGCCATTTAAAAATCTGAAAATACAAAAAATACTTTTACATCTTGCATTCATCATATAAAACCCAAAAATATCATTTATCATTACTACACACTCTGCACTTGGAGTCTCAACCTAACCCATTTACTTTTCACGCAGGTAACTACGTGAAGGGCCATCAAGACTATTTTCTGGCGCCGTTGCCGGGGAATCATTGCTGAAAGGTTTATCCAAGGATATCTCACCAAGTCAACTTCATCACCAACTTGTGCTAACACCTAAGCTTGGGGAGGTTGCACCTACGTGAGCATCATCTTATCCATCTTTACCTTCAAAGCAATTTATCTTGTTTTGTCATTGTCTTGCATTTTTAAGTTCGGTTTGCATATTTATTTTCAGTTTTGCATAAAAAATTAAAAAACACATAAAAACTTGCTAAAATGGGAGAAAGAACTAAGTTGTGTGATTACACAAACACTCCAAATGATCAATTTATTGCTAGGCCCATTGCCACACCTAAGATAAATGCTGAGTTATGAAGTAAGTCCTAGTTTGTTGAACTTGATAACTAGGGAACAATTTGGCGGTAGTGCTATGGAGGATGCCTCTATGCATCTTCATGATTTTGTTGAAATATGTGACATGCAAAATTTAAAAATGTGGAAAGTGATATTCTAAAACTGAAGTTATTTCCTTTCTCACTTAGAGGAAAAGCTAAAGAGTGGTTGCATTCATTACCTATTGATAGCATTAAAACTTGGGATGATTAAAAGAAGCTTTCATTAAGAAATATATCCCCTGTTAAAATTTTGCAAAATAGAAACAACATTCTTTCTTTTAGGCAAAATGAAAATGAACATGTTGCTATGGCTTGGGATAGGATTAAACTTATGCTTAGAACTTGTCCATCACATGGGTCAACGAATGGACCATATTACACTCTTTTACAATGGTTAAATTACATGTCTAGAAATATTCTTGATTCTGCTGCTGGAGGTGCTTTTATGGGAAAACTATAGTAGAAGCTAAGAATATTGGAAAGCATTTTGCAAAACTATAGTCAATGGCATACTGATAGAGCACCTAATCCTTCTAAGAAAGTGAACTCCATAGAAGAAACAAATGATTTGTCATCTAAAATGGATACTATTCTTGCTTTCATTAATAAACAAAATATTGAAAATGTGCCTTTGCAAGAACTAGTTGGTAATAATCCTGAAAATATTGATGTCAACTTCATTAGGAACTATGGTAATAATGGGTATGGTAACAACAATTATAACTCTTATAATAAACCCCCATATGTTCCCAACAACCGTCCTTCTATTCCATATCCTAATGCTAGTGATAATTGGAAGCCTATGCCACCACGTAATGATAATTTTGAGGCTAATAAAATTCTTATGGAACAAGTTGCTAGTCATAATACCATGATACAAGAGTTGAATAAGTCTGTTGCTTCTATTAGTTCTGATATTAAAGGCTTACAACTCCAAACTGCAGGACTAGACAAAGCCTTGTCAAAACTAGCTGATAACCAAGCCACTTTATTGAGTATGTCTGCAGGGAAACCACAAGCACCACCTGTGGTTGGAATGAATTCTATTAATATTGCTGAAAATGTTCCTCTTACTTTGGAGGAAACTCTTAATGAATTATTGAACTATCCTGAATATTTGTTGCCATTTATGTCTCAACTTGTTGGATTAAAAGAAGAAGTTAACGAAACTGAATATGATGAATCTCTTTGTTAATTGAGTTAGAGAAGAAAGTTGAGGAAGTTAAAATGCTTAGTGAAGTCAAGGAACCATTGCTTGACTTAGAGAATTGTAGCTTGCATGAATTAATATCTATCTTACAAAAATTTGCAAGTGATCCTTCCATCAATTAACCAAGCTGGTTTTGGTTCTTATATTGCTAATCATGTTTAAAGAAAAGATTGCTAGGTACAACCAAGAGGCTATGATACCACCTAAGCTTGGGGATATATGGATTCCCAAAGTACTAGTAACCATTGGAAAAGAGACACACCATGCTATACTTGATCTAGGATCTAGTGTCTCTGTTTTATCTAAAGAACTATATGAAGTACTTGAATTGAAAAATCTTGAAAAATGCTCTATTGAACTTGCACTTGCTGATGATTCCATTAAACATGCTTTAGGAAAAGTAAGTGATGTTATGGTAGAGTTACATATGACATTTGTGCCTGTTGATTTTCTAATCATGGATATGGGGAATAAAACCTCTAGTCCAATTATTCTTGGAAGACCTTTTCTTCGTACTACAGGTGCTATCATTGATTCAAAAGAAGGGAATGTGAAGTTTCAGTTTCCACACAAGAAGTGCATGGAACACTTCCCAAGGAAGAGGGACACACCAAAGTTCAAGCTCCCTCATGAGCTTCGTCCATAATAAACATCAAGTAAGAAGCCTAGCTATATGGCTATAAAGAAAGCGCTTTACGGGAGGCAACCCGGTTTTTTTATTGTGATTTTCTTTGTGTCCTCTTGCTGTAACAAGAGACTTTGTGTTTAGTTTAGTTTCTGGAATTTTTAATAAAGTGCCAAGTTTTACTCATTTTGGTTTGAAAAGTTGCTTATAGCGTTCGGAGATTTTATTCCTGCACGAATCTGTGCACGGTATGATTTTTAATTCTTATTCTGTAACTCCGAATGAGCTCATATTTAAACTGTAGTTGCAACTTTTCATCCTCTGTATGCATGAATTGTTTCGGAATTTTCGACAAAGTTAAGTAGGGTAAAAAATACGTTTTGCTGCTGCTGTTTTTCTGGACAGATTCTGTCCCATTTTGTTTGATGCATGGTTAGAACTTTTAACTTGAATCTTTTTGATCCAATTGAGTTTATGAGTAGGCATACAACATTATATACTTTCTGGACATTCATATGAATTTTTGTCTAAGGATTATATGCAGCAAGAAATCTATTTGTTTATCACTACTAATGCCCCACAGAAAAAGAAATGGGAGAAACGGTGTTTTGAAGTTTTTTCACAGGGATTAGAGGAGATGCACCAAGAGCTATCCAAGGATGGTGAAGACCATAAGCTTGGGGAACTGGACATACACACTCTCGGTTTGCACACGTCTAACTTTTGTTTTTCGATCGAAACACTTTATCGCATAAACTTGGAGCGTCTTTTTGTTTGTTTTGGTTTGATTTTTATTTTGTGAGACCACCACACTATCATTTATATGAGAGAGCTACTGGAAATTTGGGTTGAATTATGTTGGATGCTATTATTAGATTGGGAAAAGGGATGTTGAGTTGATTTAAAAGATACATATAGTTGCATAATTCATGAGCTTGTTAATGAGTAATAATTTGCAAGTATTTTATCAAGAGCTATCTTTATTCATGTTTTGATGCTGAATGTTATTTTACCTTGTTTTAACATGGATTAGTTAGTTCTATGGACACTCATGCATGCATTTAGATGGTCAACTTTCTCCCTCTTGCTAGCCCAAAAATTCCAACAAGCAAAACTTGTTTCTAACACCTTCAACCAAAGTTTTTCCAGTGAGTCTACCATATCTACCTCTGAATGAAAATGTTTATGTTATTGATTGTTATGGGAAAAGTTGGTTATATAGCTCTCACGAACTTGATGCACACTTTAATTTTATTGCATAAATAAAACATGACCCATTGTGATTAAGATTATGATGTTAGTGGCTTGATAAATATTCAAGGTTGGGAGTTAGCCCATATGTGATGTCACATGCAAAGCTTTCAACATGCTCCTTCATTTCATTTAGTTGATATCATGTACTTTTGTTTATGGATGCCTATCATGGTGAAATGATGTGGAAATGAAGTAGTTTGAATGAGTTTGTATAAATGGTTAGAGAGACGCCTGGGCCGCTAATCATTCATGGTGTAAATTTACTTAGATACTATGGTGAATCGTCTGTGATACACCTTACAATAAAAAGCTATTCCAATGGTAAATAAAAAGGGTGTTGAGGTTGTTCATTTTGTTTGTTTGTCTTGTCATTTTGATATGGGCTTGATCCATATCCTGGGACAAGAGGTACCCCAGTTGACGCTCTTGATGATACTATTATTACTTACAATGATATATAACTCGAACTTGCTTTGTTTCCCAAGTTGAGTAACTCATGGTGTTGGTACTTGTATTCAAGGGGCATGAGACATCCAACATTTACTTTGTCAAGCACACTACTCATATTTGCTTTCACTTTAAACTTTAATCATTCAAGATGCTATGATAGGGGTAATGAGAGCTTGACACCAAGGATTACCACATTACAATCATTAACTTAAGTAGAAGAATTTGAAAGTTAGATGAAACTTATGCATGCTTTACCTCTACTTTTTTTAGACCGGACTACCGTAGGGGAAGCCCCTACGGTTATTTTACAAAGAATGCAGAAAGTAACAATTACATGTATGAACACAAAGAAACGATGGACTGGGAGAGTCAAGGAGCAATGACTCAAACAGTTGGCGAGGGGGGGGTGGTGTGACCGAAAGTGGCCTAAAAATATAGAGTAATCCGGTCTAAAAGAGTTTGGATATGAGTTGACTTGACTCTAAATTGGTGTAGCAACAGCTCCTGCTTGGTTCTCCTCCGCCAGCTCTGAGAAGATGGCATCACCCCTTTGAAGATGAAATCATTCCTTTCCTTCCAAATATTCTAGGCAGCCGAGGCAAAGAAGATTAGGAAGTGAGGGTGTGAGCACCAGCCAGCAGCTTCGAAGATTCTGGCCCTTGGTGTTTTTGTCATGTCCCACCGTATTGCAACCCTATCCCAACAGGCTCGAGCAAATTCACAGGTGAAAAAGAGGTGATCTCTATCTTCAAGAGCAGCTTGCTGGCACAAAACACAGTTCGGTCCACCTTCAATATTCCAGTGCTTCCTCAGCATCAAGTCCTTGGTGTTCAATCGATCATTGATCAGCAGCCAACAGAAGACCTTGAGTTTAGGAATGCATTTGGATTTCCAGATTTTTGACATAGTCTCATCTTTAGGCACGCACTCAAACATGTATCTGTAAAAATCAGCCGAGGAGTATTCTTTTTTCCCCACGCAAAGGTTCTGCTATCAAAATCGGCTGACAAAACCACATTCTCTTCACAAAGCTGTTGCAGCTGCTGGTATTCATCAAAGGCTTCCATAGAAATGGGAGTGGAGAAGAGTGTATGTGGTGTATTGCACGAAAGATACTCCTGAACATTTATATCCGGGTGCTCAGCAAAGGAGAACAATCGAGGGAATTTATCGGCTACAAGAGTTTCATCGATCCAGAAATCTTTCCAGAAAAGCGTGGTGAGACCATCCCCTACTGAGCTGGTTGTAATGCTTCTGTACATATCTGAGAGGTCGAAGATATCTCGCCACCAAAAGGATCCTTTCCTTGATTGTGCTTGAGGAGGAGCATCGGAATATAGGGACCAGACGAGTTGCACCCAAGAAATCTCCTTTCTTTCAAAGAATTTATGCAGTTGTTTCAGGAGGAGAGCGTTGTTTTGAAGTTCCAGATTAATCACACCCATACCACCCTTTTCTTTCGGCTTACAGACCATGTCCCATGCAGCAAGCCCAGCAAAAGAGGTTGAGTCCTCTCTCTTATCCCAGAGGCAGTGACGACGAGCACGATCACAAGTTTTGATGAATGTTTTATTGAGCTTGAGAGAACACATCAGGAAAGTTGGGAGAGCAGAGAGAACCGAATTAACTAGCAGCAATCTTCCCCCATGAGGCAGAAAGCGAGCACACGCATTTAGCCTTCTCTCAATCTGATCACTAACCGGTGCTAAGTCTCTGACCGTAGGTCTTGCCGTCCCTAGAGGTAGACCCAAATAAGTAAAAGGCAGAGTGCCAATTGCACACTCGAAAGTTGCAGCAAGATGTTTCATTTTTTCCTCAGACACATTAATCGGCAGGATACAAGATTTTGCATAATTAACTCGCAGACCTGTCGCCGCAGAAAAGTCTTGCGGAAGAGCCTTCAAAGCCAACAACTGGATTGGGCAGGCCTGCATGATCAGCAATGTGTCGTCTGCGTACTGGACTATGGGGAAATCAGTTCCAGGTATTGGGAGAGGGGCTTGGATGTGACCTTCAGCAAAGATATAATTTACCATGGACTGTAACAAATCAGATCCAGCAACAAAAAGTGTTGGAGAAAGAGGGTCTCCTTGACGCACCCCCCTCTTGCAAGCAAATTTTTTCCCTGGAGTGCCATTCAGAAGAATGGAAGAGGTCCCACTTGACATGATGGAGGAAATCCAACCAATCCATCTATCATCAAAGCCTTTACATCTCAAAATTTCCAGGATAGCCTTGTGTTCAATAGTATCAAAGGCTTTTGCGAAATCCAGCTTGAGGATAATGCATTCTTTTTTGGACTGCTTGCATTAGTGAATGTATTCATAGGCCCAACCAACACAGTCCTGGATAGTCCGTGATTTCAGAAAGCCATACTGATTCACATGAATAAGCTTGAGGATTTTTTGATTGTAGCCTATTAGCGATTAACTTCGTAAGAAACTTCAGGCTGGAATTTAACAGAGAGATGGGTCTATAGTCATTGGGCCCTTCCGGAGAATTTATTTTTGGAATGAGGGTGATGAAAGAATCGTTTATACTCTGAAGATTTACATGTCCAGTCCAGAAATCTCTACAGAGATCATAAAAATCCCAACGGATGATATGCCAGCACTTCTTCAAAAATAAGCCTGTAAATCCATCATGTCCCAGAGCTTTAGCGTTTGGCATATGTTTGATGATATCATCAATCTCACGCATAGAAAAAGGAGCAGACAGCGTATCAAGCTCAGCATGGTGGGTGATGTACTTAGAGAAGTCAAAATCTTCAGATATAGTAGTAGTGACACCCAACCTCTGTTTATATGCATGCCATAACACCCTAGCTTTTTCCTCATGTTCCACCGCCACAGAACCATCCTCACGCACAAGGGAGGCAATAGAATTTTTACGGTAGCTTATAGTCGCCATGGAGTGGTAGTATTTGGTGTTCTCCTCACCTAATTTAGCCCAGCGAGCTGTACTCCTTTGTTTCCAGTAGATCTGCTTGCACTTCAACAAATGATCCAGTTGTCTCTTGACAATAACTCTGAAATTCCATTCCGAAATGTGCAAAGCACGCATGTCCTCCAAGCCATCTAGCATGAATATTATATCAGTGCAATTGTCAATAATGGTGTTAAGGCGGGAGATGCTTGTACACCATTTTTTAAGACCTTTCCGCAGAAGTTTAAACTTAGCCGAGATACGCTTTGCACTGTCTCCGGGACAGTCAATATTCCAAATGGATTTAACCACATCAAAGAAGCCGGGCATGGTAATCCAATGGTTTTCAAACCGAAACACTGCTGCTTTCGGGATCGATGTGCCCACTGAAACCACACACGACACATGATCAGAGGTTGGACGGGTAAGAGGAGTGACCACGGTATTCGGGAACTTTAGAGTCCAAGCGATGGACGTGAAAAACCAGTCCAATTGAACGAGGAGAGGGTCAGCCTGCATATTTGACCAAGTATAGGATCTGCCTTTGATTGGGAGTTCAACCAGCCCATGGTAGCTGATGACTTCGTTGAAAATTTCAATGTCATTTAGGTTAGCCCCCTCTCTGTTACGGTTTTGCACCGATCGATAGAAATTGAAGTCCCCAACTAAGAGCCAGAGGATTTCTAAATCAATATCTAAGTGACATAACCAGGCAATGAAATCTTCTCTTGCAGGACCATAACAAGGACCATAAATGTTTGCCAGAAAGAAAGTGTCTTGCGAGAGAGTTGAGCTAAAATGCACCACTAGGCCACAGAAATCATCCAAAATGACTTGGCCAGCAAAAGATTTACTAGGCCACAGGATCAGCAAACCACCAGAAGCACCGTCCGAAGGGACAAAGGCAAAATTATCAAAACGTTTTGGAGCAAAGCCTCTAATGAAAGAGTTATCAAAATCAGCACGTTTAGTTTCTTGCAAGCAAATAATGGTAGCCCCACTTTCCTCAATTTTACTACGAATATGAGGCCATTTAGATGGGTCATTGATCCCACGGACATTCCAGCTTAAGATATTCCAGGAACGATTTCTCAGAGTTGATTGCATTGCAGATAAATAACGATTGACGACCAATTAAGCATGGCGTTCCTGGAGGAGCTTCTCATCAGTGAGGTCCTCCGCAGCGATGTTGCACCTATCAATTCCCATACGACGCATCTCCTCCAAGCGAAGAGTATCAGGCTTCTTTGCCTTGGACGTTGTGCGTTTTGGAGGATCATTGGAGATGGATTCATGCTTATACCCCTTATTGTGCTGCCTAGTAGCACGACGCACTGATGGGTCAACCAGCTTCTGCAATGTTTCTTTCTTCTTTCCTTTTCCTTTAGCCATGTTAGCAGTACCGCGGGAAGCGACTTCATTTGAATCTTGGGCCACCATAGAAACAGTCAAAGAGGCCACTTGGGCCTCACTTGTGCCAGATTCCTCACTTGAGCCAGACCCCAAGCTGGTGGGTGTCAGTCCACTAGCATCTGAACTGGAAATGCTCATGCTTGCCATCACAATCAACTGACCGAGATCATCCGGGGCAACTAAAAACGTCCGTGGAGGCAAAGTGATAGAGAACATCTGATGGATAGAGATTATTTCAGCCACTTCCAGCAGGGAAATTGAGTGAAAAAGATGAAACAGAACTCTGTTGAAAAACAATGAGGTCACTTGGCACCACCAGCCCACAACTTCAGTTGACAGCGAGAATTCATCGGCTTGTTCAGGCACATAAGCAATACAGGCTGGAGAAACATAGATACGGCTAAACAGAAACCTCCAGTACATCACAAAGTCTTCGCTAGTCAAAGTGAAAACAGAGTTCTTAGTAGTAATCTGCAGCATCCCGGTTTTGACCTGGTTGGCACTAACAAACTGTGTCTTCGGCAAGTGAACTTCCTGGCTAGGGAAGGCCTGCGACATAGAATTACCAGAGGCAGAGACATTCATCTGCATAACAGGTCCACCTCCACGGACGAGAACCAGATCGCCCCCAGTAGTCCTTTGTAAGCGGCTATCTGCAGCAGCCTCCCCTTGCATGAGATCTTTTCCACAAATAAATCTCAGTTCCCCACTCTGAGTGCCAATCATAAACTGCTCAGCCGCATCTTCCACTTCTGGAGTTTCATCCTCGGAAACAGCAACTGCCCATAGACTAGGCACTTCATTCTCATTACAGGAAAGTGACGATATAGATGGTAAACTAGTTGATTCAGTCAAAGAAGAGCAACCATCCGAAAGCAGGACAGGATTCTGAATGTCTGAACCGAGCTCATTTCCACCACTAAAGCCCCTGGACTCTAATTCAGATGAGGAAATAGTCTGATTACTGGGCTTAGCGACCCATTTAAAACGTGGTAGATAAATATTAGAATGATCGCAATCCTTATTTTTGTGACCCCAAAGCAGACAACGGGTGCAATAAAGTTTTCCCGGACATGACAGAGCTGAGTGCCCAAGACCCCGACATTCCAAACACGGCTTCGAGCCAGGTTGCTGCGCTGGACGTGTCACGCGTGTGAGACAAAAAAGGTCCGGGTGCCACACAGACCCGCAACCACGGCATCGACCAAGCAGCTCATATATGATATCAGTAGGAGGAGGCATCCTCCAGAGCCCAAGCATAATTTGAATTTCAGCATCCGAATATCCCGCCTGCCTGTGATCAATGATAAGTTCCAAATTCGAGCGCGAGAAATGCGGATCATTATGAAGACGAGTTTCCCAGAAAGTAATCGAGCTAAAATTTTGGCCTCCAAAATAACTGCGAGGGCCACTTGCCAAAATATCCAAAGAACAAGGGATCGACCCCAACATGAGCTGTCCATCCGTCACCGGCGCCGGCGCCGGAGCAGAGGAAGAAGAGGCCACATCAAACGATCCAAATTTGATACCTGTCCCTGACTTACTGATCGGAGGACTAAAACAGCCAAACTTGGCCAGTTCAGAGATGGAATCATTGCTGATCGGTTGCTGTTTCAAAAAATCCAGAGAAGTGTTCACAGCCATAGAGCTCGTAGGCGCAGATAGAACCACTCTAGAGGATCGATTCTGTTTTTTAGACGGAGAAGACCAGCCCAAATCATCAACCAATAAACCCTTGCCTTTGCAATCAGACACAAAAGCATTACCATCTCCCGGAAGAGAGAGAAAATGCAATGGAAATCCGGCCAAAGTCTTTCTCGAAGAGAGAAAATGAAGTGCCCAACCTTGTTTGAAGCCAGAGAAAATCGAAACCTTCGATCACTGAGTTTGCAGACACGAAAACCAGATGCATATCCACCCAAGCAACATTGGAGGGCCAGCCCCACAGAATCCTCGGACAGAGCAAAGGAGGCATAGGGGAAGGAGGCCACCAAAAAGAATTCCTTGGTGGAAGAGGTGGGAGAGAAGTGAACGGGAGATCTGAATCGCCGATGCACCTGAGCCGCCAGGGCCTTGCCCGGCGAGAATCCCAAAGCAGGAGAACATCCATGGCCACTAGAGGAGGAGATCAACATCGCCGACGGGGAGGGGTGGACGTGGGTGGGGGAGACGTGGGTGGGTGGGAGAGCCATTAGGGCTCGATCCATTCCCAAGCTTAGTTCTACTCGTCCTCGATTGTTTTGGGAGGTGGTTGTTCCTGTCAACGAATACATTTTTGGTGCTTTACCTCTACTCACTTATATATCTTTCCAAAGTGTCCACCTTTTATATTCAGATTTTCATCTACACTCTATGACCAATGTAGGATGTTCTTACTTATCATTATGCATACATGTGGTCCATATTACTTTCTTTCATGTTAGACTTTGTGAATTATCATTGAACATCCTTGCATTGAATACTTGATATCACTTCATAAACTATCTTGCATATTGCTACTCCTTTTAAGAATGAACCATTTGACTCTATGTAGCAATAGTAATCATCTTTGATATCCATTGATAGTATTAAATTGCAAAGTCCATGTTAGTTTTATCACCTTCATACTCGAGGACGAGTATAGGTTAAGCTTGAGGATGTTGATGCATGTAAAATGCATACATGAACTTTGCATTATTTTACTTATATTCCAGTCATATTTGCATCATATAAGGGTTATATCACTGTTTTATAATGATTTTGGGAATATTTGATATGTTTCCTATTTTTTATGGAATTAACCCTGCGCAGGCAGAAAACCCTATTTCTATATTTTAATGTTTCAGGGACCCAAATGACGTCCAAATGACCTGGAAATTTACGAGCATCAGTTTTTGGAAGGAACAAAGCGTGGGAGCGAAGGAAGCAAACAAGCGGAGGCCCGAGGGCCCAGATGAGTGGGCCCACGCGGCCCATGTACCTGGCCACATGGGACCCCCCCTTTTGGCCCTCGGAGCTCCATTGCCGTCGATCTTTCCTCCACCGACTCCGTTTTGACCTAAAACCGCCTATAAAAATAGTCCCCCGACGTTCTTTGGAAGGAGCGCCGCAGAAACACAGAAACACCGAAACAGAGACCTGGAGTTGCAGATTGGAGGGGGAAAACTCCGGCGGGGCGCTGCCGGCGTGGTCTCCATCTTCACCAACGACTTCTCCGCCGTCTCCATGATGAAGAGGGATTAGTCCACCTCTGGACTATGGGTTTGTGGAAGTAACTTACGTATCTCTCTCTCTCGAGCTTCACTAATTAGTACCGTATGAGCTGCTGAACATGATTACGGCCATCTATGTAATACCTTTGTCGTGGATCTTTTTATGAGTTAATATATGTTTGAGATTGCAATGGTTTTGTTTCAGTTATGAAAGTAGATGCATATTTTGTACCCTATTCTTATTTACTTGTCATGATCAAGCATGTTTATGAGAGCGTGTGAGGGGGAACGTGTGCATTAGTTGGAGTAACGGGGGGTGGCTAGTGCAGTGAACGTGAGAGAAAGTTCTGCGATCCATTTGGGTATCTCTACCTTACTTTGTTGCCTCACTAGGGATAAAAAGAAATACCATGCTACCGGAGATGTGGGTGTGACCATTGCCACTACTCCATGACTAGATCTAGCATGTTCTTATTTTAACTTCATGTCATGATACTTATTGCTATACTCTGAGTTATCTTAATTACTGAGGTGTTATGATTTAGTTCGCATCTTGGTGGAGTATAAGAGAGACTAATAACCAAAAGGTCTCTATGTTAGGACGTGATGCCCAGATAATTATAACTTGTCATTAAACTGTTGTGTTGCAATCTCATATGTCAACTCTAGTGTTCCATTATCTACCACTTTATTAAAGAGAGAGTGCATTTGTGAAACTATGAACCCCGGTCCATTTTTAATCATAAGAAACACCTTTCCAACCACTTTTACCACTTTTCCATTTTTCTGACATTTAAAAATCCAAAAATCCAAAAATACTTTTACATCTTGCATTCATCATATAAAACCCAAAAATATCATTTATCATTACTACACACTCTGCACTTGGAGTCTCAACCTAACCCATTTACTTTTCACGCAGGTAACTACGTGAAGGGCCATCACCGCCTACCTCGAAGAGGTTCGCAAGCTCGAGAAGCACTTCAAGGGAATGGAGCTCAAGCACATCCCGCGAAAGGAGAACCAGGAGGCGGATGACATCGCCAGGCAAGCGTCGCGGAGAGAGGCCCAGCAGGCAGGCGTGTTTGAGGAAAGGCTTACCAAGGCATTGGTGAAACAGCCAAAAGAAGCAGCCGGCATGGACATCGACGAAGAGCTCCCATCGGCACCAGCATCTGGAGCACCGAACTGCGGTCCGCCCTCAGGAGATCGCCTGGTGTTGGCCATGACACATCAGGAGACGGGCTGGATCGACGAGATCAAAGAGTACCTCCGGGATGGAGTCCTCCCTGAAGAGGATGCAGAAGCAGAGAGAATTGCTCGACATGCCAAGTCATACTGCCTTCACGAGGGAGACCTGTACCGCAAACGTCCAAATGGAGTCGCGTTGAAATGTGTTCCTCCTGACGAAGGCCGCCAGCTGATCATAGACATTCATAGTGGAGAATGCGGCCATCACTCATCCTCGCGCACCCTCTCGGGGAAGGTCTTCAGGAGTGGTTTCTACTGGCCCTCAGTGCTTCAGGATGCAACCACCATTGTCCAAGCTTGGGAAGCATGCCAATTCCACGCCAAGCAGGTCCATCAGCCTGCACTGGGGCTCCAGACCATCCCGCTGTCCTGGCCCTTTGCGGTCTGGGGGCTGGACATCCTGGGACTGTTCCCACGCTCCAGCGGGGGCTACCGCTACCTCTACGTCGCCATTGACAAGTTCACCAAATGGGCGGAGGTCGAAGCGTGCGCAACATACCGGCGAGATCAGCGATGAAATTCATCAGAGGCGGCCTGCCGCTTCGGCGTGCCCAATCGCGTCATCACCGACAATGGCTCCTAATTCACAAGTGGCATCTTCAGGGCCTACTGCGAGAGCCTCGGCACTCGGCTCTACTTCGCCTCGGTGGCCCACCCATGAAGCAACGGCAGGCGAGCGAGCAAAGGCTGAAATGCTCAAGGGCCTCAAGACAAGAAGCTTCAATCGCCTAAAGGCCCACGGCAAGAACAGGATTGAAGAGCTCCCATCTGTGCTCTGGTCCATCGGCACAACTGCCACTAAACCCACTAGAGAAACGCCGTTGCCCTCATCTATGGCGCTGAAGCAGTCCTCCCACCGAGATCAAGCATGGGTCCCCACGGATCCTCGCTTTCAACGAGGACGATCAGGAAGAGCTCCACAACGATGACCTGCTGCTGCTCGATGGACTACGTCGCCATGCTACCCTCCGGGCAGTAAGTACCAGCAAGATCTGCGCCGCTACCACAGCCGCCACATACACCCGCGCACCCTCGAGACAGGCGATCTCGTCCTGAGGAGGATACTCTCCAGAGAAGGCCTCCACAAGCTCTCGCCCATGTGGGAAGGCCCCTACAGGGTCACGCACATCGCCAGGCCCGGCGCGGTACGGCTCGAGACGGAAGACGGCATCCCGGTCAAAAACCCGTGGAACATCGAGCATCTACGCAAGTTCTACCCGTGATCACATCGCGGCAGGCATTTTTTGTCTCAAGAGGGAAGCATGCTTCTCACCTCCCAGCTTCACAAAAGCTTTTCCCTCCACGAGGGCCACCTCCACTGAGCTCTCTCTACAACGCGTCGCCACGGGCCGCGAGAAGCCTCAGCCACTCCGTGTGGAACCCCATGCCCAGACATGGCGGACTTTATCTTGGCCACGCCAAGTGTAATGAACAATTTCGGTTCACCATGAACCTTTGCGCCTCAGCGCCGTTATGTAATATTTTGTGGTGAGTTATTTTCTTACGTTCATTCGCGCTCACATTTTTCCCCATGCGCACCTCGCGAGCGGGGGCTGAGCACGGTGTCTGTGCCTCGGGAGCATCCCAGCAGCATCGCAAAACCCAAAGGATCCGAGCTCTAACTCGTGGTTCTCCGCCCACGACCGTTATCTCACCAAAGAGCTCTGACTCATGGGCCTGCTCCCATGCACGTCACCTCACCAAGGACCTTGGTGCTTACTCTCCTCGTGAGATACACATGAGGAAACCTATGAGCGCGCATGAGTTGTACAACCGTGCATTGCTTGTGGGTATGCCTCTTTGTCCAACGCAGGGAACAAGACGCCCTACAAGGCTGCGGAACTCCAAACCAGCCTCAGGCAACCTCGAGAGGGAAAACGCCTCACCAGGGAACACAACACCCTCTACGAGACAAACGTCTCGCAAAGCTAAGTCCAGAACTTACGCCTCATGAGCTTTCTCTCTCGCTGGTTTTGTCGCCCCTCGAGCCTCTCTTTTCTCTCTTACGCCTCATGGGCTGCTTGCACGTCAAAGGGGAGCTCCCGAGCATCGTGCCTCGAGAGCTCTTACCTCTCTAAGCCTTACGCACCCCCCGGCCTTGTCGAGCCCTGACTCCGGCATACCGAAGCGGCGGTGCTATTGCGCTGAAAGCAGGGTCCTAACGACGTAGAGCGAAAAAGAATGAGAGGAGATAAAAGGCCTCCCGAGGGGCGCTCACACTTGCACATAATAAAAGTGTCTTACAAGCCATTACAAAATGAAAATAGCAAATCCTAAGATAGAATGGTGCTCCAGGCACATCTCTCCGCAGGAGCAACTCAAGCAGCAGGGCGTCGTCGTCCTTGCCGTCGATAGCTTCGTCGTCCTCCTCCTCAGCGCCTGCCTCGCGTCGCCTTCCTGGGTCGGGTCCTCCTCGACTCAGCCCTCTTGAAGCGCTGGACGAACTTCTCCACGTCGCCCACACCGAGGTGCCCAGCTTCGCGGCGAGCCCCTGCTCCGTGGGCTCCATCACAGTCGTGAAGTGAAGCCGGGCTGGAGATGCACAAGGTTGGCGAAGACGTGGCCAACCATGACACCAAGGAGCTCGCGGCTCTCAGTGTCGACAGGTCATCAAGACTTGTCACGACCTCCTCAAGGTGGTGAGGAGCTGCTCGAAGAAGCCGAGGTACGTGGCGACATCAGCGTTCCCCTCGACAGAGAGCGCGGGGGCCTCGGCCCCTAAGTGGTCCACGACCGCCCGCCCGCGGGCCACCGGAGAGCGGAACATGCGCTCTCGCTGGCGCGACAAAACTCGCGCAGCCTGAGCACTCTCCCGGGCCTCCTCGACGAGCTCCACCACGGGTGCCACCTGCTGCTGCATGTCAGTCATGTCCTGCGTCAAGGAAGCAAGGTCCTACTCCACGCGGGCCTGGGCGTCCTTGGCAGCCTGAAGACGAGAGTCAAACCGCCTCTTCTCCCGCTCGAGCTCCCTGATGCGAGCGTTGAGCTCGTCGCGCTTCTTCGTGAAGCGCTCCTCCTGCATCTTGGCCTTCCTCGCGAACTCCTTGGAGCAGTTGTCGTGGAAGAGTTTCTCCCTGGTTGTAGACTCCTCCTTCATCTTCTCCTCCTTCACGTGGAGGTTCTCGTTGGTCTGCACGAGGCGCTTCTGGTAGAAGGCCTCGTCCTGGGCCATCTTGCCCTCACGAGACTCCAGGCTTTCCCGCTGCACGGATTGGTCTTTTTTGATCTGCTTGACCTGTTCCTCGCGCTTGCGCAGCTCTGACTCGCGGAAGTCGAGGTCTTCCCCGCGCTTCACAATCAGCCCTTCGCGAGTGCGCAGGTCCTCACGGAACTTCTCCAAGTCTAGCCTCACGACCTCTGAGTCCGCAATGATCTTCTCCTCACGGGCCAGAAGCTCCTGATGGTTGACGATGGACGCCGCTTCACGGGCCGCAAGCTCCTGGTGCTTAGCGGCGGTCTCCGCCTCGAGGGACTAGCGCTTGGCACTCAATCCGCGAGGGTCTCTTCAGTCTCGCGGACAACACTGGCGCAGACCTCCTCAGCAAAGCGCTGCGCCTCCTCGTGCCGCGCCTAAGCTGCCTCGTCCTCCCGATGGCAGCGCTCCACAGTCTCATGAAGGTGAGTCCACGCCCGCGCAAGGTCATCGCGTTCCTCCGCCACGGAAAGCTCCTCCCTGGTGTGCTGGGCCTCGAGCTCGTCAAGCGCCTCCCTCGCAAGCGAAAAGCAGCATCGCGGCGAGCTGCGCCCTTGCGCCGGCCACGCAGAACCAGGGCCTGGTCGTCGCCAGGAGGCCCGGAGGCCTCAATGCTCGCCGAAGGCCCAGAAGCATGGCGTTGCGGGCTCGGAGTGGCCTCGAGTCGTGCCTGGGGGCTCTGGTTAGAGCCTCCCTCTTCATCCACGCCGGGGGCTTTCTGGGGGCTCGGAATGCCCTCGCTATCAGCCCCGGCGTCCTTCTACCCCTGGGGCATGTCTTCCTCCCCTCCTGGGGCAGGATCGGCCTTCTCCACCGAGGCCGCTCCTGCCGCAGCCTCGGTGTCCACCACCGGAGCTTCAGGGTCTGCGCTTGGTGGAGGTGGTGGCGCGGTGGCCCCTTCCATCTCAACGTCAGCGCGCTCCTCCGCCAATGTCGCGGTCTTCGCCACATCTTCGTCCGTCGCCTTCACCTGCTGCGCAGAAGGAGCGCCAGGCTGCGCGGCCGGCGACACCGTCGCCTCAGCTCTCTCCTCCTCGCGGCGCTCATCCGCCTCGGGAGGTGGGGTCACTGTCTCGGGAAGAGGAGCGGTAGCCTTGTGAGGCGCCGCTTCAGATGTATGAGCTGCAGACGCTGCTGCAGCACCGGTGCCCTCTCCAACCTTTCGGAGCCTGCGCCGTTTCGTCCAGGCGGGGCGCCTGGCGAAGAAAGCAATCAGAAAATCCCTCGAGAGGGTCAATCAAGAACACATCCACGAAGAAAGGAAATACAAGACTTACGCGACGGTGTCGATCCACCTTTTTGTCGTCCGCCGCATAGGCGGAGCACTGGGCTCCACACTCTTCTGGGCCTCGGCAGGCTTGTCTTGGCCCACCTTAGCACTGCCCTCCGCCTCCTTCCGAGCTCCGGCGTTCTTTCGTGGATCGCCTTGGAGCGGGGCTCGCAGTGGCCAAACGAGGCCTCCTCATCGTCGCTCTCCTCCTTCCCCTCGACGCGTCGTGAAGGGACGACTAGGTACCGGTCACCGCTGCCGAGGAGACCTCGTGGATCTCAGCTTCAGGCGGCATGCCCCTCGAGGAGCTCGAGTTCCCCGCCGAGGAATTGGGACCTCCTGAGGCACCAGCTGCACCTGCGTCAGACTCCGCAGGTGTCTCCATCGCCTCTTCCTCACCATCAGCTAGCGCCACCTGCGACGCCGACGCCGGGTCTTCGCGGGGCCCAACTTACCCCTCAGGCACCAGACCCCATTGGACAAACTCAGGCATCGTCTCCATGAACGTGACACGAGGCCCAAGCTCAAACCTGTGGAGCGGCACGGCTTTGTCGGCAGGCTTGGGAATGGTTGGAGAGGTGAAGAGGACCTCCATGATGCCGTCCACTTCCTCCTGTGAGAAGAGGGTAGCGCTCAGGCGCATCTTGTCCCTCTGGTTCGTGTACAGCCACATCGGATCTACATGCTTCTGGAGCGGAGCAATGCGACGCCTCACGAAATCCCTGGCCGCCATCTGCCCAGAAAGGCCAGCCTCGCGAAGATCTGACAGACGCTTCACCATTGGGCTGAGCGTTGGGCCCTTGAGAGTCGCGCTCGACCAGCTTGCCCTCTTCGTCGGGGGCGCCTCAAGCATCTCGAAGAAGGCACTCTCGCTCCCGACATCCATGAGGAACCGCCGCTTGCGGAAGTCCTCCACCTTCTTTGACACATTGGTCACAGGATTCTCGCCGGCCCACGCAATGGGGATGTAGACACCGCCCATGCCATCAGTGATGCGAAAAGAGACGCACCCCGACCGCTCGTTGTTCGTCGTGAACCGGAGTGCGTAGAAGCTGCGAAAGAGGTCGACTGAAGGCGGGATGCCGATGTACGCCTCGTAGAGGTAGGCGAAGATGGAGAGGATGAGAATGGAGTTAGGATGGAGGTGAAGAATCTAGATCTGGAAGCGCTCCAGAACCGCCAGGAAGAAGTCGGAGAAGGGAGGCACGAGCCCAGTGAAGAGGGTGTGCAGGAAGATGGGATAGAGGCTGCCGCTGGGGTTGTTCACCGGTTTGAGCACCGTGGCGCCGTGCTCGTTGGTCTCGGAGGCGGCCATATGGTGCACCTTATCCAGCTGCGCCTCCGTGTCGATGCGAAACCCGGCCAGAGCCGGCTTGAGGGCTCCGTCCTACTTCATCGTGGCAGGCTCGCTCACCTGCACCACCTCCTTGCCCTTCCTAGAGCCTGCAGTCTTCTTGGGCGCCATTCAAGTGGGATTGCAAAGGGAAAGCTCGGAGATTTTGCGCTGGGAAGGAGGCGAAAGGGGATGAATGGAGTAACGGCCGCCTGCGCCGAGCTCTCCGGCTTTTATCGGCTCATCGAGCCGTTACCAGGATGTGGTGGGTCCCGCCACTACGCCCGTTACTACAGAGGAGATCGTGGCATCGTGGGCAGCCGCAGCTCTCCACGTGTCTCGGGCCAGGCAGGCTTCTTTGGGCCCACGACGCTTCGCCTGCGCTCACAAAACTCCAGCGTGCCCATCGCGGGCCCGGGGGCTACTGTCGGCCCAGTGGAAACCAGGGTGTCATGGGCCGGCCTGCCACAGCTCTCGACGCTCTGCAGAAGATTCTGCTAAGGACCAGGCGTTCAGCCTGGCGAGCCTCGCGAGGGACTTTTCCCTCGTGAGGGCCTCTTCGCTCTACTGAGTTTTTCTGCTAAGGACCAGGCGCTCAGCCTGATGAGCCTCGCGAGGGTCTTTCCCTTGCGAGGGCCTCCCTTGGCTGGAAAGTTACTAAGTCCTGGCGCACGTCTGCGCTACCCTCGTGAGGCACCCCTCGCGAGGCGTCAACTACTTCAGAACCTCGGCGAGGCACCCAGCCCTGGCGGGGTTCCTTCAAATGGAAGCAAGCTCTGCACCCGCTGCAGAGCGCACATGGCCTCTGCGCCCGCCGCAGAGTGACGCGTGCGCCTGCGCGCGGTGATGACGACGCTGCAGTTGCCGTTCTCGTGTATAAAGCGGTGAACAAAGCTGTGGCAAGCAAAGCAGACTCCTAGTATTGCCATTTTGATGATAAGGGGACCGGAGGCCGCTACGCTCCAAGCCGATGTCACCGTGGGGTGCACCACAGACCTCTGCAGCGCCAGCCCATCGTCCTGGATGGACGGTGGCATTTCTTCCAAGGAGACATTGCTCTCTGCCATGGACCGCCTCCATGGACAACCCCGACGCCGTGCACCGCGCTCCTCCTTCGTCGCCATGTGGTATCCCTTCCCGCCTTGTGTTTTCGGGGAAGAGGACCGAGGCAGTATAAAAGGAGGCAGTGTACGACCAAGGAAGGGGATCGGCTCATTTCAATCCCACATTCGATCAACCATCCGGAGCTTAGCCACGCTCGCGCAAGGAAGAAGGCGAAGCTCCTTCCACCATAGTCCACCATAGCTATAGCTGAGCCCTCGGTAAGCTCTATTGTACTGTATCCTCTCTAAGTAGTGCAATATAACATAACAGGACGTAGGGCTTTTACACCTCACGGTGGGCCTGAACCTAGGTACGTGCTGGTTTTCACTCTCTGCCGTGATGTCCCTCACCGAGCTCGACGAGCACCGTCGCCGAGGTTGTTGAGGGTTGTTTTACGTCGTGTTCAGCCCCTTACTCGATTCCTGGCATCAGTGAGACACCCCTAGTTCCTCGGGACTAGTCTCCGACAGTGGACTCATAGTGGAATAACTCTAATAACCTATATGCATATTTAGACTGGGGGAGTTTTGAAGGCTCTTTGCGTAAAGCAAGTTTTATCCTATAGTTTGGAAAACATTTTTTTTTCAAATTTCAATTGGAAAAACACCCATTTAATCACACGTGCACACTATGGCATCACTAGTCCATCCCTAGTGAGCCATGTGCCATCAAAATCAAAGTGAGGTAACACCAGTCTATCCCCAGTGCACCTTGTGGCATCACTAGTCTATCCCTAGTGATCCATGCCTCATCGAACTAAAATTTGGTAACACAAGTCTATCCCCTGTGCACCATGTGGCAACTCTGGTCTATCCCCAGTGATCCATGTGGCATCACTGGTCTATCCCCAATGATCCATTTCAATGCTGGTATATCCCCATTTATCAATGTGGCAACACTGGTCTATCCCCAGTGATCCATTTCAATGTTGGTCTATCCCCAGTCATCAATGTCAACAGTGGTCTATCCCCACTGAGCTTCTACCTTTGTTCACCCATCAACTTGGGATATGGAGATCTTCAACTTCTTCAACTCCAGTCGCTCGAACTTTCCTTGGAGATCTTCAACTTCTTCAACTCCAGTCGCTCGAACTTTACTTGGAGATCTTCCACTTCTTCAACTCCAGTCGCTCGAACTTTCTTTATTAGAGTGGAACACACATTCTACTAACTCAAATATCTTAACATGATATTCAAGGTTCGTCTACAAGCATAGCTAAGCAACAACTACTACGTTGGTGTCTACTGAATCCGTTAATGTAACAAGAGTCTCCTAACTGGGTTTCATAGCATAGCATAATATATTACATATTCCAAATCATGCATTTTATAAAACACTAATGCATAATGGAAAAGTAGTAGGTAATTTATGAATGTGACACTTGCCTTGGCAGTAGGAGGAGTAGGAGCAACAGTTGATAAATTTCCCGGGTCTCTCCGAAAGGTCTAAAAAATAAAATAAGCCACACATAAACATACAAGCAAAATAACAATACAACAAAATATGCTATGCATGAAATGCAAATAAAACACAAGAAATATTATACTAACTTTCTGGTTTTAATAAATCATGCATGAAGTCAAAATGCATTTAAAACAATTTTTAATAAAACAACTAAACAAAAACAATTCCCAAAAAGGGAATAAACACAAATTAAATACTACTGTTAAGCAAACAATTGCAAAAATAAGGGGAAGGTCTCTCTGGACAGAGGGCAACTAAATTAAGCAACTGCAATTGGATTCACTCAAAAAGCTATTTTAAAACTAAAGTTATATAAAAAAATACTCAAACCACTCATTTGGAAAATTTGAATTTGTCAAAACAGAAAACTAATAGAGCTAAAAGATTCTACTGGTTCTAAGGATTCCAAATATATAAAAATATTTTAATTTGGATAAACAGAGAAGAAGTAATGATAAAACTAAGGTACAGGGGCTTTTCTGCAAATCTGTTAAATAAAACTATTCGGGAAAATCTTCAGAAATCCTTGTCCACGCGGCGGCTTCTGATTGGCTGCATCTGCTGATTGTGCTGTTGACAAAGCGCTGACTAGACGTCGACGTGGCCTGCTGTCATTCGTCGGTACCGGTTTACCAGTAGATCTAATCTAAGCCGTAGGAATAGGATCTAACGGTCTAGATCTAATTGATCTAAAACGAGCGGCGCGGCCGACCGGAGATGCTCCGGTGACCTCATCCCGCGGCGGCACCATGGCCGGAAAGCATGATATCGATGACACAGAGGGGTTCGGGCTACAGCGTGCTTACCTGGCGACAGCAGAGGACGAGGCGAGGCCGTAGACGTGGTCGAGGGTGACGGGGACGCGCTGGTTCGCCGGAAATCCCTCGCCGGAGTCAGGACGGCGGTTGGAGCTTCGGTTCGAGCACGGACGGCTTGTTCTGCTGCGAGAAAAATTACCGAGCCAAGTCAAAACGTAGCGCAAGACCAAAATAAAGATAAATGGAGGGGATAGAGATCTCGGGGTTGCCGAGGTTCACCAGAAAAGGAAGAGTTCGCCGGCGGCACTGGCGGAGCGCCGGGGTTGCGTGCGAGCAGCCTGGTGTCTCCCGAGCTCTCGTGTTTGGGGCAAAAGAAGGAGGGGGAGGTGGGGATTATGTAGGCGCGGTTGGGGGAAGGAGATCGTGTCCTTGATGGCCGAATTGAAGAGGAGTAATTGCTGCCGTTTCTTGCCATTTGCTGCGCGCGTGATTAGAGGAAGAAGACGCCGTGTCGGTGCTGACAGGTGGGGCCTGCCTGGCAGTGAGAGGGAGAGAAGTGAGGGAGGAGTTGGGCTGGGCTGGGCTGGCTTGACTCGCTCAGGCAGGTGGCCTTCTTCCTCTTTCTCTTTTTTTTTTGTTCAAAATCCTTTTTCTTTTCTGCAAACTTTTATAACTTTTGTTTTAGAACTCCAAATCAACTCAAACTAGTTTTTAAAATTTTATAAAACTAATACTATCATTTAAAATATTCTAGCACACTTTTCCAATATATTTCAAAAATACAAATTCAAAATATTGCATAATTGCTTAATTGACACTTTATGTCAAATTTGAAATAGGGTTTTAAATAAAATCATTTGTGGCTTATTAAAATCAAATAAAATACCACAAATGTAAATATTGAAACTTAGCTATTTAAAACTTATTTTCAAATAAATATGATCAAATCAAAACCAAATTTTAAAATAGAACAATAATATTAAATAGAGCATAATATGCCCTTTTATGATATTTTCTCGAATATGTTTTCAAGTGGAAATAGAATTACAACTTTTGAAGTTTCAAATGCAAACAAGACAAGAAGATGACGAATGCATGCATGATTTTAAATTTTAAAATCAAATATATATTTTTCAAAAAGTTTTTGATTTTTCTGATTTTTTAAAATTTTGAAAAACTTGGAATGTTACAGTCCAACATGGGAGGATAAAACCAAATGTAGAAAGGTGAAACCTCTCTATAGAAGATGAACCGGGAGAAACTCCAAAACCAAAAATGCAACAAGTTTTTCATACGAAATCCGTTTTCGCTGAACTTGAGCTTGTTATGAAGGTCACAACAAGATGCAAAATCCCATAGAGAGATAAGCCAAATAAGAACCAAGAAAGATGATGATGCTAAGTATGCACAGGTTTGAGCTCTCTCCAACTGTTACGCTAAAGCTCAATCGAGAGCCCCTCTTGATAGTACGGTGTCTATCCAATGACCCGGTCTCCCGACTAACAACATGAGACCGGTAAAATAGAAACCCTATCAAGATCATACCTATGCCTTGCGCATTCCACTTTACTAGATGATGGCGATCTTGATCTACTCAAGTGGACCACCTTTCTTGATTGCGCTTCGCTTGGTGAAGATCCACATATTTCTCCATACTCCACTATGGGAGAGCCTCTCATCGGCACATCTTCACTTGACCATTATTTCCAAATAGGTGGCAAGCTTCAAGTATATGATATCTTCGAGATACTTCTCTTGAACTTGCACAACTCAAGCTTGATGACGATCACCACTTGACGTCATCCTTCATGGGCTATATGAAATCTTCATTTGATGCAAGCCCATGGAAAGATACCTAACCACACATAGAAATGCCACACACATATCATGGGTTAGTTCACAAAGCTATTTGGACAATTGCTTATCATACCAAGAGATACATGATCCCACTTGGTACATCCTGTAACTTTGTGAGTTGAACAAATCTTGATCAACCTTGTATCTTTTCTTCTCTTTTCAATAGATGATGTCTTGAAGATAACCATGAATGATCACATAATCCTTTTCTTCAAGACATACTTGCGATATGCTCAACTCACATATGACCATTCATCGGATAACTCCTCGAATAACAACTTGGTCATCACATACTCTTCTTCTTGATCATATCAAGTATATATCCGTACACCTTGATGATCTTGAATCCAACATATCAATATATTTATGGCATCAACCTTGAATCCAACATATGGAGTTCAAGCATTTGCCTATGGACAAACACTACAAGAATAACTCAATGCAACCATTAGTCCATAGGGATTGTCATTAATTACCAAAACCACACATGGGGGTGCCATGCCCTTTCAATCTCCCCCATTTTGGTAATTGATGACAATCTCTTTTACGAGGGTTTATATAGTGAATTTAAGCAACCATGCATGCAAAGAAACAAGCAAGGATGCATGAGCATGAAAGGCAATATGCTTATGAACAAAACAAGAAGCATAAAACCAAATTCCCTAAAACCCTCTAAAACTTCTCCCCCATTGGCATCCATTTCCAAAATGGGTGAAAAAGCTTAGAAGGTCAATATAGTAAGAGCTCCCCCATAATGTGTGCATTTCTCAAAATGTGAGTGAAATCAAATGCACCTATCCAATGACGAATAGCTGGAGGGAGATCGCACTATATTGAGGATCTAAAGATTGCAAAAGAATGATATGGAGAACCTTTTACAATTTTCCAAGTAAAAAGAAAGCAACCAAAAGATCCAACAAACCAAGTGAGCAAATGATATTATGCTTTAAAGAAAATAGAGGAGCTCCCCAATATTTGGACACAATTTATAATTCTTGTATGTGAATGCAAGGTGTACAAAAATGGAATCCTCACTCCCCAGTATCCTCCATAACACCAAATTTAAATGGATACACAAGCTCAAAAGATGCAAAATAAATCAAAGCTTGTGTCTTATCCCATGGTGAAGATAATTGGCTCATCAAGACAAGCATGAGGTTAAGGATATTCACCAAGATGAGTGCACCAAGATGTGATAAAATAGGATAGGCACTCATAAGCCAAATTATATCGGGGTCACCCAAGAATAAGAGATAATAATGATAAAGAGGTGACACCAAAGAATTAAGATATCAAGTAAAGATGTAACTCTTCTCATGTATATAAGTTTCTAAGTAGACAACAATCATATGATATACATCCACAAAGAAATATGTATACACAAAATTAGTTAGTAGAGAAAAGAAGCAAGATATCCAAAAGGGAAGTCATATAATATACACATATGATGTTTGTTTAGGATCATAGCCCATAGCTCAATATTCTCATATTGTGTAATAATGAACTTCAAATTCAACCTCAACACAAGCATCACAAATATCACTAAGGGAAAAGGAGATAGTTGGGATGCATTGAGGAAAGCAACAAGTATCATAAGAGCCGAATAGAATTTGCAATAGCTACAACAAAGGCAAATAAATACTTTTCATGCCATGATGAAACCTACACAAGGTTGAATGCTATAAAAGTATGCATGAGGGTGGATACTTGTTACCGAGATGGCATGGGTTGATGTAGTAGATAAGAGTTTATCAACCATCCTAGCTTGGCTCCAATAAGCATGTGGTGAAGACACTTTCATTGTAAATGAGACAAGCATCCAATGCATCTCCATGTACCTAAAACACATTTAAGTACAAAAAGTTAGTCAAACTACAATACATAGAAGGAACTCCACATAAATATGTGCATATAGATATGAAATTGAATTTCATGCACATCTTAGCCGATTTAGGATTCCGTGGAGTTTCACCTATATATTGGCACAAAGAAGGAAAGCATGCCATAAAATAAACATGTAGTAGATATGCATGCCTATGACCTTTAATAACCAAACGGAGATACAATTTGGACAAATATCAAGAAATCAAAGAAGGTCCAAATTATATCAAAGATCCAAATCAAAAATTGATTTAGAGAAGCCAATTGAAACTAAAACAAATCAACATATGATTGATGAGATACCAATTGGACAAAGATACCAATTAATTAATAAATAAAAAGGAATAGATATCAAATTTCCAAAAGAGATATCAAAAAGAGATATATCAACGAATGATATAACCCACTCCCAAAGAGAGATGCCAATTGGACAAACTCTCAAAAAGAAAGAGCAGGGTTCCAACAAATAAACCACACCCTCTACACTTTTCATGATGGCACAAAGTACCAAGCCGAAAAGGTTTGTCTTCCATGAGACATGTCATCGGGATCAAAGACCAATGGAAAGGATCAAATACAAATAGAATATAAATAGTGTTTAAAAGGATACATGATAGCTCTCCCAACAAAAGTGCATTATTTTATGATCTTGTATTTGAATACACAATGCACACACATGGAATCATCGCTCTCAAATATCTATTCAAACACTAGTCATATATCAAGAAAAAGCAATAAGATCCAATACTAATGAAAATATAAGTTGTACTCAATATAGGATAGCTCACCCAAGAATAGTGCATTATCTATAAGTAGCCTTTGAATGCAAGGTGCACAATGATGGGATCAATGCCTCTCCTACACCAAATAAAACACTAGGAAAGTTTGAGTAAAGCAAAATGATCCACAAGAGGTAAGGAAGACAATGGGAGTTAAAACAAATTAATTTTTGGCAAGAAATAAGGCAATAAAATCAAGAGCCAATATGAAGATGATCTACAAATTTCACCACAATTATGACTATCAATTGTCATGGAAAAGGAGTATATGTAGAAATTTCTTAGTGGTGTATTGGATTGATATTCAAGATCATCTTCACAACCAATAAGCACATGGTGAAGGATAAGATTTAAGCGCGATGCTTATGTAGATAAATGTTCTTGATAGCTTCAAATATTCACGCGATCATGCAAAGCAACTACAGAGTAGCTTGAAGCAATCGGTTTCCCAAAGAGATATATGTGAATATATTAGAGGAAAACCGTACCAAGAACTTCTTCACAAACAAGATCCAAATATAAGAAAACAAAATCATATAACCAAATTGGAACTTGTTTGAGCAACATGCCACATAGGAACAAGATAATTGACAATATCAATTCTAAATGGCAATACCTCACATGTTCACATTTCTAGGATTGTAATATGCACAAAGCTTATTACTCCCCCATAATGTGATAATCCATTTATAGTAACAAGAGACAAATAAACCAACAAGAGATAACTAATGGACATTATAGAATTTGAATTTCTCATGAGCATGACATACCACATAGAGACTAGATAATATTGATATATCAACACTAAGTGGTATTCCTCATGTACACACATTTTTAGGATTGTGAAGTGCCAAAGAGCTATCACTCCCCAAAAATGGGATAGTCCATTAATCTCTCAAAAGAACCAATTAAGATATAAGCAAGTTGATATAAAGGCTCAACATCACACGTACATGGTGTGCAAACCAACATACACATACTTGATTGCTCAAGATAAGTAAGTAGAGAGCACAACATATACAAACACTAGCAAGGTACAAAACCAAACACATGCAAGGGTGCAAGCAACTTTCAATGTATGATTTAAATACAAGTTACCGCAAGGAGAAACATTGGATATGAGATAGAACAATATAATCCAAATGACTTGGCTTGAGAGAATATAATTGATGAAGATCCCTTAATTCTTCATGATGTAGCCAAGTCTCCAATGCCCTCCACAACACCTATTGATCAAGTTTTAGCTTGTTGGTCCCCAACCAAGTTGGGTCCTAAGAGGTTAGTCACAATAGGCTTGGCAACCCAAATGGTTCTTTTCTTGACACCACTTTGAGTACCAACATATTTGGCAAACACATTGCCAACCTTATCCTTCCTAAGAGAATAACATTATCAATTATGATAGGGTTGGATAAGTTACCACTAGTGCATGAAGAAGCAAAGTGACCCTTCTCACGACATATGTAGCAACATTTGCTTCCTCCTTTCTTCTTAGTTGAAGCTTCATCATGAGGAGGCATGCCATGGTTCTTCTTGGGAAGGGACCGTTCTTCATCTTGATGAACTTGAGTTTGAACTTGAGGCCTCTTCCCTTGTTGCTTCTTGCTAAGAGATTTCTTCTTCAAAGGGCAAGATCTAACATGGTGCCCTTCAACTTTGCACTTGAAGCAAGTGACTTGGCCGAATTCTTGACTTGTTCTTGGCCCTTCTTTTCTTGTTATACTTGGACTTGTTCTTACTATTGGAGTTGAATCCAAGTCCACTCTTGTCATTGGGGCGTCTTTGCACACTCAACATGTTGTCAAGTGTGGGCTTCCCATCATGACGCTTTTCCAAGTCTTTCTTCAAAGAAGTGACTTGGGCCTTGAGCTCTTTTAATTCCTCTACATGGTTAGTATCAACACAAACACTAGAGGAGGTATATGCTTCATTGTTAGAGCAACAAGGTATGGAAAGTAATTCATCACAAGATTATCGATAGTTTGAGTGGATAAATTACTAGGACTAGCACATGAATAAAGTATTTTGAGTAGAGGTTGTGCCATTGTCCACATGAGGTTCACACGATGTTACCTTAGACATAATAGCCTCATGAGCTAACTTTAGCTTATCATGGGAGACTAAAAGATCCTCATGAGAGCTCAAAGCTTTTCATGTCTTTCTTCCAATTTCCATAATTGCTAGAAAGCAATGCAAGTTGAGCCCTTAGCTCAACATTCTCCGTTAATATGGATGCTTCACAAGAGATAGAGTTAGTAGCACAAGCATCATTATTTATGACAATAGGAGAAAGTAACTTGGCAAGCTCTTTAGAGTGAGAAGCTTTAAGTTGCGCATGAGACTCGGTGAGTTTGATGAGCTCACCCTTAGTGACCCTAGAGCCATTATCTAGGTGCTCAAAATCCTCAAGGAGTTTGGCATGTGCATCTATAAGCTTACCATTTGTTATTTTGAAGTCATTTGCCACTTTAAGAGATCTATCATGGGATCCTTTACTCTAGAAAGTTCAAGAGCAAAAGTTTCCTCAAGAGTCTTCTTGGTGGATTGTTCTTCTTCAAGAGCTTCCTTGAGATCGGCGATCTCTTCCGCATACTTGTATTCGCGGTTAAGCTTTCATCAATGTAGCTTCCAACTCCTCAATGGTAAGTTTGCGCTTAACAAGGGTAGACATGATTTCTAAGAAGTTAGCACGAGCATTTTTATTCTTTGAAAGAGAAAGAATAACCATTTTACCCTTCTCGAGTATGGAAGCATCATTATCATTTTGTTCATTTTCCTCATCAATATCATCATGAGATATATTGGGATCCAAAGTAGGAGATACCTCAGAAGCTTTAGCCATAAGGCAAAAGTGAGTACATGATGATTACGATTGACGTGGGGTTACCACGGCAAATCCCTTCGGTAGTATACCTAGGGTTTCGTATAGAGATAGAAGATGGCACACTGGTAGATCTGGACGGCTGACAAGCAAGGATTTACCCAGGTTCGGCCCCTCATTGTGAGGTAAAGACCTACTCCCGCTTGTCTGATTTGTATAGATGTATGATTACATGGTGGCCGTAATGGCGATATGGTGAGACGTGGTCTCTCTATGCTATGCGTGTATGTATGTCTATGCGAGTTGTCCCTTCCCCCTATGGGGGTGCCCCTGCCTGGCTTTATAAAGCGAGCCAGATAGGGTTTACAATGAGTTGTTGTCTTGGACTACAAGTTGTAGCTTCTTGAGCTTCTTGGGGCTTCCGGGTATGTTTTCGTCTGGACCACACCAAGTATACCAATAGTAGGGGACCCGAAGGCTACATCCCCGTCAGTAAGCCCCCGAGTGTCTGGTCGATTCGAAGTGTCGGGCAGAGACTCATAACAGTATGTCGAGTAGGCGTAGTCGATGGGTCGGGTGCATTGATGACCATGTGATGACTGTATTATCCATGTTTTGTGAGTTGAATCATTTACGAGAAATCCAGTTTAGGTGTAAGAAATCCAATATTAATAAACTAGATGCGGGTGTAAGGAAAACCCGACTTTGAAAAATCCGGTGCGGGCTATAGAGAACCCGACTTTGAGAAATCCGGTGCGGGCTATAGAGAGTCCGACTTTGAGAAATCCGCGCGGGCTATAGAGAGTCCGACTTTGAGGCGGGTTATAGAGAACTCGACTTTGAGAAATCCGGTGCGGGCTATAGAGAACCCGACTTTGAAAATTACGTAGCACTCGGTCTGGTGGCGAATGCGCTCCCGATGGGAGTAATCAATAAAATTTTGAGTTGTCCAAGGAGGTTCTCAACTTGGGTTCAATCTTCACGCCGTTGCTACGTTGTCTGGTGCTTTTGAATTGGTAGGACGTCGGGTGCGCGCCCAGCGCTCCCGATGGGAGTAGCCCCCGAGTGCCTGGTTGACTCGAAGAGTCGAGTAGGGACTCATCTGTTTGCTTTGCTGTGAATTCTGTATGCCGACAATGCATCGTTTTGTTCTTTGTTCGCTAAGTATATGTGAGTCGAGATTGCCTCGATTGTGCATGCTGAGTCGGTAATACGTCGACTGATGTTTTGCATGAATTTTGCTATATATTTTTGAGTCGAGATTGTCTCGATTGTGCATGCTGAGTCGGAATATACGTCGACTAATGCTTTGTTTGTTTTGGAATCGAGATTGCCTCGAATGTGCTCGCTGAGTCGGAACACACGTCGACTAATGCTTTGTTTATTTTGCCTAGGGATTATGGCATAGTACGCCTGGTACACTCGACGGATCGGGACCAGTTAACTGCACTTCTGGGCAAAACCTTACTAGCCTACTTCAAGCTCGAGTCCCTGGACTCGAACCCGGAACAAGCTGGTCAGGTTCGACTCAGGCCGCGGAGGTCTTACTGAGCCGACCTGCAGGCACTTTGCGGGTACCTAACGCGTCCGTCAGGATTTTCTTCATGTCTGTTGACACGAAAAGTTGCAGGGCAAACGCTATTAGGAGCGGGCCCTGGCCCAACTCGACGGATCGGCGGCTCTTACCTTTACACTGTGCGTGCAACATCCGAGTTATACATGCGGCGGACGCAATCTCGGGGATTTGTGGATGAAATATGTATGAGGCTAAGTAGCTCAGTCGAATGGTCATTCGACTGCTCTTGTGTGTAACGATTGATTGATGTTGCTCTTAAAGTCTATCGGTGCGCGACAGCTCTCCCGATGGGAGTAGCCCCCGAGGCTATGTGCAACTATTTGTAGTTGGGCATAGGCTCAATTTGCCTTCATTTTGCTGTTGTTGAGTATTTTGTGAGTGCTCCAATCTTTGCGTCTGCTGGCGTAGATATTTGCTGGGTGCGCAGCACTCGAGCCAATGGAGAGTGCCCTCCTGATTGTCGAGTGCGGCTGAGGCTTTTTCAAGTAGCTAACCTGCATGGCGCAGCCCCCGAGTCTTCGGGTGCGGCCAAGGCTTTGCGAAGTTTGGGCCTACGCGGCGCAACCCCCGAGTGTTCGAGTGCGGCCAAGGCTTTGCGATGTTTGAGCCTGTGAGTCGCAGCCCCCGAGTGTTCGAGTGCGGCCCAGGCTTTGCGAAGTTTGAGCCTGTGCGTCACAGCCCCCGAGTGTTCGAGTGCGGCCAAGGTCTTGCAATGTTTAGCCGGAAGAAGTCGACGCGGCGGACCAGAGTCGATGCGGCGGAGTTGAGCGGTGTAGTGAGTCGACGCGGCGGACCGGAGTCGACGCAGCGGAGTTGCGCGGCGCTGGCAGTCGACGCGGCGGAGTCATGCAGTGGAGGAAGTCGACGCATCGGAGTCGAAAAGCGCCAGCCCCTTAGTGTTGGATGCAACCAAAGCAGGTCAGAATTGAAAAAATAAAATATGAAAGTGACTTAGCTGTTCATGAGCGACGGAAATCTGTAGACTGTCGAGGTCGACTCGTCAAAGTGGTTGTAGAAGTTAGTCGAGTTATGGACGTCGTAGCGGACGGAGTCGACGTCGTGGAGTTGTGCCGCGTCAGAGTTGTTGAAGGCGCCGGAGTCGCCTTGTCGGGTGGGGCGACGAAGTTGTTTGTCGTTAATGACGAAGGCCAGCCCCCGAGCATCGGGTGCACGTGCATACGCCGTCCTCTTCACAAGTCGACGGTCTGTCGGGTGTGTGTGGTCGAGGCTGATGTCGTTGTTGATGTCGAGTGCCAGCCCCCGAGGATACGTAGTGCCCTTCTAGGGAGCGGGCTTTGTGTGTCGGTACCGCCGACGCTGATCGCCGCCGTGGTGGTCGAAAAATTTGTTGGCGAGCCACGGGCGTTGACACCGGCGAGTCGTCGCAGAGGCTGCCGAGCCATGAACGCCGGAACTATCGGGTAGTGGACGATGTGGTGCTCGAGTCGTGGACGGCGCGACTGTCGAGTCGCCGAAGATGTCCCCAGTGGGTCGATGACAGTTGCGATGCTCGGAAAACCGAAGTTGTCCGCGATGAGGAAGAAGTCGACTGCGGCAAGTCGAAAGTAAAAATATTCTCGGAAATAATTAATTTGTATGTAGCAGTTTAATAGAAAAATAGCACCTGATTGTTTATGTTTGGTAGAGTAGCAATCGGTTTTGTTGAACTTCTCGGGTCTTGATCTGTATGAGCTGCTGCATGCGTCCGAGGCGACTAGGCCTTTTGTTTTTCTTGTTTTCTTGATTTTGCCTCCTTGGAATCCGTGTTGCGCATGGATGTTTTTTATCCACGCGAGTGCTAATTCCTGTACGTACGTACACCAGCATGGATTTAGCTGGGAGTAGTACTTTTTCGAGTCAGGCGAGACTCTCCTTCGATTGATGGTAGCGCTCGTCAGATTGATTTTCCTTTCTCTTGATTTGGCGTACGCGGAGTAGCACAACTCCAGGACTTGTCTCTGAAACGGCATATCGCCAACTTGATTTGTTTTCTCGGTACTTGATCCGATCGGTGGAGTGCTCCCATGATGCTTGCGTGAGCAGCTGCGTTGCTGGCCACCATATTGCTTCGGTTGGACGTCATGTCCGATTGGTTTTGTTGTCATGTTGTAGATTCGATCCGCCGAGCGCGTGAGGGTGGTGGTGACGCCGAGCCCCCGAGCGCTTGATGTTTGTACGACGTTGGAGTCGCCGCCATTGTTGAGGTAGATTGGATCTGCGACGCATGGGACACCGCCGCCAAATTGGATCGCGAGTGCATATGCGCAGAACGTAACTGCCGCCGCTAGATGCGATCTAGACGCCTTTGTCGATGAAGATTTGTCGATGAAGATGATGGAGCCGCCGAAACCACGATCCAGCACGCGTTCTTCCCACAGACGACGCCAATTGACATGGGGTTACCACGGCAAATCCCATCGGTAGTATATCTAGGGTTTCGTATAGAGATAGAAGATGGCGCGCTGGTAGTTCCGGACGGCTGACAAGTAAGGATTTACCCAGGTTCGGCCCCTCATTGTGAGGTAAAGACCTACTCATGTTTGTCTGATTTGTATAGATGTATGATTACATGGTGCTCGTAATGGCGATATGGTGAGACGTGGTCTCTCTATGCTATGCGTGTATGTCTGTCTATGCGAGTTGTCCCTCCCCCTATGGGGGTGCCCCTGCCTGGCTTTATAAAGGGAGCCAGGTAGGGTTTACAATGAGTTGTTGTCTTGGACTACAAGTTGCAGCTTCTTGGGCTTCTTTGGGCCTCCGGGTATGTTTTCGTCTAGACCGCACCAGGTATACCAATAGTATGGGACCCGTAGGGTACATCCCCGTCAACGATGAGGAATTACTTGAGTCACCATTTCAATCCATATCTTGTTCCATGGAGTGTTCGGTTTTCTCTACATTGTTAGCCAAAATACTAGAGGAAATAGAATCATTTTTATCATGACAACAAGGTATAGAGAGCATATCATCACAAGTATTAATCAAGCAATTTGTACACGATATGCAAGGACTAACAACACAAGCATGTAGATCATTTTTGGTGCTAGATGCGTTTAAGTCCAAAGATAAATGATTGCAATAAAATAGAGGTGAAGTATCATCAACAATAAGCTCACTATCATTATTGTAATATCTATCAATACTCACCATTGCATTACTTTGTGGCTTGCCACATGTAAGTGAAGTAGAAGAAGTTGAGAACTCGTCACGCCCGGAAGTGGAGGGAGAACAATCATCTCCACAATTTTTGGACATATCATATTTATCTTTTAGCCTGGTCCAAAGCTCATGAGCATTTCGAAAAGGAGAGACTGACATAATAACTACATCGCTCAAAGCATTGAAAATCAAGTTAGAGGCTTGAGCATCTAAATAGGAATTATTCTCATCCAATAAAGATAATCTTTTGGGATTCCTTGGAGGAGAATAACCCCTATCTATAATTCGCTCTATGTATGGGTCAATGACCCGAAGAATATCAAGAATGCGAATTTTCCAGACATCATAATTTGTGATATCTAATATAAAAGAAGCATTGTGCACAAGTCCGCTAGACGACATCTTTACTCTCTAGGCGGTGAAGCCTAATAAGGAGAGAACCCGCTCTGATACCAATTGAAAGGACACGGATGTCGCCTAGGGGGGTGAATAGGCGATTAAAATTCTTTATGGTTTAGGCTTGAAAAAATACGGAATAAAACTAGCGTTTAATTTAACAAGCACGAAACCTAAACAAGCTAGATTTACCTATGTGAACCAACAACTTATGCTAAGCAATATAAACAACTAGGTGATAGCAAGATATATTACTTTAAACTCGATGGCTATCACCAAGTAAATTGCATAAGTAAGAAGCTCGGGTATAGAAACACCGTGCTCACCGCGCCGTCCTGAAGCCCATCAGGGTGTGGCAGGCTCAGCTCTATGGCCAAGGGTTTCAGTGTGCCATCAGCCTTCAGGAACAGCAGGGTCCTGGAAGCGTAGATGTAGTTGCCCTCCAACTTGTTGATGCGCTCAAGGAACGGTATGAAGTTATCGTGGTGATCCAGAATGAAGAGCCTGTTGCTCTCCAGTGCCTGCATAGCACAGGGTTGTTACAAAATCGATCTCATTAGCATATTCAGTGCCCACTAGCAATTTGCAGCTTAAATATATCAGATAGTTATCCAGCCGTTTCGCCTTTTATGAATCAATGCAGCTCAATGAATATTTTTTTACACAAAACAGATTAATGATTCAGCACACCTGTTTCACTGTGAGGCCTTCTTCTAGGTTAAGCTGAATTTGATCTTCAGTGATTTTGCTATTCTGGTCCCCATATACACTGTGATCCAGGGTACTTTTTACAGGGAACTCCTGTGATCATCAAAGAGAAAAAATTAGAAATTCACACTCAATTATGAGGCAATGGTTTATCATCTTCATTTAAAATGAAATGGGCGCTAACCGTCACACGTTTGATGCAAACCGGGTTGACTCCTGCAAGCATCTCACGCGCAAACTCCTCATCTGTCCTCCAAGCAAACTTATCTAGAATAAAGAAAATAAGTTATACTTAACAAATATAAGTATTAAAACAAGGTATGACCGTATGGAGTCATGCACTGATGCACAATTCTCATTACCTGATTTGATAACATGTGGAAGGGGCAAGTTTAGAAAGTCATCACCAGCAATTGGTAGAATACTTTTAATAAACTCAAAGGGAATTTTCTTTTTGATATCCTCTAGCGCAGGACTATGGGGCACTTTCAAAAGACCATCATAGAGATTATAGATGTCTTGAAACGAATCAAATTCCTCCGGTGTCGTGTCGACATAGGTCCTTATTATCGGAAGAATAGCCTCGGTGATGGCCTTGAGAGAGTACCCAAGGAAGTCAGACATCTTGAGGTGCCCAAAGCGCTCATCGCGTGGGACGTAAATTTCCATAGCCTTCTTCACTAAAACCAGAGGAGTTCTGCTCTCTGTTTTTGGATCTGGCCAAAATATCAGTCCCCAACATGAGTGCAATTGAATGGTAACATGGTTGTGCACAGTTGAAGATATACTGCACTGAACTCACCGGTTTTTGTTGGCGGTCGGCCTGTTCTGCCACGGCGAGGGTAGGGGAGTTCTTGGCTGCCGCCGAGGAACGGCCGTGCATAGTCCTCGCCCATGTCTGGCTCACCGAGGTCATTGTAGTAGTCATAGCGGTACACACGGTCATGCTCCTTATACTCCCCGACTGTACTATCGCCTCGGAGATTGTCGAGTTCCTCTTGGCGGTATTGAACCAAAAGTGCGGGCATTTTGCTGGGCAGGTAGGTCTGCAAAATAGCAAGAAGATGAGGTGACAGATAAACATAACACAATAGTACTACTCAGTCTCCAAAACCCAGGCAGGTGCTCACGGATTTAAAACGGGAATACTACTAACTACCCAGTGGGAAATACAGTAGAACACTCAGTTTTTCCCTTGAGATACATTTATGAGAACAGGTTCGCATTTCTGGCTCCCATTCTCTGATCGTCAGTTTACAGTTAAGATCTAACAATTTGTTGTGGATCAGAGAAGAGATACGGATATGCCAGAGGATGGTGATTCTTTTCCAGAAGCTTATTTAAATAGCAAACTGATGAGACTTGCAAAGTTGCCTAAGATCAAATTCGGATAAGTAATCCTTGACCAATATCTTAGTACGACTGGATGTACCAGACACGAAGAATATATTTAGTTGAAGCGCGTACAAAAATGAGAATGGATTTGGACTCACATCGTTGGCGAAGAAGACGCGGTCGGCGCCGGGGTAGATCCAGGAGTTGGGGACGAAGACGACGGTGCCCTTGCCGGGGACGCCGTCGAGGGTGAGCTTCTTGAGGAGGAACTCGGAGCGGTAGGTGTTCTTGACGATGAGGGCGCCGGGGATGCCATGAGACGCGTCCCAGTCGAAGGTCACATTGAAGATGGACTCCCCGGCCGTCCTCGACTTCAGTGTCACCACCATCTCCTCCAGGTGCGCCGCCTTCCCCACCTTGCCCCGCTTCCCATTGTCTGCGAGGACCAATCAGTCACAAAAATCAATCAGAGAGAGGGAATGGAACTAGATAAAATCGAATCGAGATTGTAATTAATCTGGCGGCTGTCCTTTTCGTTTCGGCCGAGAGAGATGAATCTTCGACTGGTTTGGTGGCGAGTGCACTGGCTTCGTTTTCTTGCTCTTGACCTGCGGCTATTGACCGCGCGCGCGTCGCCTACGACATTTCATTAACGCCGTCCCCTCCCTCGGGACCCCCCTACTGCGCAAAAAGCATCGATACTAAACCCAGAGAGCCACGGCAGCCTCTGCCCACCAAATTGTGTCCAGGACAGCATGGCATGGTCGAAAATGTTTATTTATTTATTCTCTGATGAAGAACAAAATCGTGCATCTACACCTACAAGTCCCTCTGCCCACCAAATTGTGTCCCTCTGATGAACCACATAAAAAAAATTGCGAAATTTTTTGTGCATACATAAAATGTCTGTATGTATACCCTGAATTTTTGTTTTAATATTTTTGACATTTTGAAATGTACTTTTTAAAGAGTGGGTGCATCTACACCTACAAGTCAAAACATATTTCCCCTTGCCTGCGCGTATTGACCATCCGTGTTTCAAAATATAAGGTGTATACATATTTTCTGAAGTAAGAGTATATATAATTTGACCAAGATTATAGAAGAACTATCAACAAAGTGAATTCCATTTTTACGCCATAATTATGCATTTGTTACACTATTAGCTCATCTAAGACAAGATTGTCTAAATTATCCTTCTTAAAAACTTTGTACCTCTTTTTCTGAGACCAAAGTGTAACTGATGGTCGAGTCTCGAAAATATCAAAACAACGAGGATGGATGTAACAAATGAGAACAGAAGGCTAGACATGATCGTCGATGACACACTCCAATCTTTACATGTTTTGACGCGCCATATCGATCTAACATGCTGGTCTTATCTACAAAATATGCAAAAGACTAAACTTGGTTCAAATTATGTTCAAAATTCTCTAGATGAGCTATTTTGGTACAATTCTCACCTAACAGGGTAATATTGCCATAAATGCACACGTACAGGTAACAAGCGGAATACACACATTATAATATTATATAGATATAACATGAAAGTATATATAATCATGTATCTAATAAGATTGGTTTGACGTTTTGAGCTTGATAGTGTTTTCTAAAAAAAAACATCAAGTTTATATGGTCTGATTTGAGAAATTTATATGTCTTGTTTTATGAAACGGAGGTAAGGTAGTACCATTTGTGCTAAACCCCACCCACAATAACTACTTAACTAGATAGATATCCTGCCCGTTGCAGCGGGGATTTTTTATTAAAAATATATTATAAAAGAAAAGGATATTTGAAGCATAAAATGGAAAAAAATGGGAGATCATATATTTAACCGCTAAAAATTGATTATTGGAAATTGTATGGCTAAAAGAATTAATAATGTGAATAGATTGCATGTATGAATAGATTTTTATTAATAAATGTGGGATGACATGGACAAATGAATAGATCAAATAGTGGATGATGTGGACGCCTTACATGTAGAGATAGACTAATTTAATGCATGTTAGTGAAGGGTTTTGGCATATAAGCAGTATAGATAGATTAGTACTCTCTCCATTCCTAAATATAAGATGTTCTACCTTTTTTTTATTTGCATGTATCTTAACATATTTTAGACTATCCACGGTGGGAGTATCATATGTAATATCATGCATGCCATGTTGGAAAAAAATTGATGTGTCTCTACATTAATGATGAGAAAGATATAGTGGTACTCACTCCGTTTAGCTGGTATTGGGATCCTAATGAAAAAATATTTGTTCCTAACACTAGTCACTATGGGGAGTATCACAGATTGGTATCATGCATATGATACTAGTGTATCATACAACCTCTATAATGCATAGTATCATATAGTAATATCATAGCCACATCTTATTTATTTATATGTAGAATCCCAATACAAATATCTTTACAATACTTACTATTAAAATATCTAATTTTACGTGCTATGATACCGTAACATAGCTAGATAGCACTACCATTTCTTTCTTCATTAATTATTGTGCCACATCAGATTTTTGCCAACATGATATGCATGATACTAGTTATGATACTCCCATTGTGGCTAGACTAAATAACCAAGGACTAAGTACCGTATCCATTAATTAGGCTAATTAATCGGTGGACTAGGACCAATGCATGTACACAAGATTCCTGTGTCTCTGCATTGATCGCACCGAGACCGGTGCATGTACGAAAAGAGGAGATCGATTGGAACCCGTAGAAACCAACCTTCATCACGCTGCGATTCATTAGGAATCCAATACACCTAATCGGAGGGAGTATCGTAGGTGGATACCATAACATAACACATTTCGAAATAACATAACACATTTCGAAAGAAGATGAGTTTTACAACCTAATAAATGCAGTATTATATGACCACAAATATGTTACTATATTATGAAATTAGTAATATAGACTAGCACCAGTGTATCATACTTCTAACTGTGGTTAGTCTTAGTATGCATTTTCACTCGTCTCAGTATATATCTAGTACACATTAAATATCTAAAACATACCAGAATGGGAACGGAGGAGTAACGATGTCCCATCCGTAGGTCCCCTACTGAGTGTAGTATTGATGAGCGTCGGGTGTTTGACTAACCGCTAGTAAAATGAGTGGAGGTGTAGTGTGCGTTGACAACGCTAAACCCAGGCGGCCAAGGCTGCCTCTGTCCGTTCACCAATGGGTCGACGGCATCACGGCATGTCATACAGAAAACGTATGTTTATTTTATCTTATAAAGAAGTTTATTTATCTGTTAAATCGTAGGCTCCCGTGGATCGCGATCGAGTTCGAACTCGGCACAGCCAGGGTGCTTTCGCCAAGAAGGGCAACGAATCAAAAGAAAAAAACTGAAACGAACGCACAGGGCATCATGCACGTACAGACTACGGGGGGAAGACGCAGCGAGCAACAGCGCGATGCAGGAGTAGGAGGAGGGAGGAAGAGGCTGGCTTACTGGGGTTGGGTGCGGTGGCGCTGACGAGGTGGAAGGCGACGCCGTCGTCCTTGCCGAGGATCTTGTGGGCGCCGTCGAGGACGGAGGCGTAGAAGTCGCCGACGTCCAGCACGCCCGGCTTCACCAGGACCACCGTGCCGCGGATCCGGCCCTCCTTCCACGCCTCCTTGTTCTTCCCCGTCAGCCGGTCCAGGAGCCCGTGAAGCAGCATCTCCGCTATCTAGTTCTTCCCTCTCGCTCTCCGCTCGAATGAACGCACCAGCTCCGCTCAAGAAAGAGGGAAGAAAATGGTGAGAACTGCAGCGGTGAGAAACCAGTTGTAATGATCAACCGCACCGGTTGACGCAGTTTATAATGATCAACCGCACCAGTTGGCGGTTTGTAAAATCTTTTCTAGAGCGGAGCTCGAGGCTGGCAACGTTCTGCTCCGCAAGTGCCGCATCCTCACGTTACGACGCGCCATGGGGATGATAGGGGGAGGAGCTTAGAGCTGACTTCTGCCAAAAACAACGACGGAGGGGGAAGGTCGAGGTCGCTTCCCCTGCCAAAGACATTTCTGTCCATTCTGAGTTGCTTCTGAGTTTAATTAGCCAGATCGGTGCTAGCACAGCGTTTAGTTTTGACCAGCGCTAGGCTTTTTCCGGCTGATCTAAAACGCTTCAGGCTACTTAACTGGGAAATCTCGCGCGTCAACATCCTACTGTAACATTTTTTTTCTAATCAGTAAAGTTGCGTAAAAAATAATGCAACATTTCGAAAATGCTGATGTTGCCAAAAAGAAAAAGGTATGCAACAAGTCCCCAATTGAATTGTGTTTAGCCTTAGTTTTTGAAAGAACACGTTCTCCATTTACAAGGACAACCGTGACATAAGCCACCAAGCTTTTGAACTTCAGAAGCAGAACTACCGTGACAAAAACCAAGAGAAAAGGAACCCTGGCGTTCTTCATAATAATGATGGTTCCGAGTTGGCTCCCAATGTTCTTCGGGATTATCCCATGCCTAATATCACAGATGCTGATTTCTTTTTTGGTGGTGTGTCTTCTACTGTTTCTCAAGATTGTGAAGTTGTGGTTGAAGATGAAGGCACTGAGCGAGCTCGAGAGTGATGATGATGAGCATCTCTGGACGATGAGTGATGGGCCCTTCGCTAGCATGTCCTACTCCTTTTACTCTTTTTTGGTGTTTCAATGTCCAATGGGGAGAAAGAGTAGAGTTCTATTAAGTTGTTTGGGTTAATGGATATTGCTTGGCTTTCAGAAGACTTCAACATTTATTTGCATCTTATTGTTTGTTTGCCTCCTATTTTATTTACCTTCGCACTTGGTTTGTGTTGGACAAGATTCAACAATATTTCCTTATCCATGGATGTTTGAGTATGCCTCTTATTCTATATTTGCTCTATCCATGTTTAGTTTATATTGCCCTTGTCATGTTCATTCCTTAAATATCATATGACATGGCATTCACACATACCCTGCTAGTGAGAACTTGCTATGTTCATTATCTTGTGTCTCTCACTAGTTATGGTTTTCAAAGATGTTGTTTCCTTTTCACATTCTTATCTTTGCACCTTGTTCATGTTTCTAAAGATATAGGGGAAGTCCTTTCTCTATTGTGATGTGCATATTATATTCAAACGCAACATTCCTTAGTGTGTGCGCACACAGGGGGAGACTTAATTTATCTCTTTTTAGAATCCTCTCACATAACATAACATATTTATCTATTTGTCCGAACTCTAATTTGGTTGCCATCTTCCACCAAAAAGGGGAAGATTGAAATGACATTTTGCTCGTAATGGGTTTTTAGTTGAGATGACATTAGTATTAGGGGACTAATGAAAGCTACAATTGCCTATACAGATTCTACTCCCATGTGTTGCAATGGTTATGTGGAAGGAGACTCTCCCTCCCAATTCCTAAAGAGGAAAGCGGTGACAAATATATCATCATGTTTTATCTTGCTTTGTATCATATGTATGCCACACTGTTAAGATCGAGGGGTCACTTGGTTGAACTTAATTGTTAGAGTACACGTTTTGTACGTGTTGTATTGTACGTATCATGTATAGTTTCCTAGGCTATCCAACCGACCTTGTAACCTAGATTGATTCGGTTGTAGATCTTCCTTGCTAGGCAAGACATGTACACTATATATTGGCAATACATGATCGCCCCGATGTGTGGCGTTTCTCCAAAACCTATTCGTTCTCTTGGTATCAGAGCGCGAGCCATCGATCCAATCTCAAAAACCCTAGCCCACCCGATCCGATCTCCCCTCCAGCGCCATGACTTCCTCGGCCTCCAGCCAAAGCACCTCCAGCGCCCTCACCTCCCACGCCATGCCCACCGCCGCCCTTGCTCCTGCTTCCTCGTCGGCGACAAACGTGGTCAGCGTCCGCACCCATGTGCCGGTCACCCTGGACCTCAAGGCCTCCAACTTCACCAAGTGGCGGATGTTGATCCGCGTCCTCCTCGGCAAGTATGACCTGCTGGACCACGTCAACTCCGTCACCGCCGCAGCCGCCCGCACCGCCGAGTGGATTCGTGAGGACTACATCGTCCGCTCGTGGCTCTACGGCTCCATCTCCGACGAGATCCTCGACATCATCATGGCAGAGGACCAGACCGCGCAGGAGGCATGGGCGCTTGTCACCAACCTCTTCCTCGACAACCAGATGACGCGCGCCGTCTACCTCGAGGCGGAGTTCCGCGGCGTCGTCAAAGGCGATCTCTCCATCACCGCCTACTGCCACCGCCTCAAGGCGCTCTCCGACGTGCTCCGCGACGTCGGTACCCCCGTCTCCGACCAAGCCCTCGTCCTCAACTGCCTCCGTGGCCTCAACCCGCGCTTCACCGACATCACCACCATCATCACCATGCAGAACCCGCTGCCCTCCTTCGCCCAGACGGGCTCCCTCCTCACCCTGCGTGAGACTCAGCTCGGCAACTCGACGCAGGTGGCTGCATAGACCGCGCTCGACGGCGCCAGCGGCTCCAACTTCAACGGCGCCGACAGCTCCAACAACCACGGCGCTGGCCCCAGCCACCACAACGGGGGCGGCAACCCTAGCGGCGGCCACCCTAGCAGCAACGTTGGTGGCGGCAACCGCAACGGCTGGCGCAAGAAGAAGAACGGGGGCGGCAACAACTGGAACCAGAACGGAGGCGGCGGCGCTCCCTCCCCGGTCGGCCCTTGGGTGTGCTTCAACCCCTACATGGGCCAGGCCCAGCAGATGCAGGCGCCACCACCAGCGCCGCGGCCCACGCCGCGCCCAACTCCTACTGCCGGCCTCCTTGGCCCGCCACCTGCCCAGGCCTTCACCTCCCTCGCGCCGCTGCATGGTCAGACGTTTGGCACCGACGCGCCCCTGATCCCCGGCTACACCAACACCTCCAACGCTCCAAGCTGGGACTGCTCCGCGCTCATGGCCGCCCTGAACAACGCGGCCACTCCGTCTCCCAATGGTGAGTGGGTTATGGACTCCGGAGCCACGGCACACATGGTCTCCGACCCTGGTATGCTCCGACATCTCACATCTTCCCCTTCTTCATCTCTCGTCACCGTAGGCAATGGCTCCACTTTGCCTATCTCCCACTTCGGTCATGCATCCATACAATCTTCCGCACGCACTCTCTTTCTTCGCAATGTCTTAGTTGTTCCTAACCTTGTTAAAAACCTTCTTTCTATTCGTCGCTTTACTACTGATAATCGCTGTTCTATCGAGTTTGACCCGCTTGGTTTTTCTGTTAAGGATCTTCGCACCAAGGACGTCCTGCTTCGCAGCAATAGCCGTGGAGAGCTCTACGTCTTCCCGTCGTCGGTCGTCCACCACCACGCCCATGGAATCCTCGCCACCACCTCCACCGAGCTTTGGCATCGTCGTTTAGGACACCCGGGTCGTGACACTATGTCACATCTCCATAAACAGTGTTTCATTTCATGTAATAAAGTAGCCTCCCATGTTTGTCACACATGCCAACTTGGCAAACATGTACGACTGCCCTTCACTAGGTCTACCTCGAGGCGTGTTGCACCCTTTCAATTAATACATTGCGATCTTTGGACATCTCCTGTCTTGAGTACTTCTGGTTTTAAATATTATCTTATTATTGTTGATGATTTCTCTCATTTTATTTGGACTTTTCCTTTACACAACAAATCCGATACAGCTAGCACTCTTGTCAACTTTGTTGCTTATGTCCGCACACAATTTTCTCGCCCTCTAGATGCCATGCAAGCTGATAACGGAACTGAATTTCTCAACAACACTGTCACCTCTTTCTTTACCACACACGGAATTCGCTTGCGACTTTCGTGCCCCTACACTTCTGCCCAAAACGGCAAGGCCGAACGTGCGATACGTATGGTCAATGACGTTACTCGCACCCTCCTATTCCAATCCTCCATGCCGCCTCAGTATTGGGCAGAAGCCCTAGCCACGACGACGCACCTAGTCAACATACGCCCATCCCAACCCATTGGCTTCTCCATCCCCTACATCAAGTTACACAACACAGCCCCGGACTATGGCGCCCTACGAGTGTTCGGCTGCCTTTGCTACCCAAACCAGTCCGCCACCACCCCGCACAAGCTTGCACCACGGTCTGTCGCTTGCATCTTCCTAGGCTATCCTCCTAGTCATAAGGGATATCGGTGTCTCGACCTCCAAACACGCAGGGTCATCATCTCGCGCCATGTAGTCTTCGACGAATCAATTTTCTCCATTCGCTTCCTCACCTGATCGGCCTCCCAACTCCGTTGCAGCGCTTGACTTCCTTCTCGATCTCGCTGCAACCCAAACCCCGCCCGCATCCACTATGCATGGGCACCAGCCACCCGCTATGCATGGCGGGCCACCTTCGCCTCCTCCAGGCTTCCACGGGCCTCCATCGCCTCCTTCTGGCCCACCTTCACCTCCTCCGGCTCCTAGCCCACCAGCCTCGCCACCCTCGGCCCATAGCCCACCAAACTCGCCACTTTCGGCCCATTCCCACGACTCGCCCACCTCTGTCAGCTCTTCTACTTCCGAGTCCAGCGCCTCCCTTCTGGTTGTCGTACACCGCCCACCCTCCCCGTCCAACATCCACATGATGCATACCCGTGCTAAACGAGGTATTTTTCAGCCTATCGATTGACTGAACCTCACAGCCACCCACTCCGTTCCCTCTCCCATTCCAAAAACATACCGGGGCGCCCTAAACGACCCGCATTGGAAGCGCGCTATGCATGAGGAGTTTGATGCTCTCGTTAACAATGGGACATGGTCTCTTGTTCCACGTCCTGCTCGTGCTAATGTTGTTTCAGGGAAATGGATCTTCAAGCACAAATTTCGCTCCGATGGCAGCCTTGCTCGCTACAAGGCAAGGTGGGTGTTGCGCGGTTTCTCTCAACAGCCGGGCATCGACTTTGACGAGACGTTCAGCCCCGTCGTCAAGCCCGCCACCATCCGCGTCGTCCTCAACATCGCCTTGTCGTGGGTGTGGCCGATCCATCAACTTGACGTCAAGAACGCTTTTCTACACGACAATCTTGACGAGGAGGTCTATTGCCAGCAGCCGCCTGGCTTTGTCGACAACCGCTACCCCGACCATGTCTGCCGGCTTCACAAGTCGTTGTATGGGCTCAAGCAGGCCCCGAGAGCGTGGTACCAGCGCTTCGCCCTCTTCACACATCGACTCGGCTTCGTTGCCTCGCAGTCTGATGTGTCCCTCTTCGTCTACCACCATCACGGCGAACTTGCCTATATCCTGCTTTATGTCGATGACATTATCATCACCGCCTCCAGCACCCAGCTTCTATAGCGTCTCACTCGGCTCTTGGACTCCGAGTTTGCCATGACAGACCTTGGCGACCTCTCCTTCTTCCTCGGGATCTCTGTCACGCGGACGGACTCTGGCATGGTTCTATCGCAGAAGTAGTACGATGTTGATCTCTTGCAGCACGCCGGCATGATCGACTGCAACCCCTGCTCCACCCCCATCGACACCAAGTGCAAGTTGTCAGCTACTGATGGTGCTCTCCTTCCCGACCCTACAGAGTACAGGAGCTATGCAGGAGCTCTTCAGTACTTGACGCTCACCGGCCTGACATTGCTCATGCCGTCCAACAGGCGTGTCTTCACATGCACGCCCCCCGCGAGACTCATCTGCACTTGGTGAAACGTATCCTCCGCTACATCAAGGGGACACTGGACTTCAGCATGCATCTCTCGCGATCTTCGCCTGCCACTCTCACAACCTACACCGATGCTGACTGGGCCGGCTGCCCGGACACGCGACGGTCGACGTCAGGATACTGTGTCTACCTCGGTGACAACCTGATCTCCTGGTCGTCCAAGCGTCAGACAACGGTGTCTCGTTCGAGTGCGGAGGCGGAGTACAAGGCAGTTGCTCATGTTGTGGCTGAGTGCTGCTGGATCCGTCAGTTGCTTGGTGAACTTCATCACCCACTCTCGACTGCCACCGTGGTCTTCTGTGATAATGTTAGCTCCGTCTACATGGCATCCAACCCGGTTCAGCATCGTCGCACCAAGCACATAGAGATCGACATCCACTTCGTCCGGGAGAAGGTCTCACTTGGACAGGTCCGAGTCCTTCACGTGCCCTCTTCTCGCCAGTTTGCCGACATTATGATGAAGGGGCTCCCAACGCCATTGTTCAATGAATTTCGGTCCAGCTTGTGCATCTTCCCACTCGACGCACAAACTGCGGGGGGATGTTAGAGTACACGTTTTGTACGTGTTGTATTGTACGTATCATGTATAGTTTCCTAGGCTATCCAATCGACCTTGTAACCTAGATTGATTCGGTTGTAGATCTTCCTTGCTAGGCAAGACATGTACACTATATATTGGCAATACATGATCGCCCCGATGTGTGGCGTTTCTCCAAAACCTATTCGTTCTCTTTAATGAGGATACTCATCCTAAAAGACCTTGTTTACTCATCCCCTGTCTCCCAAAAATAGAGAGCCAAAATGGTTGTAGGTTTTAATCCATTATGAGATGTTTTCGTTTGTCCAGACCAAATTTCGGAGATCCGGGTTACAATCTGGAAACCCGAAGATGATCTCATGCCTAAATTCGAGCCAGTTCCGGGCCGGTTCCAGAAGTGTACTGGACCAGCCTAGAGCCAGCCCGGAACCAAGCTGTATGGTCAAGTTTGTTCGGACCAAAGTCTGTAACTCTGAGATCTTCTCCGGATGTGGAGAAATAGAGCATAATGGGCAAAAAATTTGGGCTTCCATATATAAGTCCACATCTTCATCCCCATCATTCACCTAACACAATTTCCTTTGCTTCTCTCATACTCTCTCTCACCTCCACTGTTGAAGCTCCAAAATGCTAGGAGATCTCCAATTTCCCCCAACAAAACTCAAATCTTTTTGGGGAACAGACAGTGGAGATCCATGCACACATTTCGACCAAGCCAAACTGTGATTCCCTTGAGTTCATCAAGCTACTTGTTACTCTCGGATTTGTTGGAAAACCCTAGGCGGCTAGTATCATCCAGAAGCATATGGGTTGTGGAATTTGCTCCAGAAAAGTTTGTGAGGGTTTACAGGTCACCTTAAGACTTACCACTACTGACTGAGCTCCTATTTCGTGTGTGTGGTGGTGGGTGGGGGGGGGGGGGGGGGGGGGGGGCTCAATGAGAATAAGGTGAGCCTTCATGGCGTTTGGGTGTCCTTCATGGTACCTTGAATTTCTCCAACTGCGAGTTTATTTGCCCCCAACAAAGCAAATGTTGGGTTACATCTTTGTCTACGCGTGATTCGATTATTTCTATCTAACCTCATTTTTAATAGTGTATCTACATTTGTGATAGTCATCGAGTTTGAAGTACCTATTGCATCATATAGGTTGTGTCACGTAGTTGTTAGGCTCACTGTATTTATCCACGATAGCTTAAAACTTTTGAAAAGAAGAGTAAAATTTGTAGAAATTTATTCACCCCCTTTAGGTTACTATCTCTATCCTTTAAAAGGTACAAGATGTTCTACATAGACTAGGCCTTCAAACAACTATATGGCTAGCACATGGATAAAGACGAGGTGGTAAATATGGGCATGGAGTTGGAAGATTTGCTTGAGAAGTTTGATACCACAAAGACGGAAGCCGAGAAAGTTTGTTATTGAGTTGGAACTTAGAAACATTGCACGTGGATGTTGCTTTATTTTGAATTTGTACTATTGTGTTGGAACTTTGAACCTAAATTGTAACTACGTCGATGTCAACGTGTTGTGATCATCGGGTTATGATATATTGAACTATTATCTATCATTGTCAACGTCCATTGTATATTTGTGGTTTCTCTTTGTTGCTATTTTCAGGAATTTGAAACAAGAAACAATGAACACGATGTATGAGATTGCTTCCAATTTTGAGTATACACCTATATAATCCATAATCATGAAAATGTGCTCTAATTATCTTTTTTCTCGAAAGTGGGTCATCCTTATTTGAATTGATATATCGTGCATTTATGCGCAAATTTGAATGTATATATACATGCTCAATTTGATGTCCACAAGCTGTTACTGGGCTGCCAACGAGCCGAGCCAAGCTCTTGTGGAGCGAGGCAAAGTGTGGCTCGGCCCCTGTACAGGCTTATACATGGAGCATCAAAGCTTTCGGGGCGGGTTCCATAAAAAAAGGTTAGTTTGAAATTATTTTCAAAATAGGATTATTTTGTGCTGAATTTTCGAGATGAGGTCAATTTTATTAGTATTTTCAGGCATTGAGTGCGGTTGATAAAAACAAACGACCCCACTTCCACCACTAGATCATCACCCCGCTTCTTGCCAGATCTGACACAACATATGATCATACAAGGAACTTGCTTAAGATGATGCAAGCCGCGACTCTTTTATTTCTACAGATAAAGAATGCACAGAGGATCGCTGACAACTACTGCAGTCATCCAAAAATCAATGGAAAAAAACATAATACACAAAGCGGGACACAATCGACGATGGCAGACGAATAGCAAACGCACTAGAGGCTCAGATGGAGACGCTGTTGGGGATGCCCATGGCCTTCAGCCCCTGGCCTTTCTCGCCGTTGACGTCCGACGTGTTGGGGTACAGCAGCATGTACGGCATCTTCACCGGCCCGTTCCGGTTCTTCAGTGTCGGGTCCTCGTTCATCGCCATGATCCGCTTTTCGATCTCCACCAGCCGGTCGCTGAACCGTTTGAACGCCTCCAGCGCCTTGGCGTCCGACGTCCACTCCGGCGTGTCACGCTGCCCGAGGTACACCTCGTCAGAGGAGTGCTTCGACAGGATCTCGATGAGCGTGATGCCGAGGATAGTCTGGAACTGGCTGGTGATGGTGTGGATGAACACCTTGTCGGCCTCCTTCCCGCCAAGCACCAGCTGCTTGTACTCCTTCTCGCCGGGCTCCGGCATCTTTCGCCGGCTCACGGTCGGCCGGTTCGGCAGGTACCCAGCGTATGGGTACTGCCCAAAGTTGACCGCGGCGTGCAGCGCCGACGCCACCCAGATGATGGTGGTGCACGTCTTGGCCAGCTCCTCGACGGTCTCCATCCTGGGCCACCAATCCTTGTCCTTGAGGTCACCGTGCCCTACTTCGCGCACCTCTTTCCACCACTCCTCCAGCTCCTTGTCAGCCCGGAGCACGCTGTCATTGGGGTAATAGATTTCCAGGTACTCCTTTACCCACCGCTCGATCGCCCACCAGATCACCAGCCCGTCCACGGCGTACGGGTAGTCCTTGATCAGCAGACGGACCTTGTATGGGCTCGATGGGTCCCGTACAGCCATGCCTCTGCATGCACAAACAAGCAAAATCCATGTTTAGTCAAATATTTTTGTAATGCTTCCGCATTTTGATTGACCTTCTCTTTACCTCTTCACGAGATCATCGGGGAGGCCCTGCTCGGTGAATTTCCAGTTCTTGTACACGGCAGAAGACATCTCGAGCGCGTACTTCCCTGGGAAGACAGTCAGCTCAAAGACGCCGCCAGCGTTGATGAGCGTTGTCCGCGCCAGGGCATTGATGTTCATCGTGTCGCGGTAGTGTGGGCTGAGCAGTTTGTGCACCGGATGCACCACGCTGAGTTGTCGGTTTGTCGCAATCACGAACGGCTCGATCACCGCGTGTGTGTTCAACCTAGAAACACACTCAAAAAGCTCAGCGCTTTGGTATCAAGGGTGGCACCCTTTTTTTGTCTAGAACATGAAGCAGGGGTATACAGATGTTGCCATGCATACCAGTGGCTGATCAGCTGATGCCAAGCAGAGTCATTGACGCAGGCGTAAGCCTTGGCAAGCTGCCAGATCTGGCCTTTAACGCCGTCGTTAATCGGCGCCGGAAGGTACACCGTGCTCACTGCGCCGTGCTGAAGCCCATCGGGGTGTGGCAGGCTCAGCTCGATTGCCAAGGGCTTCAGCGTGCCATCAGCCTTCAGGAACAGCAGGGTCCTGGAAGCGTATATGTAGTTGCCCTCCAACTTGTTGACGCGCTCAAGAAATGGCATGAAGTTATCATGGTGATCCAGAATGAAGAGCCTGTTGTTCTCCAGTGCCTGCATTGCACAGGGTTATTACGACATCAATCTCATTAGCATATTCAGTTCTTTGCACGCCAGCATTTTGCAGCTTAAATATACCATATAGTTATCGAGCATTTTCGCCTTTCATGAATCAATGCAGCTCAATGAATTTTATTTATTCCACAAAACAGCTCAATGATTCAGCACACCTGATTCACTGTGAGGCCATCTTCCAGGTTATGCTGAATTTGATCTTCAGTGATTTTGCTTGTCTGGTCCCCATATACACTGTGATCCAAGGTACTTTTTACAGGGAACTCCTGTGATCATCAAAGAGAAAAAATTAGAAATTCTCACTCAATTATGAGGCAATGGTTTATCATCTTCATTTAAAATGAAATAGGCGCTAACCGTCACACGTTTGATGCAAACCGGGTTGACGCCTGCAAGCATCTCACGCGCAAACTCCTCATCTGTCCTCCAAGCAAACTTATCTAGAATAAAAAATAAGTTATACTTAACAAATATAAGTATTAAAACAAGGTATGACTGTATGGAGTCATGCACTGATGCACAATTCTCATTACCTGATTTGATAACATGTGGAAGGGGCAAGTTTAGAAAGTCGTCACCAGCAACTGGTAAAATACTTTTAATGAACTCAAAGGGGATTTTCTTTTTGATATCCTCTAGCGCAGGGCTATGGGGCACTTTCAAAAGACCATCGTAGAGATTATAGATGTCTTGAAACGAATCAAATTCCTTCGGTGTCGTGTCGACATAGGTCCTTATTATTGGAAGAATACCCTCGGTGATGGCCTTGAGAGAGTACCCAAGGAAGTCAGACAACTTGAGGTGCCCAAAGCGCTCATCGCGTGGGACGTAGATTTCCAGAGCTTTCTTCACTAAAATCAGAGGAATTCTGCTCTCTGATTTTGGGTCTGGTGAAAACATCAATCACCAATATGAGTCCAACTGCAAGGTGACATGGTTGTGCATAGTTGATGATATACTGCACTGAACTCACCGGTTCTTGTTGGGCGTCGGCCTGTTCTGCCACGGCGGGGGTAGGGGAGTTCTTGGCTGCCGCCGAGGATTGGTCGCGCATAGTGCTCACCCCTGTCTGGCTCACCGAGGTCATTGTAGTAGTCGTAGCGGTACACACGGTCATGCTCCTTATACTCTCCGACTGTACTGTCGCCTCGGAGGTTGTTGAGTTCCTCTTGCCGGTATTGCACCAAAAGTGCAGGCATTTTGCTGGGCAGGTAGGTCTGCGAAATAGCAAGAAATGAGGTGACAGATAAACAGAACAAAATAGTAGTAGTAGTTTTACTCAGTCCCCAAAGGTCTCACAGATTTAAAATGGCAATACTACTATTTTTTTGCAGGGTATGGAATAGGAATAATACTAGTTAACCAGTGAGAAATAGAACATTCTGTCTCCCATTCCTCTGATCGTAAACATAGTGTTTCCTTTCGTTAACAATAGAAAAGCCGCCATCTTGCTTTAAGATCCAAACAATTAGTTGTGGATCAGATTAAGAGATACGGATATGTCAGAGGATGGTGATTCTTTTCCAGAAAAAAAACTTATTTAAATAACAAACTGATGACACTTGCAACTTGTTATTTTACACGTTACTTGTAAGACCAGTTCATTATCCTACAAAAAACTTTAAGAATCAGTAGGGAGTTGGTGAGCCATGCAAGCGTAGGCATGCAACTTGCTGTTATACTATCCAAGAATCCAGAGCAAGTAGCTAGCAGAAGAGTCGTTTTGAGTGTTATACTCGCCAGAGGACTCGGTCGGTCGTTTTGAATGGATCAGCCAAGGAAATCGAAGGACGGAAGCCTCAAGATGAGACTAATCAGAGCTTATATTTTTAGTATTGTGAATTCTATGTGCAGTCAGATATTTTCTTTTCACTGCATTTTTCTGACAAGGAATTATTGACACCACGAAAGGCCAGCCGTTGACTTGACCGAAAGAACAGACCCAGCAACAGCAACATGCTTGTCTGTAGCAACTGAACTTGGCAATTTGGCCTCAGTTCTGAAGTACTCTGTACTCCTAGTATATCCATTTCAAGTTTGCCATAAGGGATGGTTGGAAGTCGGCTGGCCCCTATCATTAGCATCCACAGTACTATTTTTTACGGGGGAAAATTGGTTTTTTACCCAGAAGTTGAGCATCCTTGGATTATGTACCCAAAGTTGATTGTCTATTGGTTAAATACCTAATACGTATTGGAAAACAAAATAAGATCTAATAGGGAAGTGTTCTTTTATTCAGGGGCTAAGTGTTCTTTTATTTGCATAAGAATCCCTGGAAGATATTTAACCAATAGACAATCAACTTTGGGTACATAATCCAAGGCCGCTCAACTTCTGGGTAAAAAACCAATTTTCCCTTTTTACGGGGATTAGCATCTATTCCTAGGTGCAACTAACCCGGTACCTAATCCACCCAGCATTATTCTACTAGAAAAAAGTTGGCTAACACAATTGGGTACTGTACCAGACACGAAGAATATTTTTTCTGTTTAGAGTTGCAGCACGTGCAAAACGAAAATGGATTTGTACTCACATCATTGGCGAAGAAGACGCGGTCGGCGCCGGGGTAGATCCAGGAGTTGGGGACGAAGACGACGGTGCCCTTCCCGGGACGCCGTCGAGGGTGAGCTTCTTGAGGAGGAACTCGGAGCGGTAGGTGTTCTTGACGATGAGGGCGCCGGGGATGCCATGAGACGCGTCCCAGTCGAAGGTCACATTGAAGATGGACTCCCCGGCCGTCCTCGACTTCAGTGTCACCACCATCTCCTCCAGGTGCGCCGCCTTCCCCACCTTGCCCCGCTTCCCATTGTCTGCGAGGACCAATCAGTCACAAAAATCAATCAGAGAGAGGGAATGAAACTAGATAAAATCGAATCGAGATTGTAATTGATCTGGGAGGCTGTCCTTTTCGTTTCGGCCGAGAGAGATGACTCTTCGACTGGTTTAGTGGCGAGTGCGCTGGCTTTGTTTTCTTGCTCTTGACCTGAGGCTATTGACCGCGCGCGTCAGCTACCTAATTAACGCTGTCCCCTCCCTCGGCCCCTCCTAACAGATGCTAAACCCAGACGGCCACGGCAGCCTCTGCCCACCAAATTGTGTCCAGGACAGCATGGCATGGTCGAAAATGTTTATTTATTTATTCTCTGATGAATGAAGAACAACAGCCAGCAGGGTGCTTTCGTGGAGAAGGAAAATGAATCAATCGATGCTAGGATTGCTGCTTGAAAATACCGAGGATGGAAGGGAACTGAAACGCACGCACGCACGCACGCACGAGAGCCGTTACACGAACCGACTATCGAGCGATGCAAAGGGGCAGGAAGAAGAGGGGAGGAGGCGCAGAGAGCAACAGCGGGACGCAGGAGGAGGAGGAGGCGGCGACGGCGGCTTACTGGGGTCGGGCGCGGTGGCGCTGACGAGGTGGAAGGCGACGCCGTCGTCCTTGCCGAGGATCTTGTGGGCGCCGTCGAGGACGGAGGCGTAGAAGTCGCCGACGTCCAGCACGCCGGGCTTCACCAGCACCGCCGTGCCGCGGATCCGGCCCTCCTTCCACGCCTCCTTGTTCTTCCCCGTCAGCCGGTCCCAGAACCCGTGCAGTAGCATCTCCGCTCCCGAGTCCCGACGCTCGCACGGACGCACTGGCTCGGCTCAGGAAAAAAGAGAGGGAATAGGTTTTGCCTCGCGGATGCAGTGGCACAAAAGAAAAGGGTGGTGCCCTGTTCTGCTGCCACGCTGGGACTTATATGGGCTGTCCCCTCTGCTTCGTACGCCGACAAGTTATTACCACCACCAACTCGCGCCAGCAGCGAGTGTAGGAGACTTGCCGAGGTGAGAATCGAGAAATGATATATGGAATCGGATGGTGTTTTTGTCATAGTTTAGAGCCATCTCCACCGAGCCCAACAGCGCAAATAGGGGCTATTGGACACCCCGCCACGAGAACGGCTCCCAGCGGCCAGCACACTGGTCCAAAGTTGTTGGCGCACCAATAAAAAGATCGGCAATCTCGCTTTGCGCCCTGTTTATAGAGAGGCAAGCGGGCGTGCCGGCAACCGCGACAACGCGCAGGCGTCGCGACTCGTCTTCCCGACGTGCGTAGCCAGAGTTACGATGCCTCGGGAACCGGCGTCGGCGTAATGTGGAACTTTTCCGCGCCATGTTCCCCCCCCCCCCGCGGGTCAAGCTAAGTTGGATGGTCAGCATCGCCGCAAGGGAAAGGCGGCAGCGTGACCATCCGTGATTTCAGACCACCACCTTCGTGAAGGTGATCGAGACGGAGGCGGCCGCACCCCGCGGCAAGAAGCGCGCCGCGCCACCGGTGGCGCATCGGGTCTTGACGGAGGTGGAGGCCGAGGCGATTTTCTAGAAAGACCTCGCCAAGACCATGAAGGAGTCCTTTGACACCATCTAGCCGGTGATGAAGGAGTTTGCTGAGCGGTGGTCCTGCATCGAGAACGGCATCGTCGTCATTCCAAACGACGGTAGGAGGAAGCCGCCGTGCCACCGTGGCCTAGAGCCGACGCGGCGGTCAAGGAGGAGGAGCCGGAGGAGGCGCCGCGGCAGGACGTTCGACGTCGACGCCGCGGTGGCGGCGTGACTGGGACCAATACTATATCGAGTATTAGTTTAGCTTTTTTAGTTTAAATTTCGGTCGTATTTTATAAAAATATATAAAATATTTATGAAATATCGTTATTTTAGTTTTAAAAATTTATTCGTTTCTAGGACCGTATATTGAGAGCGGCAGGTGGGGGAGTCGCTCTCAATAGCGCGGCAACATGTGCCGACACTCTCAGTGACATTTGTCCAGCACTGTTGTCGGACGTTATATTGGATGCGCCGATCGAGATGCTTTTATAATTATCTACCGCAACATTCCGCATGTGCAGCAAACAGCAGCGTTACGACTGACGCGCCACGGAGGAACAGCTGACTTCCAGTCAGGACCGCCAAAAAACAATGACGGAGGGAAAGGTCGAGGTAGCTTCCCCTGCCAAAGACATTTCTATTAGTTCCGAGTTTGGTCAGACCGGTGCTACCACAGTACACTGGTATAGTTCGGACCAGCGACAGGTTTCTTCCGGTCCATCCGAGACAGTTGGGGCTACGGAGGCGCGCATTATAGAAAATATATTTTAAAAGCATTTTAAAATTTCAAAAAATTCTGAAAAATATTTTGGTTTTCATGTGAACAACGAGTTCCAGTTTTGAATTTAATATCTGAGTCGACCTTAGATGGCTCACTATGTTAAACTGCTAAATCGAGATTGGCCGGCTTAGCTCGGTCCAAATTCGAGTTTAGTGTTGACGGACCATTCGTCTCGAGGAATTATGTAGGATTATGATCGATATGATTTTTTTCAAAGAAAGGTCATCTGATCTGAATGGATAAAAATAGGGGCGTAGACGGGGAGAGGCAAATAGGGTCATATTTAACAATCCTATTGCTTGAAGCTCCAATATGTCTAGTGATTAAATTATCAACTTGTTCGTCGAGTGTGGTTGCCATACTGATAAATTTTAATTTAGTAATCCCCGCAAAAGAAGTATGCAAATACAACTTTGTAGTGTCAAGCATATGTCTTCATGCTTAGATGTCAATGGTAATTTGAAGCTTTTAAATATTGTAAAGTTTCGTGCAAATTTTTGGCGATGTACGTCCCCAAGTCATGTCTAAATCCTGACTATGTCCCTGAATGACAAAAAAAATCATAAAATCTTATGGGTTGTTTTTCTACTCCATAATATTTGCAGGAAGAGGCGAGACCCCTTGAAATGGTTCTTTCATGTCTATGACACATATGACATGGACTGAAATCTCTACACGAATTTCATGTGTTTTTCCTATATATGATGTGATCGAACGGTTTCTATCATTGATTATGTGTTTTCGATATCTGTATGATTTCACATGGCATGACTTTATGTTCATACTGTTAGACATGTAATACATATATGTATACCGCATGGTGTAGTACACCACCGGTATACCGTATCCCCTTGTATATCGCCACGCCAGGGGCTATATAACACGTACCCGAGCCTCCCAACGGAGGCATCGTTTTCCGCCTACAACCCTAGAAGTTTAATATGGTATCTGAAAGAGCATGTGTTGCCCCATGTGTGGTTTTGGTAATTAATGACAATCTCTATGGACTAATGTTTGCATTGAGATATCTTTATAGATCGAGTCCATGAAGAAGTTTGGAGTTCATGTGTTGGACTCTAGAAGAGTATATGATGACCAAGGTTCTATCCAAGGATTTATATATGAAGAATGGTCATGTGTAGAGATGAGCTTATTGCAAGAGTGGCTTGGAAAAGAAGATTGAGTGAAGATTCATGTTTATCTCCAAGCCATCATCATATCAAGACAAGAAGTATATGAAGCGCAAGTGGATTCTTGAAGACGGAGCTTAGCGAGGCTCTCCCATAATGGAGTATGGGGGAGCATTTGGAGATGTCTTCATCAAGCATGTGCTAGCAAGCGCAATCAAGAAAGGTGGTCCACTTGAAGAGATCAAGATCGTCATCATCTAGCTCAAGTGGAATGCGCAAGGCAAAGGTATGATCTTGATAGGTTTTCTATTTTACCGGTCTCATGTTGTTAGTGGAGACCGGGTTATAGGATAGACGGCGTACTATCAAGAGGGGCTCTCAAGTGAGTAACTTGATCGCATCTTTGTAGAGAGCTCAAACCTTTGCATACTTGGCATATCATCTTTCTTGGTTCTTATTTAGCTTTTATCCATGTGAGAATTTAGAGCTTGTGTTCATCTCCATACCAAGCTCTAGTTCATCAAAAACGGGTTTCAAGTGAATATCTTGTGGTGTTTTTGATGTTGGAGGTTTTACCGGTTCGTCGTTTCTAGAGAGGTCAAACTCTCTCCTTGTGGTCTCCTCCTCACATGATGGACTATGATGTGTATATGCATGATCTTGTAGTGCTTGTGATTATCTTCGGAACAAGCCCAAGATCATTGAAAACGGAGTCCGGTTGAAAACTTGTTTGCATTCTCAGCTTTGGAAATATTATCGGTCCACTTCAAGATAGGGTCCACACCTTCCCATGTGTGGTATCCCCTCTATATTTGTGACCCTTCTTTTTGTAGGCTTGCTCTTGTCGTTACCTTTCCAACGCAATTGGATTCACCTGATTTGGAGTTCGGACGAGAAAGTTATTGCATTTCAGGATTTGCTGCTCTGCTGGTTTTTCTGTCCGGAGTCTCCGTGGTTTTCGGTCCGGAGTCTCCGGCCCTGGTTTTGAGGCTAAGTGCCTCGCGCACAGCGCTTGCGGTATCGAGGCCGGAGTAGGTCCGGAGTTTCCCCGGAGTTTCCGGCAGGGCCGGAGTTTCCGCCCTCAAGGTCCGGAGTTTCCGGCCCATCTGGTTTTTCTGCGTTGAAGAGCTTCGCGGCGGCAGCCGCTGTTTTGAATCCGGAGTTGGTCCGGAGTCTCCCCGGAGTCTCCGCCCAGACCGGAGTCTCCGGCCTTTGTGGTCCGGAGTCTCCGGTGTTAGTTTTCTACAAACGGTTTTTCCCTGCTCTCCCCGGTCCGGAGTCTCCGCACTTTTGGTCCGGAGTCTCCGCACTGGCCGGAGTCTCCGGCCTCTGTGGTCCGGAGTCTCCGGTCTAAGTGGCTGCAACGGCTCTTTTTCTGGGAGGGGTATAAATACCCCTCCACCTACCTTCAGCCACTTAGCTCTTCCAAGCACGTTTTTCCCCTTCTCTCTCCTCCATTGTTGACATTGGAAAGCTTGCCCCTCTCCCAATTCCTCCCATGATTCTTGCATATCTTTGAGGGATTTGAGAGAGGAGATCTAGATCTATATTTCCACCAATCCATTCCTCCTCTTAGTGAGGGGAACCTAGTAGATCTTGATCTTGGAGTTCTTGGTGTTTCTCCTCCTTTGTTCTTCCTCTCTTATTCCCCCATAAGCATTTGTTGCTTTGTTGGAATTTGAAAGTGAAGGACTTGAGCACTCCGTGTGCTCTTGCCATTGCTTTTGTGCATCGGTTTGCTCTCTCCACGAAGATTCGTGGAAGTGAAAGTTCGTGAGTTTGTTACTCTTGGGTCATTGGACCCTAGACGCCTTTTGTGGCGAGTGGCGCCTTTTGTGGCGGTGCAAGGCCTTTTGTGGCCGCTTGGGAGCTCTCGATCCTTTTGTGGGTTGTGCCTCAAGTTTGTTGTAAGGGACTCGATTTCCGCCCAAAAGGAAATCAATAGTGGAAGGTGAATCGAGCTTTTGGGCAAGGTTCATCGGAGAATAGGGTGAGGCCATTTGTGGCATCTTGAGTTTGATACTCACACCCCTCCAACGAGACGTACTCCCCTAAAAAGAAGGAACTCGGGAATACATCGTCGTCTCCGCGTGCCTCGGTTATTTCTATACCCGAGCTCTTTACTTATGCAATTTACATTGTGATAGCCTTCGTGCGTGAAGTTATATATCTTGCTATCACTTTGTTGCTTGACTTGCTTAGCATAAGTTGTTGGTGCACATAGGTGACATAGTTTATTTAGGTTGTTGGCTTGTTAATTTAAACATCTAGTTTTATTCCGCAATTAGCAAGCCTAAACCAGAAAAGTTTTTAAACGCCTATTCACCCTCCCTCTAGGCGACATCCTTGTCCTTTCAGTATCAGAGCCTCTCTTGTCCACGACCTAGCTGCCGATCCAAAACCCTAAGCCCTCGCCGCCGCCGCAGCCTTCCCTGCCACCGCCGCCTTAAGCCAGAACCCTAAAACCTTTGCCGCGCCGCAGCCTTCTCTGCCGCTGCCGCCCCAAGCCCACGATACAAGAACCAAAAACCCTATGATCTACAACCAAAGTCTATGATCCAATCAAGAAAACCAAACCCTACGACCCAAAGCCAAAGAAATCACGATCCAAAACCACCCTTTTCCTAAATGGGGTCTTCATCGACGACAATGGGAGCCCTGTCCAATGCGCTCGGCTCCCCTCCTTCACAAAAGCTGGATTGAGGGAACTTCCTCTTCTGGAAGACCCTTGTCTCCTCGGCGCTCCGCAGCGCCCAGGCCGGTGGACTGCTTGATGGCACTGATGCCGCGCCGCAAAAGACCATCGAGACTGAAGATGACAAAGGGAAGAAGACCATCGCCCCCAACCCGGCCTATACCGCCTGGGTCACCCGAGATGCAGCTGTTCTCACCTACCTCCTGAACTCCTTCTCGCCGGAGATCCTTGCTCTCTTTCTGAAGTTTTAGATGATTCCAACTGGCGCAAAGCAATGGAGGAAGAATATGGTGCTTTACTTCAGAATAAAACATGGCATCTTGTCCCTCCAAATACCCACAACAAGAACATAATTGATTGCAAATGGGTTTATCGTATCAAGAAAAATGCAGACGGCACCATTGACAGGTATAAAGCACCCCTTGTTGCAAAAGGGTTCAAACAAAGTTTACCTGGATATACTTGCTTAAGAAGCGTTCTGATGTTTATCAAGTTTTTCTTAATTTCCAACAACTTGTTAAACGAAAGTTTGGTAGGAAAATCATAACTATGCAAACTGATTGGGGAGGTGAGTATGGAATACTCAATAGTTTCTTTCAAAAGATTGGCATCACACATCATGTTTCATGTCCTCATGCGCATCAGCAAAATGGCTCAGCTGAGCGCAAACATCGTCACATTGTTGAAGTTGGCCTTGCTTTACTTGCTCATGCATCCATGCCTCTTAAGTTCTGGGATGAAGCTTTTCTCACTGCCACTTTTCTCATTAATTTGCTTCCCAGTAAAGTTATTCAGTTTGAATCTCCTGTAGAACGCCTCCTTCAAACCAAACCAAATTATGATTCTTTACGAATATTTGGATATGCATGTTGGCCTAATATTCGCCCCTACAACAAACGTAAACTTGCTTTTCGATCCACTCGATGTGTTTTTCTGGGTTATAGTCCACGCCATAAAGGTGTAAAATGCCTTGAGCCATCTACGGGATGCATATACATATCTCGTGATGTTGTGTTCGACGAAAATGTTTTCCCTTTTGCCTCCATGCATAAAAATGCCGGTGCCCTTCTTCGTCAACAAATTCTCCTTCTTCCTACTCATAACACTACATTATCACATGAGGGGGATGCAAATGTTGATGATCATATGCCTTTACCTGTTGTCCCTGTCACTAATCATGTCCAGGACACTACTCATCACGAAGAAGAAAATTGGATCAAACTGATGAAATGAGTCAAAACAGTGCTCAAAATGATGTTGAAACAAGCTCAGAAGAAACAACAGCGCCACTGAATCCGAGGCTGATTCAGGTGCTGCGCACACTGATCGGGGGTGATTCCCCTGCGCCGGATTCGCCTGCTGGCGAAGATTCGCCGCACGCGTCATCGCGCCAACCCGCGCTTGCCACGCCACCCGACAGCCCTGGGTCCGCGTCGCCGCGCCAATCTGCGTCTGCCACGCCACCCGACACGCTGGCCCCATGCTGTCCCCGTCCGGTCGTCCACTGGCGTGCGCCATGATGATGCTGGCGGGACCCCCAACGGTCCCCTGCCATGTCTGCACATGCCGACGACACACTCCTCCATTCCCCTGCTGCCACGTCGCCGTTGAGCAACGGTCCGACGCGGCATCCCCAGCGCTGGATCCGAAGCTGATTCCAGCCTAGGCGCCAGATCTTCTGTGCAGTCTCCACCTGCAGCTCCTCCTGCGCCTTCCGGGGTGCGCACACGGCTGCAAAGGGGATTACAAATCCACGAAATTCAAGGATGGAACTGTCAGGTATGACATGCATGGCAACAAAATAAATATGCAGATGGTACTATCAAGTTTGGTTTACTTGCATCCACAGGAGAACCTTGCACTCTTTCTGAAGCTTTAGATGATTCCAACTGGCGCAAAACAATGGAGGAAGAATATGGTGCTTTGCTTCAGAATAAAACATGGCATCTTGTCCCTCCAAAGCCCCATAACAAGAACATAATTGATTGTAAATGGGTTTATCGTATCAAGAAAAATGCATATGGCACCATTGACAGGTATAAAGCACGCCTTGTTGCAAAAGGGTTCAAACAAAGGTATGGCATAGATTATGAGGATACCTTCAGTCCTGTTGTTAAAGCTGCAACCATTAGACTTGTCTTAGCAGTTGCAGTCTCTCGAGGATGAAGTTTACGGCAGTTAGATGTCAAGAACGCGTTTTTACATGCTGTTCTGGAAGAAGAGGTTTACATGAGACAACCTCCAGGGTTTGAGAATCCTGCTGCGCCTCATCATATTTGCAAGCTTGATAAAGCTCTCTATGGACTGAAACAGGCTCCACGGGCTTGGTACTCTCGTCTCAGCTCCAAGCTTCATGATCTTGGTTTTATTCCATCCAAGGCTGACACCTCTTTATTCTTATATCACAAATCCAATATTACTATGCTTGTCTTGTTTATGTTGATGACATTATAGTAGCAAGTTCTTCAAATGAGGCAGTCCCTGCCCTACTCCGAGATCTCAATGCACACTTTGCCATCAAGGACTTAGGTGATCTACATTACTTCTTGGGTATTGAGGTGAAGAAAACACAAGAAGGATTACTCTTGACACAAGAAAAATATGCCAAAGATCTCTTGAGCCGTGTTGGTATGAAAGATTGTAAGCCGGCTCCTACACCACTCTCCTCCACTGAAACATTATCATTGCATGAAGGAATACTTCTTGGTCCTGAAGATATTACACAATATCGAAGCATAGTTGCAGTATCTAACCCTCACACGCCCAGATTTGTCTTTCTCAGTCAACAAAGTTTGTCAATACCTTCATGCTCCTACCACAACACATTGGACAGCTGCCAAATGAATCTTGAGATATGTTCAACATACACTGCATGTTGGTATCACTTTTGTTCGTTCATCATCCACATTGTTGAGTGCTTTTTCAGATGCAGATTGGGCTGGTTCCCCTGATGATAGACGATCTACTGGAGGTTTTGCCATCTTCCTTGGACCAAATTTAATTTCTTGGCATGCTCGCAAGCAAGCAACGGTGTCACGCTCTAGTACTGAAGCTGAATATAAATCCCTTGCAAATGCTACTGCAGAACTAATATGGGTTGAACCTCTTCTTAAGGAACTTGATGTTAAGCTCAAAGAGAAATCATGTCTTTGGTGTGACAATTTAGGTGCAACCTATTTGTCAGCAAATTCTGTCTTTCATGCCCGTACTAAGCATATATAAATAGATTTTCATTTTGTGAGAGAAAGAGTGGCAAATAAAAGTCTAGAGGTTAGGTTCATCTCTAGCAAGGATCAAGTGGTTGATGGTTTCACTAAAGCACTTCCTGTCAGGAGTTTAGAAGAATTTAAACGTAATCTAAACATGTGTACAAGTTTAGATTAAGGGAGGGTGTTAGACATGTAATACATATACGTATACCGCATGGTGTAGTACACCACCGGTATACCGTATCCCCTTGTATATCGCCACGCCAGGGGCTTTTCCTGTGCTATATAACACGTACCCGAGCCTCCAACGGAGGCATAGTTTTCCGCCTACAACCCTAGAAGTTTAATACATACGTTTTTTAATACTCCTGCGTCTTTTCAACTATAGGAGCCGAAGAAGCCCTGATGTAGAAGTTCAGTACAATGCATACTTTGCTCAATACAAGTCGAATATACTTCCTCTAAAAAAAGAGTCAAATATACTTTAATTAAAGGGAAAAAAAGCTGGATCGATTGAGATTTTGCACCCGCAGAATTTAGTTTGGTATCATTTTAAGCAGCCGAGTTTTGGAACGACGCGGGGGGCAGCAAGCAGCCTACTCCTGGCCATCGTGTTTTAGGTATATCATACGAGAGCGTCGTTTAATCATCATCGGGGTATCGATCGCGACAGGAGGGATGCAATCCATGGGCGAATTGAGTTGACTCGCTAGCAGGTCATACAAAAGATGCAAGGAACCGGTCCCCAGCTGCCCGATCGAGAACGCTAGTACGATCCCTAGCGCATTCCGCCGGCGATCGGGACATGGTCGAGGGCTTGAAAATTAGACGAGGTATGATCGTGATCGCAGTCCGCGGCTGTTCGAGGAAGACGAGATCGATCGGGATCACCCGCGTGCTAATCGTGGGGAAGATAAGTTTCTGACGGTCAAGCTAAATGGCGTGCTGTGTTTTGTTCACTTTCAGTCGTCCTCACATGGAAACCGGCGGACCGGCCGTGGTTTTCAAAATTAAAAATATTTTTTTCCGTTCGTTGCAAATTTACGCGACATGTTTACACTCTTGGAGCACTGCCATCTCGTAAATAAAACCTCGTGGTTCGGCTGTCTCAATCTGAGGGCTCAATCATGGGCCAACTGTGAGTAGTATATAAGCAATTGGCTTATCGTACTTGTAGTTTAGTCTCCTTCCGATACCTGATTGGATCATGCGTTTGGACTTTGGTGCAAGAGACCAGCTGAACACATGAGATCGAAGGATCCAGAGCCAAAAATAAAACAAGATTATAAAACTGTGGGGCAAAAGTTTGCCCCAACCATTTATTAAGAAGTGACTGCGACCGAGAAGTGACTGTGCCCATGCTACGGGAGCTAAGCACAGGCCGGGTGGCAGATCAGAACGTGAACCTGCAAGTGCACATTGTTTAAGTAACCTCCGTTTCATAAAAAAGTGATACTACTATGTAAGAGAAAGATATTCGCCACACAATGATTACCATTGATTGGAGATAGATTTATACACGTACAGCAGATGCCCGTTAGTCTGTAACCTCCGAGCTAAACTAAGTCAGCTAATTACATGGTGTGCCGTAACAATAGGGCACAAGGGGACGAACGCACGGACTAATGACTTTAGGGTATCATCGCACATGATATGCCTATATTTTTTTTTAGAAATTCCAAAAAACTCAAAAAAAATCCTAAGATGATTAAGTCTTGTACTCGTACAAAAAATTGGCCACGAGATTCCCATATAAATGATCAGGTAAAAAAAAAGACAAATATATAACGAATATAGCGTGTATATAGTGTTTTTTGGCAAAACTTTAACTCAGGATGTTTATTACCTGTCGAATATTTTAATACGGGTACAATGCTTGATCTTCCTTACACGTTTGGAAGTTTCGGAATTTTTTGAATTGCTTATCTTTTTTTTAATATCGGATGCATTTGTATCCATGTGCACCAACGTATTTTCAACGAGGGGCGTGCTATCTATCGTGGGTTCGTGACCGGTAGCTAATTGTGTCCACTGACAAGGCGCATATTTTTTGTAAAAATCAAACAATGTAAAGTTTGACTATGTTTTTAGAAAAACTATCAACAACTTCAATACTATGGTGATGAAACATATTCCAAAATGTATCTACGATATCTATTTTGTATCGTTCATGTTAAACAAAATTATAGTCCTTCTTTTAAGGAACGGAGGGTTTTACAATTTTGTTCCTCCTAAATACTTTTGTTCTGCCTAGACAACAGAGTACTTTGTTTACGAGCGTTACCACGTGAAACACTTGCTGATCCACAGACGGGCCGCACTAAATTATATGATCCCGGGAAGGTTGGCAGCTCAGCGCGCGGGAGCGGGACAGAGAACAAAATATGACACATCATCATCACATATCCGGATTGTGACTCGCATGACTAATTGTCTGTCTAGTGTTTATCTACACTGAATTGACAAACCGAGCAACAGATACAGATGACTGAGAAAAGAACCGGCCGTCTTTTTCTGAAAATCTTTATCTTCTCTGTTTTGGGCGATGGTGTTTGTTTCCTGCAAGCAGTGGTGGGCTGTCTGGTGTTGATGTGCACGTTAATTTGCTTCCCGTCCATTCCATTATTCTCTTGTTATACTGCTCTGTCAATGTTTAACCTAGTCTTTTTCGAAAAAAAAAGTTTAACCTAGTCTACTTCGGAGGGCTAATCGTTAAAAGGTGGATAACTAATTTCCATTTTGAACAAGTGGGGATTTTTTATACTCGCTCCATTCGCTTTTATAAGGCACACTAGGTATACTTTTCATTTTGACCACATACATACTAAAATGAGTTAATCTATGTACAAAATAAGTCTAAATTCACTCATTTTGATATGCATGTAAGAATAACTAGTATGCCTTATAAAAATGAATAGAGGGAGTAACGTAAATTTGAAGAAATAGGCTTTCGCCCCGCTATATTAATATAGCAACCACCCGATACAACAATGAGGCACTGCTGGGGCAAACAGCACAATCAAGACCAAAAGGAAAGAAAGAGAAAAAGAAGAGAAAACAATGCCAACATCGGCGGATCAACGAAAACGAAAGTGACTCGCAACCGCTGCGTCCTCTCCAGCGAATTCCACCACGATCCTAGTGCTCTGAATCACCGCGTACCAAACAGTACCTCCAAGAAGGAAAGCGACGACGACGCTGCTGCCCGGACTAGTCCTAGGGTTTCCCACGGTATGCTCCGAGGAGTGGGAAAGAGGTACACCCGACGCCCTTCAAGAAGGAAGGGCGACACTCTCAAGCGTCACCGCGTCGGTGCCAAAATGGCAGGGATTTCTACCGACCTCCAAAAAACCAAATCTCGGACAATCTGTAGCGCTCCACCGAACTTGCACCCACCAACACACGGCACCACGGTCTTGAAGTCACCATCGTCGTCTCACCATGGCAAACGTAGTAGAGCCGACATGCCGAGACGAAGCAACTATAGACAAGGTCCGACAGAATCACAACCACGCTGGAGGGGACTGCCTCCACCGAAAGCTGGTAGCCGACCGGACGCAACAACAAGAGCACACCGTGCCATTGGAGCCGGAGGGCGGCAGCAGCGCAGCCAGTTGGAGGGCGTCCTCCACCGCCATCGACGGGTGCCGACCGCACACAGTAGCAAGGACACACCAGGCCGAGCAGGCCCGGCCGAGCCCCGGGGGGCTCGTAAAGTCGTCGCCGTCATGCTGCTGCACATAGGCCACCACCGCCGCTGCCCTCCTAATCGGCTCCATAGGCTCGGCCGGGCCCCGAGAGGCCCGCGAAACTCCCGCCGTCACGCTGCAGCAGGCGCAATGTTCTTCCTGTCATCCCCGTCACGAGCCGCTCCTCAGCCAACCGGAGGCAGCCCGGCCGAGCCCGCCCTGACCCAGATCGGGCCCGAAGGGCCCAGATCTGGGCCTGCAGGGCCGGAGCTCTTGCCCAGCTGCCCTGCCACCAATGGGCAGCGCCGCCACCACCGTCCACCATCCGTGCAGCACGCGGAGAACCCGGCGCCGCGACGGACCTGTGTCGCCAAGGAACACCACCTGGAGCCGAGCCACCCCGCGCCGCCCAACATCCAGGAGGGTAGAAGCCGTCGGCCCGTCGCCATCGGCACCGCCCGGCCAAGGGACAGGCGCGCGACACCGGCGACGGCGGGAGGGAGGAATAGAGGGAGGAGAAGGGAGGCGGGAGCCGGCGGCGCGGGTCGTGAGAGGGAAGGGGTCGGGTCACGAGAGGCCTTTCCCACCGCGAGAGGCCTCAAGTGGTCGCAATACCCAATCGCATTCGACTCTAGCAACCACTCAAAGTCCACCAAGACCGTGGGCACCATCCCTCTAGTGTGCAGTCCTACCATCAACAACATCGCCGTCACCAAGACGCTCATAAATGGGGGTGCAGGCCTAAACGTAATTGATCTCCCATCAAATAACTAGTACGTACTACTATCGCAGCTATTTTTTTTTTTGAAACGAGGCAAAAGCTTTGCCTTTTATATTGATAAAGTAGAAGCAAACATGAAGGACAAGGCCTAAAAAGAATAAAAAGTTACAACTCGATCCACGCCGGCCCCGAGGCCGCGCCCCACACGGGTCGATGACCAAGTTGCCCAAGCAACCAAAGCCGCCACCAAGACCCCTCAACGCAACATGGCGGAGGTGATAGTCCGGAGCCGCCGCTCCGACATCCACGCCGGCCCCAAAGCCGCGCTCCCCACGGGTCAACGACCAAGACGCCCACGCGACCCAAGCCGACACCAAGAGCCTCGACGCCGCACAGCGGAGGCGAAGCATCCGGAGCCGCCGCTCCGGCATCCCCGCCAGCCCCAAAGCTGCGCCCCAAACAAGCCGACGACCAAGGCGCCCAAACGCCCAAAGTCGACGCCACACCACCTCAACGCAGCACGGCGGAGGTGAAAACCCGGAGCCGCCGCTCCGACATCCACGCCGGCCCCAGGGCCGCGCACCCCCAAGCCGAAGACGAAGACTCGCCGCCGCCAGCCACCAACACTCCACAGGTCCCGCTGGTTGGTGGAACATCCAAGACGAGGCCCCAAGAGGCAAGCGACACAGGAGCGCCGCCCTCGCCCGATCCCGCGAAGGATCTAGGGTTTCCCCCGGAGAACCCGGCGTGGAGAAGAAAGATTGCAATTGATCTCCAATCAACCAAGCTCATTTCTACTCTCACTCTTCCTAGCAGCATCCCCAGCCTAGTTACGATGGCTACCAACCTTGGGCCCAGCATGTCTTGACAACGGAGGACACTTCCGGTACCGTTGGCCACTTCTTTTCAGTCCATGTGCATGTTCGTTCATCCAGTGTTTGTTGTGAGGCATAGTTTCGGGTCTGCTGGTTGCTCGAGAGCAGTGTTGACTACACTGCCTCCAGCTAACTGGCCACTGGAGTATTATCTACTGCCTCAAACTGCATCACATGATCACAGTGGATTAAAACCACCTTTCTATCATCCAGATTCGTCCTCACCATCTTGTCATTGGCCAGCATGGCATCTTTACTGACTAAGGGCGTGTTCGGCAACGTCCCAGCTTCTCTAAATCCTCAAATTCTCACTCCCAACTCCATCGCCAGGATTCTCTAATAGCTAGGAGAAGCCGAAAAACATTCTGCACAGCTTCTTTTTCGTTCATGTTCTGAAAGCCCATTTGTGGCCAATTTGTGGCCCATTTGGGCTTGTTCGCGTGCTGGGTTGCGTACAGACGGAGGAGGTTTCTCTCAAAAAAATACAGACGGAGGAGGTCGGGGCGGCCAGAGGCAGTCGGCGGGGGCGGCCGGAGGAGGACGGGGAGGCGGTCGCCGGAGGTCGGGGTGGCGGTCGCCGGAGGCGCTGGCGCGGGATTGCGGGGCGACCGGAGGAGGATGGGGTCACGGGGTGCAGGGCGGCCGGGATGGCGCGGGGATGGCGGTCGGCGGCCCGTGGTGGCGGCCGGGATGGCGGCCGCCGGAGGCCGGAGGTGGCGCGGGGCGGACGGGGATGGCGCGGAGCGACGCCGGGATGGCAGCCGGCAGCCCGGGGTGGCGCGGGGCGCGCCGGGGATGGCCGGGGCGACGCCGGGATGGCGGCCGGAGGCGATTGCTGCTGTTTCCGTCGCTACGATGGGGAATATAGAAGAAAACGCTTCGACGGAATTCACTTGGCGGTGGCATGTCCCTGTAATTAGCACGCAACGCTAGCTTCTCGGTTTTCTCAGCAGACCGATTTGCTAGCTCCACATTTTGTACATGGGAATCAGTCAGCTTCTTGGATTTAGCTTCTCGGATTTGAGGCGTTCGGGGCAGCTTCTCGCTGACAATTGGGGAAGCTGGCTGCTGGAGCGTTACCGAACACGCCCTAAGAAAAATGGGGCATTCCAGCTAAGTATGCTTTCCAAGTGGGCCCTGTGAACTCTTCCTACTTCTGTCCTTCCACAATAATTAATTCATGTCTTGTGTTGATTAGCCGATAATTTGGGTCCTCATTTCCACATGGAAATGTTTGCCCATACAACATGTGCAATCCGTTAGCCCATCGATCGAGCTCCTCTGACAAAATCTGCTCCACGTCTAGTACGGATCGATGAACATGGCCCGCCACTGTGATGGTAGTTGACATCAAGACTTCAAGTCAGCCATCTGAATGGCAATCTCCAATTTGGCTTTGTGCTTACGGTGCTAATACTGTACTGTACGAGAAAATAAGTATCTTCTCTGACAAAATCTGCTCCACATCTAGTAGGCCTTCCACAGCATTGGTTTTTACCCGTGCCCAAATCCATTTTGAGGCATCGAGCACCGATGCCCTCCGTTGTGGAGGCGGTGCCCCAGAATTTTTTCAAGGAATCGGAGCAGCTAGGTGCTCCGATGCCCACTTCATCCACGCAATAAAATAAGCAATAAACTCGCGCGAAGCAACCTGGGAGTTGGCTCATGTGGGTCCCGCTTTTTTTATCAGAGGCATTGACCACGCTGCGAGACCGGTGGCCCAAATTTCTCTTACGGCATCGCTGCGTACGTGGAGAACTTTTCAGACTATGGGCATCGGCCACGCTGTGGAAGGCCGTACCGATCGACCAATGAACATGGAGACAATAGCCAGTATACCACTAGTCAAAATCAAAAGTTCCAAAATAACACTGGAAAAACCAAAGTTGCCAAAATACCATTGTCGTTACCTATTTTGATGCCAAAATAACACTTCCGTGAGTTGTCAAAAGAGTCAAACCGTCAGTTTTTCAAGAAATCCCAAAATACCCTCATGTACTAGGACTAGCCAAAACGTCAGGAGAGGAGAGAAGGAGACGAATCGACCAAATTCTCCAGCTTGTCTCGACCAAGCATGGCGGCACGGCCGGCGGCGGCCAGCAGTCCCTTTCTCCCTGAATCGTTCCGCCGGCTTGACTCATCCGTGGATCGCGCCTCCCTCCGGCGCCCTGCTCTGCTCCACTCGGCCCAGGAGCTCGCCGCGGCCACGGCCGATGGTGCCTCTCTCCGGCGCCCTGCTCTGCTCCACTCGGCCTAGGAGCTCGCCGCGGCCACGGCCGACGGCGCCTCTCTCCGGCGCCCTGCTCTACCCCGACTCGGCCCAGGAGCCCGTCGCGGCCACGGCCGACGCGGGGCTCTATCCGGCGCCCTGCTCTACCCCGAATCGGCCATGAGCTCATCGCGGCCAAGGCCGTCGCGGGGCTCTCTCCGGCACCCTGCTCTACCCCGAATCAGCCAGGAGCTCGTCGCGGCCACGGACGTGAAGGTATGAAAATAATTCCCATGTTTTTGGTAGGGATGTAAATGTTGTAAAAATCCTGTTGAATGCTGTCCTGAAATGCTGTTGTGTTGCTGAAATGCTGTAAAAAGTGCTGCTATCAAAAGTGTTGCTGATCTGCTGTCAATGTGATGCTGAAATGCTGTTAGAGTGTTGATGTAAGCCTGTAATCATGTTTATAGGCTGATGCATTGTTGTTCTTAAAATGTTGCTGAAATTAGAGGACCTGGGAGGTGTGTGTGAAGAGGTAAGGGCACAATTGTCTTCTTTTTATACCATTTGCTCTCAGTTTGTGTCTAGTGGTATTTTGGAATGAAAAACCAAATTGCAATGGTATTTTGGTAACTTTGGTTTTTCCAGTGTTATTTTGAAACTTTTGGTTTTGACTAGTGGTATACTGGCTATTGTGTCATGAACATGGCCTACTACTGTGATAATAATTGAGTTCAAGACTTGAAGTCACAATCAGAATAGCAATCTCCAATTTGGCTTTGTGCTTACAGTTACAGTGCTAATACTGTACGAGGAAACAATTATGCTTTATTTATTTGGCAAATGGTGGAGACTAACACACCAGGATCGATCAGTTCTTGACATGAGCTCACACTGTGCTGCACAGCGAATGCCGAACCACTCGGTACAATCTTTATTCGTACTACGTATTACCAGCGAATGCCGAACGCCGTGCCATGGTTGGCGAGCGGCGAGGTGCTCAGATGGAGACGCTGTTGGGGATGCCCTTGGCGGTGAGGCCGGCGGCGTCGCCCTTGGTGTCGGAGGTGTTGGGGTAGAGCAGCATGTAAGGGAACTTGGCCGGACCGTTGCGGTTCTTGAGCTGCGGGTCGGCGTTCATGCCCACCACCTTGCTCTCGATCTCCACCAGCCGGTCGCTGAACCGCTTGAACACCTCCAGCGCCTTGGGGTCTGAGGTCCACTCCGGCGTGTCGCGCTGCCCGAGGTAGAGCTCGTCGGAGGAGTGCTTGGAGAGCACCTCCAGCAGGGATATCCCGATGATGGTCTGGATCTGGCTGGTGATGGTGTGGACGAATGCCCTCTCCGGGTCGCGCCCCAGCTCCGCGTACTCCTCGGTGCCGGGCTCCGGCATGCGGCGCCGGCTCACCGTCGGCCTGTTGGGGAGGAACCCAGCGTACGGGTACTGCCCGAAGTTGACGGCCGCGTGCAGCGCGGACGCGATCCAGATGATGGTGGTGCAGGACTTGGCCAGCTCCGGCACGGTCTGCATCCTGGGCCACCACGGCGCGTCCTTGAGGTCGCCGTGCCCGACCTCGCGCGCCTCCTTCCACCACGCCTGTAGCTCCACGTCGGCCCGGAGCACGCCGTCGTCCGGGTAGTAGATTGCCAGGTACTCGTCCACGTACCGCTCGATGGCGTCCCAGATGGCCAGCCCGTCCGCCGCGTACGGGTAGTCCTCGATGAGCAGCCGCACCTTGTAGGGGCTCGACGGGTCCGCCACCGCCACGCCACGCTTGAGCAGGTCGTCGGGGAGGCCCTGCTCGGTGAAGTTCCAGCCCTTGTACACCACGGCTGACATCCGCAGCGCGAACTTGCCCGGGAAGACGGTCATCTCGAAGATGCCGCCGGCGTTGATGAGCGTCTGCCGCGCCAGCCCGTTGATGGTCATGGTGTCGCGGTAGTGCGGGCTCAGCAGCTTGTGCACCGGGTGCGTCACGCCCAGGTGCCGGTTCGTCGCGATCACGAACGGCTCCATCACCGCGTGCGTGTTCAGCCTGCACGCACAAGAAGATCACGAACGGCTGAATTAGTTTCGTTGCAATATAAGTGTCAGTGTTAGTCCAGCCACTCAGCAGTGAGCACACGTACCAGTGGCTGACGAGCTGGTGCCACCCGGAGTCGTTGACGGCCACGTAGGCCTTGGCCAGCTCCCACACCCAGCCTTCGACGCTGCCGCTCGGCACCGGCGTGTACACCTTGCTCTTGGCGGTGGTCAGGCCGCCCTGGATGAGAGGTTCGCTCAGCTCGATGGCGAGCGGCGTGAGCCTGCCGTCCCCGCGCAGGAAGAAGATCGTCCTGGTGGCGTAGATGAAGTTGCCGTCCAGATTGTTGACGTCGATCAGGAACGGCATGAACCGGTCGTGGTGATCCAGGATGTACAGCCTGTTGCTTTCAAGCGCCTTCTGGACGCTGAGGCCCTCGAGGTTCTTCTCGACGTGTGCCGCCGTGATGGTGCTGGTGTGGTCGCCGTACTTGCTAGGGTCAAGAGTACTTTTCGGTGGGAACTCCTGCATGATCGATCGAGTTGTGTTCTCAGTGGCCGATCCATGGACGATGTATTCAGCATTTGTTCACTACTTCACTCACCGTTAGACGCGTGATCATGACCGGGTTGACGCCGGCGAGCACCTCCCGCGCGAACTCCTCGTCAGTCCTCCACGCCTGCTTGTCATCTGCATACACAATGAATTGCATCCATCATCAGCCAAGCTTCGTCCCTTGCAGAGGTACTGTACACATTGCCGGAGGAGAATAGGTACCCTTGATGATGTCGGGCAGCGGGAGCTTGAGGAGGTAGTCGCCGCCGACGGGGATGAGGTCCTTGAGTAGCTGGAGCGGGAAGTTCTTGCGCATCTCCTCGAGCGCGGCGATCTGTGGCAGCTTGATGCCGCCCTCGTAGAGGTTGATGATGTCCTGGAAGGAGTCGAACTCGCCGGGGGTGGTGTCCACATAGGTGCGCACCGCCGGAACGATCCCCTGCGTGATGGCCTTGATGGAGTAGCCCAGGAAGTCTGACATCTTGAGGTGCCCGAACCTCTCGTCGCGCGGCACGTAGATCTGGTCCAGCAGCGACAGCCTGCTCTCCAGCGTCGGGTCTGCGACAAACCAACGGACACGTCAGCCAACTGATCTTACTACAAACCAGAAGGCCAACGTCCTGACAGTGTGGCCCACTCGACGGCGTACCGTTGGCGTTGGGCTTGCGGCCGGTTCGGCCGCGGCGAGGGTAAGGGTGGTCGGAGTTGCCGCCGAGGACGGGGCGGTCCTCGCCGAGGTCGTTGTAGACGTCGTAGCGGTAGACGCGGTCGTGCTCCTGGTAGGGGCCCTGCTGGTCGTCGCCCGAAGATTGCGGAGCTCGTCATCCCTGTAAGGCTTCAGCGCCGCCGGCATCTGGCTCGGCAGGTACGTCTGCCAAATGACAAATTGGCATTCAGCTAGTTGCCCTGTCTAATCACTTGCTTGTCAGAAGAAGAAAAGATCTCCCGTTTGGTTGACTGCTACTACTACTACATTTGACCAAGGCAGCTGCTAGTACGATTCGGTTTTTTTAGTAACGAGTTTCACCATTTGTTTCTGAAAGTGAACTTAATTAGTGCCAGTGTATCATGCATCAATGATCTTTGTTAGTACTAAAAAGCTTCTTATCTAAAGTAATGCAGCTTGTTGGACACTTGGATTTAAGTCCAACTTCACCTGCCTACCACTACCATGGTGCCACGGCGCCAATCTCATTCAATCTTCTTAATTAACCCAACCGTATCTCCTTTGCTGCGACCAACACCAATTAAATAACGTTCCAGGTCCTCTAGCAACTGTAGTAATCTATAGTCGTAAACTGTGAGGACTGACTAAGATATGCTCACGAACGACAGAAGCTAGCTAGTGCAGGCTTACATCGTTGGCGAAGAAGACGCGGTTGTAGCTGTAGCTGGCGGCGGGGTAGATCCACGAGTTGGCGACGAAGGAGAGCTTGCCGCCGGCGCGGCCGGGCACGTCGTCGAGCGTGATGGTCTTGAGGAAGAACTCGGAGCTGTGGTAGTTGTTGACGATGATGGCGCCGGGCACGCCGAGCTTCTCCACCTCCCAGCTGAAGGTGAGCCCGAACTTGGACTCCCCCGTGGTGAGCGACGGCAGGCAGAGGCTCGTCAGCCACTGCTCCAGCTCCGCCTCCGCGCCCACCGTCCCGCGGCCGCCGTTGTCTGCACGCAGGTTCAGAGAGTTAATAATTTACATGATCCTACTGTAGCTAGTATAGTACGTGTCACTCCACTGACTTTCATCGTTACTGCAGCTTGTTTTTAGATTGTGTACGTGGCTGTGCTTTTGACGTGTCCTCTTCTACAGTTTGTGTTTTTACTTTGTGTGGCTCTGGTGTGTGGTGTGGCCATGCTCTTCTCTTCTTTACATGAAGAGTTAAAGACGAGACACAGGCCGAGGCTATCTTTAACATCCATCCATGGCCGCCCACAAGAAAGAAAAGAGAGGCTCCTGGATCTGGATGCAAGCAAGGTGGTCGAGATGTGCTTACTTTGGTCGACGATGGTGGAGCTGATAAGCTGGCAGGTGACGCCCTTGCCGAGGAACTCGGCGACGCCGTCGATGATGGTGGCGCCGAAGTCGTTGAGGTCGAGCACGTTCTTGCGCATGAGCACCACCGTCCCCTTGAGCCGCCCGTCGTTCCTGCTGGCCCCGGTGAGGTTGTCGATGAGCCCTCCCAGCAGCATCTTGGCTTCACTAGCTAGTCCCTCGAGTGTGTGTGTGTGTTTCAGTGGGTAGAGACTGCGAGTAGTGTGGGGAGCTCGTGGCGCGTTTTATAGGCCGGAGATCGTACGGATGGCTGGGGAGTGTGGCGAGGCGAGAGCTGAGCGTTCAATCGCTCGCCATACGTGCCGCCGCCGTGCCGATCAATCGAGGCCCCGGTGACGCGTCTGATGTCTGTGCGTGTCGTCGGTCGGGTCAATAGTTGGCTGACCGGTGCGTGCATGGAGGTGAATGGATATTTGTTTTGTCTCCATAATCTTTTTTGCAAAAAATTTGCCTTTTATATTGGTAATAGGAGAAGCAAATATAGATGGGCTAAGCTAAAAAAAATAGAGATTCACATTGTCCGCTTTAAGAAATAATCTCTCCTAAATGCTTATCTAATCTTTTGAAGAAAAAAAACATGTTGTTGAAGACGCCAGCGTTTCTTTCCTTCCGAATCTCCCAGGTAAGCAGATTGATGACCGATTTGATTCTCTTGGTATGAGCAGTTGGGGTCTTGACAATCGCGTGCCAATAATTAAGGACAGATGAACGTCCCAAACCCATGTCTTGAACCAAGGAAGACTATGAAAGGAGCAGGGGTGGACCCTAGGAATTGAGCCTTGTATGTCGGTCCTGCAAAATAGCGCCCGCTAGTTGTGAGAGTCCAGATGATGGTGTCTGCATTGCCAGGGACCAAAGTAATGCCTTGGAGGAGGTCCCAGAGCTTGATGAACCGTGTGATGTGGTCGACGGTGAAGTTTTGAACCGAGATGTCCGCGATCCAGTTGTTGACTAGCGCGTCCTGAACGCATCTTTTCTTTTTCTTGGAGACCTCATAGATTTTTGGCGCAATAGACTTCGGAAATGTCCCGATGAGCCAAGAAGAGGACCAGAAACTAGCAGTTAAGCAACTCCCTATAGTGACTTTTTTGCCAGCGTTGAACAGCTCTCTGTCAATAGTCTTATTGGGAGTTTCTAAGCCAACCCAAGGCTTATCAGGAGCCATCCACTCGAACCAGAGCCAATGCAGACGAAGGGCACGAGCAAATTTATCCAGGTCGAGAATCCCAAACCCCCCTAGCTTCTTTGGGCAAGAAACCTTCGCCCAGCATAATTTGCATTTTTCGCCGTTCACTTTGTCACTTGCGGCCCATAACATACTTATGCGAAGCTTGTCGAAAACTTTTAGGGTAGCTTTATCCACCTTGATGATAGTGAGAAGGAAGATCCGCAAGGCGGCAAGGACCGATTTTACAAGAGCAATTTTGTCTCTATAATCATCATGGCTTCATGGGGACTGCTACTTCGTGTACATTTGCTACCGCGATTCCGCGAAGCTTTGAGTCGAAGGACGTGAGAGACGCTGCATCTGACCCATGGAGTCGTTGCTGCCTAAACTTAACCCTACATTTTTTTTTTATTCATCTCCTTCCATTGGGGCTTTGGTCGAATTGTGCTCAAATATTCGGTCCCTAACAATGAAATATCTTCAACCGTAGAAGTATTATCTAGTGTCGGGCCACAACGAGGCTGCCTTTTTTTCTTTAGGGCGAGGAAAGCTCGAGGCTTCATGGAGCTGATTTTTTAATAAATGTTATTTAAAAGTTTTGGTTTGTTTTCCATGTATACATACAAATGTTTTCTTTATGTTTATTAGTTTTTGTTATTATTATGGTCTACGCAACATTCATAAAAAGTGTGCCTCTAATGGAAATAAAAAATCGATTTGGCTCCCCACATTTATCTTTTTTGTAGATGATAGCTGAAGAAGATATTTGGATAAAAGTTACTATATGTACACTCTAGACCTGTTTATCAGATTTTTTTTATCTATAGAAGTTGGTTTTTGAAATTTGAAGATAATCGAGCTCCCTCGGTTGTTAGGAACTTATGCAAAAATATCAACTTGATAAGACTTATTGCCAGGCAGCAGCGAGGCCAGTGTGCCAAAAAACGTGCACTCTCTTGGAAAGATCATCATCCATCGGAATTAATATGTGTGCATACCCGGGGTATGATACCCCACTTAACCTCTAGAATTCCCGGTTCACCGTAATCTTTATACTGGCCACCAAACCCATGGCCGGATCTATGCTATCGGAATTGAAGTTCAAGTACTGAAACGTAGGACTCACACAGAGCAATCACGCTGTCTCGATCTGTGAATCAGAGTCAAGACTGTCGTTAAACCGCGATATAAAGCCGACGTCCATGGAATGGATGGGGACCCGGCCGGGACTCGCTTGCAAGCGCGGGCCGGCGTCGCGTCCTGCGTCTCACATTCACATGGGCTGCTGGATGCATGCCCACAGTAGGTCTCGCAGCCCAATCAATGCGCGAGAGCCTGGTTAGGTGCCACTCCATTGTCCCCTGACTTGTGCGGCCAGTGATCACGGAACCACAGGTGTACGTGGCAAATCGTAGTAGACACTGACACATGAACATGAGGCTAAAAGGTGTGGAAGATACAACCATAATTTTTCAACTAAAAATATGATGATACGTGACCTGTGCAAAAAAATAAAGACCTAAGAGATTATTTGGCACCCAACATTTTATTTTATTTGACAGAAATTTTATTAGGAAAATAATAATGACAGCGTTAGGGATAAAAATTAGCATAACATAGAATAAGAATTTGTTGAAATTCCAAATGAAATGACATGTCTAATTCCATGCGAGTCAAACAGGTTGGGTATAAAATCACAAATGAATTCCATGATTCCGGCTCAAAATAATGGCTACCATACAGCCTCTAAGTGATTCGTATCATGTGCTGTTCACACTTTTTTTCACGGGTCACATATGGTAATATTTTTGCGTGAAAATATGTGGGTGCACAACACAATCTATGTTCATGATTTATTTCATAATTTTTGAAAACTCCAAGGTAGGGCATTCAGTTTGAGGGGGGACTAGTTGCAAATTGTAGTTTCCGGAACATCATAGCGTGGCGTACATTGAGGAAATACTAGTTCAACTTTCTTAGCCAACTTATTGCAAGCTTTACCTTTTTTTTTTTTTTGCTGGAGTTCGCAATGTTTGAGGGGGGACGAACGAGACTGCATGTGGCGGACCGCCGACGGCGATGACGATTTAATCAGTTCGATAGGTACTACGTCCGACTTATGAGCTGGCCAGATCGATGGATCTTAATTGGATCAAGCATTGCATGTCTCACATTTTGCTCGATATCATCTCAACGAAAAGGAAAGTGAAATGAACAGTGATCCGGCCCTCGAGGCTAGCCTGGGCCTGGCGGTCTACTGCATAAGAAAAAAGGGGAAGTGTCCTTAACATGCAGGCATTAGCAGCACGCAAGGACTACTGGTTGGTGGACAATGCTTACTGGAAGTTAAAAAGTTCGAACGAGAAGTATAACAATTAGACTATATGAAAGTTCATTTTCAAGCACAAAAGTTCCACTTCTCGAGAAATGCTAATCACATACATTCTTAACTTACCTGAAAACCAAACTTCATCCTGATCAGGATGGAAGTGCAAAGCCTGAATTCACTTCAGGGTGTAAAATGAGCGCATAAGTTAGACAAGAAAAAATGGACCTTTTCCTCCAACCACATAATAACTATACTTGACCACGGTAACAGCTCGTAACCCAGTACTCACTACAACTGTTCTCTTTTTATTTCACCTTACAGCAGTTCACAGTTTCACATTATATTACACACGGATGAGGGCAAACCAACAACTGTTCATGCAGCCAAGCAGGTAAAAATCATCAAAATGATATACTCGCCTATGTAGCATTACACTTATATGTACCTCCCAGTGATCTGCATCTACCTGCCTGTCTGTTGCCGCTCCCACCTAAGGTCCTCGGAGAACTGCATCATAGCAGCTTTTGGATCACCGTCGGTGACGGATAGGTAGTACTCAGAAGTTCCGTCATCAACACGCAGGCTTCGCCTCACTGACTCGAGGATCCGTTTGCTTTGTCTTTTAGCAGCTGCAGTGTTTGCCGACGATTCTGCGTTTCCAGTCGGGTGACCATCAGGATAAAAAACCGCGACCTCTCTCCTCGCATTGTGATCCATCTCAATGTAGCACGTGCTACCCAGCAGAATTTCTGGATCACTGATTGGAATCAGAAGCCTCTCCCTCGAATAGATACCATGGTCACTCATCATGTTGTTGAACCGTTTGATATCGGTCACCTGGTTGCAATTCACAGAATAAATCAAAGACGGTTGGATCAAGAATAGAGAAGGTTTGGTCACACAGGAAGCATAGAACTGTACAGCTTTCTGAATCAATGGAAATGTTTGTATACAATATAAAAGCAATCACAAATGAAGTCGCTGGGCTGCTGGGGGGATACAAAAAAAAATCATATTTGAGTTGGATTGATAGTTTCACCAATAACAGTAGTCCAAAACAAGTTTGAATATGCACGTGGCCAAGGTTTAGGATTAACTCTATATCAGCAACAGTGAACATTGAAAAGGTTATTAGCTGAAGGTGTTATACAGCAGTCCCCAAACACGAGAATTTACTATGGCGATTTTATGATAACCAAACCTTTTCTACCACTGGCCTATGTCGGTAGGGTTCATAGTTTTAGAGGGGGTACAAGACATCTAGTTGCAGTAGAGGTGGTACCAGTGATATGGGCTATATGGAAATCCAGAAATGTTGGTTGTTTCCGTAATATTTATCTTACGACCCGACAAATGTGGTGGCTAAGATCAGGGTTGCAAATGGGTCACCTTACGTGTACCATCTAACCCTCTTTAGTCAATCAAATGACCTAGTTTTCCAAAAGTGATGTGATTTTGGAAATTTAGCTCATTTGATTGAAGAAAGATGGTCGGAGGTACCCTACTGGTCACCAATTTGCACCTCTAGCCAAGATGGCTTATTAGCTTAACTTTTGGGCTGAAATTCAGAGACCAGGCTTAAGAGAAATAAGGTTATTAGCTGAAGGTGTTCTACAGAGTCTCCAAATCAAACAATTCACTATGGCGATTATATGAAAAGAAAACCTTTTCTATGACTGGCCTGTGTAGATAGGGTTCCTAGTTTTAGAGGGGGTACAAGACATCTAGTGCAAATTGGTCACCCTCAAGGTACCCTCCAACCTTTTTTAGTTCAATCAAATGAACTGGTTTTCCAAAACAAAACAAAAGTGGTGTGATTTTGGAAATTTAGTCCATTTGACTCTACAAACAGGGTTGGATGGTACCCTAATGGTCAAGAATTTGCACCTCTAACTAAGATGGCTTATTAGCTTGGGCTAAAATTCAGAGACCATGGTTAAGAGAAATAAGGGGCAAAGGTTGCTGCTCCAGGTTGAGGCCGAAGTCTTCAGTCGCGTGGGCGCGTGCAGATGGTGCTCAGGATCCCTGGATGAGATGTTACTGGGTTGGAAGTCCTGAGGCAACAAGAAGCAACAAGAGAATGCTAGAGGTTGGAACTTTGGGACTTTTCAGTATGTCATATATCGTTCTTGTGTCCCGTGTATCTTGTTTTGGTCGTAGAGTTACTGAAAAACTGCTGTAAGGAAGTTCAAACTGTGTTTGTTAGTTTGTTACCCAGCTTGGTCAAATATTGGACAGTGTGACAACTTGTTTTATGAATTTCAGAAAACCTTGCGAGGTAACTCGATAATTTTGAGAGCTAACAGAGTAAGCCACCACAGCCTTATTATCAATTAGAACATTCATTTTAATAGATAATACAACTGTGTAACAACTAATGAGTAGTTATATTATGGAAGTAGCACATCAATCGTCAAACGTTGTACCATGACCATCAGATAGCCGACGGCAGAAACATGGTAAACAATGTAAACGACAACGGTGTGAGTTACTCGATACTCAGAATTGAGTTGATTGTCTTTCGGGGTCACTATTATTATTATTATGTTGGAAAAGGTGGTCACAAATTATTGTAGTTACTTCCGACATTTTCTCATTTCAGTTTGGACTACCTGATCAACAACCACTATGATGACTCTTATAGCCTTTTCAGGTTCCGGTAGCTCTATATTCGGGTAAGTAGATATAGTCTCGCACAATAAATCATGCGGAACTCAACATTATCGACTTTGATACTATCACTGAATCTGTCAATTTCAGTACTGTATAGTGGATTGGTGCTGCCAGGGCAGTCAATCAATAAAAAGTACTATGATTCAACAAAGAACAACTAATGAGTAACTACAAATATTATGGAAGTGGTACATCTATCGTCAAACACTGTATCATGAACATCAGATAGCCGACTGACAGAAACATGACAACAATGTAAACGACAACGGTGTGAGTTCCTCGACACTGAGAATTGAGGTGACTGTCTTTCGGGATCACTATTGTTATTATGCTGGAAGAGGTGGTAACAAATTATTGTACGTAGTTACTTTTGACATGTTCATTTTATTTTAGACTACCTGCTCAACAACCACCATGATGACTCTTATAGCGTTTTCAGGTTCCAGTAGCTCTATCTTCGGATAAGAAGAAAGGAGTCTCGCATCATAGATCATGCGGAATTCAATACTTGTCGACTTTGATACTATCACCGAATCTGTCAATTTCAGTACTGGATAGTGGATTGGTGGTGCCACGGGGTACTCATCAAACGATAAAAAGCATGATTCAGCAAAGAACAAGCTTCAGACAGAAAGGAGGAGATGGATGATAACAGGAACCTTGAAAAATGGTAACAACTAACGAGTAGTTAAAAACATGATTCAGCAAAGAACAAATTGTTTTATCAATTTCAGAACTGAAATTGGGTGCAGAGCCCCTACATTCAAGAAAAATGGTAACAGGAACCTTGAAAGCGGAAAGGTAACTCAATAATTTTGACCTACCAGAGTAAGCCACCACAGCCTTATTATCAATTAGAACATAGATACAACTGTGTAACAACTAACGAGTAGTTAAAAACATTACGGAAGTAGCACATCTATCGTCAACCATTGTATCATGACCATCAGATGACTGACCGAAACATGATAAACAATGTAAAGGACAAGTCGACAACTGTGTGAGATCCTCGACACTGAGAATTGAGGTGATTGTATTTCAGGATCACAGTTATTATCATGCTGGAAAAGGTGGTCACAAATAATTGTACTTAATTTCGAATTTTGTTCATTTACATTTTAGACTACCTGCTCAACAACCACTATGATGACTCTTAAAGCGTTTTCAGGTTCCAGTAGCTATATCTTCGGATAAGTCATAGATCATGCGGAATTCAATATTATCGACTTTCATACTGTTACCGAATGTGTCAATTTCAGTACTGGATTGGTGCAGCCACGGGGCAGTCTATATGATTCAGCAGAGAACAAGCTTCGGAGGGAAAAGGAGGAGACGGATGATACCTGGACGGAATACTTGACCGCGATGCCGGGGACGGTGTCCCCGCGTCTGACGGTGTGCGATAGCGCGTAGCGGCCGAGCGATGCGGCGCACCAGAAGGCCCTGGTGGCCGGCTCGCCGACGACGCGGCGCACGCCCCAGGGCGCTCGGAAGGCGGCCTCCAGCACGGCGCGGTCGGAGGCGACCGCGCGCCACGGGCGGCAGACGCAGGCCGCGCGCGCGACGTCCGCGGGCGGGAGGCGGTGCAGGATCGCCCGCAGGAGGTCGCCCGGGAGGTGCTGCGCGCTCATCGGGGACACCGCCGCCTCCGGATCGGACGGTGGTGAGGGGTTGGTGGAGGAGAGGCCGCGGTCGGCGCCGTCTCCGCCGAGGCGGTCCATATGGATCAGGGAGGAGGATCGCGTGGGTGGATTGGGGCGAGGCGGCGTGTGCGGTGGTGCCGGCGTGGTTGGGGATTGGTCGTGTGGTGCTGAAGGCCGGCGCGTGCACAACTCGCGGACCGCGATACCGCCGCGTTGCACCGTTGAATGCAGATTTCTGCACGCCTCGCGTTATCACGAGACCCTTTTTTCACAAAATAATTTCATTTGGCAAATGATATACGGAGTAGTACTCCGTATTTGATATGGTCCTGCTCTGCCAACCGAAATTCAAACATTTCTAGAGTTCTGCTTACGAGTTATAGCAACCCCCGCCGCTACCAACTAAGAGCATCTGCACCGGTAGGTACCAGTGCGGCTAAGATGTAAAGCGTGAAGGTTTGGCAGGTATCTTTATTATTAAAGGAGAGTCCGTGATATGGTGTCACACGTCAATATATTTACGGATGAAATGCCACCGCGATGTCTCTCCCTTATCTCTCCGCTCCCACGCGCATGCAACTAACGAACTATATCCATCCTATTTTCCGGTGGCTAAAAACAAGGATTGTAGTCACCTGAATTGGCTAACGAAGTTATCACCACAACTTGGCTAACAATATCTCAACAACGATTACTCATTATCGTCGGTCGTCGCTACCACCTTGCTTGCCCTCCCGAAATAATCGCACTGATTCAATCTAATCATTTCGCGTGTTCCTCTTTGTTCGGGCTCGGCGTCTCAGCATGTTCGTAGCCCATAAGGGGCGCTAGCGTGCGACCAGACATCGTTCATGTTGTGGGGGAGGACCCGCAGTAACTCAACCCAGGTCCGGCGGTCGCTCAGGGACGCCGCAGACTACGTGTGCTGATGCACCGACGGGGTGTCACCTGTACTGACTCGGAAGCGGCGGCAGTCCATGCACATGCCGGTATGCGGCCGGCCAAGGCCGCGGCGTCGACCTGGAAGAAGCTGAAGGCCGTCGGCATCCGCTATCTGGAGGGCGTGATGGAGCTGGAGGACCTCCGCACAGAGTACCTGGAGGAACTTCTCAGTCTCCTATGACACCACCTCTGCCTCCAAGAATTCGCGCTGCTGGAGCAACCACTCCGTCTGATCCTCATGTAAGCTATGCTATCCGTCGTGTGCCTTGGCAAACGCCTTTGCTTGCCCTCATCTCCCTCCGTTGTCTCGAGGATCCCGAGAGAAACAACTTCGTTATCGCTAATAGCAGTGCGTGAAGATCAGGACAAGCAAGAACTGTAGGAGATCAAGTGAGTTAGCGGATGTCAGCAACATTTGATCTTTCCGGTTTTTACTGTGAGGATATGATATAATTGAGCGATCTCCTTTTACTACAGGATAAAGAAACGTAGCAAGCATTCGTAATGTTGGCATTAAACGCAGCTACAAGAGCACAAGTGCATGAATACAAAAACAGGTTGGGACTGGAATTGAGTGAAGGTTACTTGACCGGTGCACAAATTAAATAAAATCATGTTCTTTTCCAGATGTAAAAAAGCTCTACTTATTCCTATGGTAAATCATTCTAAATTCGTCTCATGACCTGGGCTGCTCATATCCGATCCCTGATCATCTGATGTTCTTTTTCAGACATGGTCATGATATATTTTTGAATTTGAATGATCTGAAGATAAGCTATTATAGTTCTTTTCTAGACTTGGTGTCTGTATCCATTATCCGAACTGGACGAGCAGACTAGACACCGGCACGAGAGGTGAGTGACTCCACAATGATATCTCCAGAGAGGGGAGAGACGACCGAGAGCGCCGCCATCGCCGGCATCAACCGAGGTCAGTGCGGGGTTTTCACCTGAAGCTCACCAATCCCGAAGTCGCGTCCGTCTGTCCGCCGTAGCCGACGTTGCACATCAACTTCCCGCCACCAATCACCAACTCCTCCAGTGGTTCCTCCGGCCGTCGGGCATCCAAGGTGACGGCAAGAGGAGGGGGGCACAGGGACGCTCACTCTTGCCAGAGGGACGCCCTGGCACGGCTCGGCGTGGCCGCATGGGAGCAGATCGGAATTGGAGGAGGGGTCGACCCGACCTCTGGCGGAGACAAATGGGCGGCTGGAGGTGGTGGGGGGAGGAGGCCGGAGTCGAGGGAGGAGCGGCGCGACCAGGTGGAGGGAAGCAGGTGGCGGTAAGCATCACCTTCTTCTCAAATTAAAGAAGCAGTTTGCAACCAAACAAGGCACAAGGGCAGACCATCATGGTTAGCTCTACGTCGCATCAAGGACAACGAGCAAATACGAAGAGCAACGTCAAGATCCTCGCCATCAAGGACAAGGAAAGGACCGGACCAACAATTCAAAAAAGGTGAAAACGAACCGAGTCATTCTTAACAAACACACAGAACATAGTTTACAAGGAATTACTTAGCAACTAAAGTAGTTGCACCAAAATACCAAATTTGAGTATCTTTTTTGATAATTATCATGTGCCTACCATTTGTGGCGTCTAAAACATGTAATGTTCCAAATATGTTTGAATTTTTTTAATTTTGCATCCCTATATTAACTATAACAGTGAATATTTGTGTGTCTTTTATGGTTACATGCAAAAATGTGTGAAGAAAAAATGAATTTAAACCCGTTGCAAAGCACGGGCATTCAACTAGTCAGTCATAAAAGTTACACCCCTCCCCCTCTCGCTCTCAAGAGTCGCTCCCGGTGCTCTGACTCTTCTCCTCTCCTCCTGGTGGCTTCGCCGGCCGGTGGGGGTGTGGGAGGGGACACCATTTATATATACTAGGTAAGATGGCGCGGCGGCACGTCGCACCCGTGTGGTTTTATTGATGTAGTTCATTTTAATTTTCTGTAATTTTTGTAAGTGTGAATTCGATATGAAAAGAGGTAGGATTTTTTTTTAAACATATATGTTCAACATATTTTCCCCGTGGACAATGAATTAGTTATGAATTTATTGAAAATTAATCTAAAATTATGCGGTATTACTATTATTTTTCGTTGGTGAATTAGGTTTATGTAATTTGTGTAAGTATGGAAAATAGTCATATACATTTGAATATTCTGTAGCTGGTAGTATTGTGGAATATACTTATGTACTTTGAATTCTCCAAAAAAAATAAACACATTGTGAATTAGGGGGAAGTTTTGGCATTGTAAGTATGATTAAGAGTTGTTTAATTTTGTTATGTCAAATAACCATGGTTAATTTTTTCGAGCATTCGATGAATTCGATATAAATACGTAGGATTTATTTTTTTAAACATTTTGGTATGTTCAACATATTTTTCCCATGGACAATGAATTAGTTATGATTTCTTTTTGGAAATTAATGTAAAATTCTGCGGTATTACTATTATTTTTCGTTGGTGAATTAGTTCATAAGGGAAAAAAATTGAGAAAATAATATTGCAGTTCATTATGAAATATATATGTGTTAAAAATAATGTTAGTAAAATTAGTTTTTGGAAAAGTTATGTGGTGGTGATGTTACTGAAATTAGTTTGCAATATCTGGAGAACGCAAGGACCTTTGTGTATAAAAATTGCGCGTTTTTTATTCTGGGAGGCCGATTTATATGTTTTGGAAAACGTGTGGGCTTTCTGCAAAAAGTGGCGAGCGGGGCAGTTCAATATGAAATATATGTGTTGTTAAAAATAATGTCAATAAAATTAGTTTTTGGAAAAGTTATGTGGTGGTGATGTTACTGAAATTAGTTTGTAATATTTGGAGAACGCGAGGACCTTTGCGTAAAAGAAACGCGCGTTTTTATTCTGGGAGGCCGATTTATAATTTTTGGAAAACGCGTGGGCTTTTCTGCAAAAAGTGGAGAGTGGGGTTTTTTTTGCAAAAAGTTTTATTCCCGATTTATATTTTTTAGCCGAGAGGCCGATTTACAATTTTAGGAAAACACGAGGGCTTTTTTTGCAAAAAGTGGCGAGCGGGGATTTTTTTGCAGAAAGTTTTATTCCGAGGGCTGATTTATAATTTTTGGAAAATGCGTGGGCTTTACTGCAAAAACGCGTGGAGACTTTTATGCAAGAAGTTATTTGGATTCGTGAAACGAAAATTCAAACGGGTGACCGAGCGCGACGAATTTGACAAAACTCGCCAAATGTTTGTGTGAATCTAGATATGAAATTAAGGAGTTAGAGTCGACCAAACTCGAAATCGATCACGGGAATGGAACATACTCGTCGGCGCGCAAATTTTCGTGTACTTATTTTCTGGCGGTTTCGGAAAAAAAAAACTACTTCAGTGTGCTACTGTAGTTAATGTACTCAAAATTTTCGTGTACTTATTTTCTGGCGGTTTTGGAAAAAAAAAACTACTGCAGTGTGCTACAGTACTGTAGTTAATGTACTACTGTAGCACGCTGATATTATATCAATTGCTACATGTTTTGGTTACACTTTATATCATTTTTATGCATTTTCTGGGACTAACCTATTAACAAGATGCCACAGTGCCAGTTCCCTGTTTTCTGATGTTTTTGGTTTCAGAAAATCTATTAAGGAAATATTCTCGGAATTGGACGAAACAAAAGACATCGTCAATAATATCACGAGGAGATCACGGAGTCCAAAGGGGAGTCGGAGCAGACCCACCAGGGGGCCACGCCACACTAGGGCGCGGCCCAGGGTGGGCCCGCGCCCCCCTATGGCGTGGTGGCCCCCCTCGGCCACCGACGCCGCCTCTTCGCCTATATATTCTCCGCGACGCGAAAACCCTATTACGGTCGATCATATTCCACGAAAAGTTCCGTCGCGGCCGTCATCGTCAATCTCAGATCGGAGGAGTTCTGAAGCTCTTCCCGGCACCCTGCCGGAGGGGAGATCATCACCGGAGGGCTCTACATCACCATGCCTGCCTCCGGAGTGATGCGTGAGTAGTCCACCCCTGGACTACGGGTCCATAGCAGTAGCTAGATGGTTGTCTCTCTACCTTGTGCCTCCATGTTTAGATCTTGTGAGCTGCTTAACATGATCAAGATCATCTTATTGTAATGCTAGATGTTGTGTTTGCTGGGATCCGATGAATATTGATACCATGTTTATTCAAGTTGTTTATCTATGTGCTCTTGATCTTGCATGCTCTCCGTTGCTAGTAGATGCTTTTGCCAAGTAGATGCTTGTGACTCCAAGAGGGGGTATTTATGCTCGATAGTGGGTTCAGTCTCTAGATATCTGGATCAGTGACAGAAAGGTCTAAGATGGTAGATGTGCTGTTGCTACTAGGGATAAAACATTGGTGCAGTGTCCAAGGGCACTTGTATTGATTACATTACACACTTTACTTCATGCAATAATCTGTTGTTAGCAACTTAATACTGAATGGGATGCGGATGCTGCCTTGAAGGTGGATTATTTAGGCATAGATGCTGTTGGAATAACGGTCTATGTACTTTGTTGTAATGCCCAACTAGATTTCATAGTAGACATCTTGGCATGTATTGCATTGTTATGCCCTCTCTATTTGTCAATTACCCAGCTGTAATTTGTTTACCCAACATGCTAGTTATATGTTCTGAGAGAGACACCACTAGTGAACTGTGGACACTGGTCCAATTTCCTCATACTGTTTACACAACCTGCTGCAATCATCTGTTTCCTGTTACTTGCTGTTTTTCCTGCTGTTTTCCACACCATACGTTTAACCCTTTGTTTCTGCAAGACCGGAGAGATTGACAGCCTCTCTGTTTCATGTTGGGCAAAGTTCTGGTTTGTGTCTGTGCAGATTCCACGTTGGTGCAAGCTCCCTAGTGCCAGGGGGAGTCAACATCAACAACCTTCCGATAGATCGTCAAGTCCTACTGGTCCGATTAAACCTTGGGTAGATTATTCAAGGGAAAACTTACTGCTGTCTACATCATAACCTTCCTCTTGGGGTTCACCAACACGTAGCCATCAAGCTGTTTTCTGGCGCCGTTGCCGGGGAAGTACTCATCATCACCATCATCATCATCCTCAAATACTCTCCCGTCAACCAGGCACCAGCTGTTTTCTGGCGCCGTTGCCGGGGACTTGGAGGCTATTGGAAAGGGGAGTCTCTCAGTTCCAATCTCTTTACTTTGTTTTTTGTCTTGTTTTAGTTTTGTTTTGCTTGCTGTTAAAAATCAAAAACCCAAAAAAAAAATCCTGCATCTAGTTTATTTCGGTTTGCTCATCATGTCTGGTTCTTCTTATTTTGTTTCATCTCCTGAGGTTGAGGTTCGAACTTTTAAGCAACAAGGGGGAGAAAATGGATTTTATGAATATACTAATAAAGCTTGCAGTGGGCCTCTCAAGTTTTTTTCTCAAGAACTAGCTAAAATGAAAACCCTCTCGTTGTGAATTATGATTTATCTGAATCTTTTGGGAACCTTGATGTTTCTGGTCTTGACAATACTTGATGCATCTCTTCATGCCTAGCTCAAAGGCATTAAAGAAAAGCACTTCTGGAGATAACCCATGTTTTTATTTGCTGTTTTATTTTTGTTTTCTTGAGTCAAGGATGCTTGTTTACCTCTGTAGCAACTCCTTTGTATCTTTTATTTGCTGTTTTGTTGTGCCAAGGAGAGTTACTAATGCAAAGTTGGTTTTATTTTCGGGACTGCATTGGGACAGATTGCTGTTCGTCACCGTTTAATTCAGTAGAAAATCAGAAAAAATCGAAAAATGCTGAAACTTTTTGTGCATGTTCCTGATGATGTTACGCAACTTTCATTATTTCAAAAGTTCTTCATCTGAGCATCGTAAGTGCCTCGAAAAAATTCGTCATTACAGACTGTTCTGGTTTGACAGATTCTGTCTTTTATTTTGCATTCTCTCTTTTACAAGTTTTTAAGTGGTTTCTTTTCGTGTAAAAGTGCCCACTTGAGCCTAGTAACAGTGGCTAATGTTTAAAATAGTTGGCTTGTGAGTTTTGTCTTTGCTAGAACTTTGAAGTATTATCTTTTAGTGCACTAACCTGCTAATGAGAAAAGCTGTTAAGTTTTGGTGTGAAGGAAGTTTTCAAGTGTTGATAGAGGAGAATGATATTACATGATCAAGAAGAGTGAAGAGCTTAAGCTTGGGGAGGCTTACCTCCCCAGCATATTTCAAGAAGACTCAAGCATCTAAGCTTGGGGATGCCCAAGGCATCCCCTTCTTCATCTACAAATTATCAGGTCATCTCTAATGGTGCTATATTTTTATTGCTTCATGCTAGTGTACTCTTCCTTGGAGCGTCAGTGTGTTTTTGTTTTCAGTTTGTTTTGTTTTGTTTGCTGTGCTATACTTGTTGGATCCTAGTATTCATGTTTGGGAGAGAGACACGCTCCACTTTTTCATTAGAATACTCTTGTGCTTCACTTATACTTGTTGAGTATTCCTGTCTAGTTGCTGTTATTGCTGTTAGCTCTCAGTTTTTCATGTATCTCTTGTTAGAGCTTTCAGTTTCTTTTGAAGAAAGTACTCTCTTGCTTCACTTATATCTGTTTGGAGAGTTGTCAAATAAGTTGATTGGTGTTTGGTTGGACCAGAAAAATGCTATGCATGTGGTAGTGGTATAAAATGCTTACATGAATCTTTTTAGATCGTTGTCTTGAGTAATTTGATGCTTGCCAATTGTTTTGAGCTGTCAAGTAATTAATGTTTAAGCTTGTGCATCATGTAAGTAATGGCTATTAATGAAGAACTACTATAAGGATTTTCTGCTATAATAATCTGTTGCATAATTGGAAGTCCATAGTAGTCTAGATAATTTTTGGATGAAGGCTATGTGTTAACAAGGAAGACAGTGGGAGTCTATGGTTCGTCAAACCTTGTGTTTTATGTACACTCTTGCTATTCCAGTTGATAATGATGTTTGCTTATAATAACCTTGCTAGCCTAAACTCTGTACTAAGAGGGAATGCTTCTTGTACATCCAAAACCTTGAGCCAAATCCATGCCACCTGTGTCCACCATACCTACCTATTATGTGGTGTTTTCACCATTCCAAGTAAATTTCTTCATGTGCTATCTACTAACTACTCAAAACTGTTACATTTCCTTTTTGTGTCACTACTTGAAAAGCTCATAAGGACGTAGTAGTGAGATTTGTCATCTTCCATGCTAATTAATTTACAAGGATTGGCAGCTTCATCTGCTTCTCCACCTTTTATTTTGCATTAAAGAGCTGGTTAGTCCACCCTATAAATAAATAAATAAATAGACACTCCTCCATGGTGAATGTTGGTGGGCACCCGAGGATTCGGTTAGCCATGGTTTGTGGAAAGTAAATGGTTGGGAGGAGTGTCACCAATAAGTGCTTGTTACAAGTGCAGTCCTAAAAACTCTCGGAACCGCTCTAAAAGTTAGTTAGCCATGGAAGATGACAAGTACCTGCTATTTGATTTGTTGACACCTGTATACACCATTACCTTACAAAACAATATTTTATGCTCTCTATATGCCTTCGGGAACTACAGCTCTAGCACATGATGTTAATCCCTGCTTCCCTCTGCGAAGGGCCATTCTTTTACTTTTATGTTGAGTCAGTTTTCCCACTTCTTTCTGTCTACTTAAGCAAACATCATTGTCAACTCCAGTATAACAGTTTTTACATAACTTTGTGTTTGGTTGATCATATTCTTTGCATTGACATTATCTATATGATATACATGTTGAAAGTTGAAGCAAAAGCTGAAGCTATTATCTTCCTTTGTGTTGATACAAACACTTTCATGTTGAGAATTATTGCTGCTGTGACTAACTATTATGTTAGACTATTATATCTCTAAATGTTTTATAGTGTTATTCATGAAAGTTTGCACTTGTGTGATCACTTATGTTTACTCTTTATTTACTTGCTTGCAAACTATAGACCATTGGCTTGGATCACTTCATTCAGATCATGTGCATTACATTGTTATTTGATCAAAGATTGTGTTGGTAGCATGTCACTTCAAAAATTATCTGTTTTTATCGTTTACCTACTCGAGGACGAGCAGGAACTAAGCTTGGGGATGCTTGATACGTCTCAAACGTATCTATAATTTTTGATGTTCCATGCTGTATTATATCAATTGCTACATGTTTTGGTTACACTTTATATCATTTTTATGCATTTTCTGGGACTAACCTATTAACAAGATGCCACAGTGCCAGTTCCCTGTTTTCTGCTGTTTTTGGTTTCAGAAAATCTATTAAGGAAATATTCTCGGAATTGGACGAAACAAAAGACATCGTCAATAATATCACGAGGAGATCACGGAGTCCAAAGGGGAGTCGGAGCAGACCCACCAGGGGGCCACGCCACACTAGGGCGCGGCCCAGGGTGGGCCGCCCCCCTATGGCGTGGTGGCCCCCCTCGGCCACCGACGCCGCCTCTTCGCCTATATATTCTCCGCGACGCGAAAACCCTATTACGGTCGATCATATTCCACGAAAAGTTCCGTCGCGGCCGTCATCGTCAATCTCAGATCGGAGGAGTTCTGAAGCTCTTCCCGGCACCCTGCCGGAGGGGAGATCATCACCGGAGGGCTCTACATCACCATGCCTGCCTCCGGAGTGATGCGTGAGTAGTCCACCCCTGGACTACGGGTCCATAGCAGTAGCTAGATGGTTGTCTCTCTACCTTGTGCCTCCATGTTTAGATCTTGTGAGCTGCCTAACATGATCAAGATCATCTTATTGTAATGCTAGATGTTGTGTTTGCTGGGATCCGATGAATATTGATACCATGTTTATTCAAGTTGTTTATCTATGTGCTCTTGATCTTGCATGCTCTCCGTTGCTAGTAGATGCTTTGGCCAAGTAGATGCTTGTGACTCCAAGAGGGGGTATTTATGCTCGATAGTGGGTTCAGTCTCTAGATATCTGGATCAGTGACAGAAAGGTCTAAGATGGTAGATGTGCTGTTGCTACTAGGGATAAAACATTGGTGCAGTGTCCAAGGGCACTTGTATTGATTACATTACACACTTTACTTCATGCAATAATCTGTTGTTAGCAACTTAATACTGAATGGATGCGGATGCTGCCTTGAAGGTGGATTATTTAGGCATAGATGGTTGGAATAACGGTCTATGTACTTTGTTGTAATGCCCAACTAGATTTCATAGTAGACATCTTGGCATGTATTGCATTGTTATGCCCTCTCTATTTGTCAATTGCCCAGCTGTAATTTGTTTACCCAACATGCTAGTTATCTGTTCTGAGAGAGACACCACTAGTGAACTGTGGACCCTGGTCCAATTTCCTCATACTGTTTACACAACCTGCTGCAATCATCTGTTTCCTGTTACTTGCTGTTTTTCCTGCTGTTTTCCACACCATACGTTTAACTCTTTGTTTCTGCAAGACCGGAGAGATTGACAACCTCTCTGTTTCGTGTTGGGCAAAGTTCTGGTTTGTGTCTGTGCAGATTCCACGTTGGTGCAAGCTCCCTAGCGCCAGGGGGAGTCAACATCAACAACCTTCCGATAGATCGTCAAGTCCTACTGGTGATTAACCTTGGGTAGATTATTCAAGGGAAAACTTACTGCTGTCTACATCATAACCTTCCTCTTGGGGTTCACCAACACGTAGCCATCAAGCTGTTTTCTGGCGCCGTTGCCGGGGAAGTACTCATCATCACCATCATCATCCTCAAATACTCTCCCGTCAACCAGGCACCAAGGCCCTTGGCTGCCGCCTGCCTGATGCACCCCGGCTGCCACCTTGGTGGGCCCCATGGGGGCCATGTGGGTGCAACCCAATGGGAGCAGCCCATGTATCCCCATGGCTTATTTTTCGGACTCTTCGAAAAACCTCGACGCTCCTATCTGTCTGTCCGAAAAGACTTTCGCGACTCCGGATAAATCCGATCATCTCTCCGGACATAATTCTATCACGCCGGAAACCTATCCGAGTGATACACGCTCTCTACTCCGAACCTCACAATGTACACAACTGACTATTGACGGCTTAAGGTTGTGACCCCTACAGGTTCGATAAAAAGTAGTCATGATTAGAAACACCTTCCTAATGAATAATCAATAGCGGGACCATAGATGCCCATATTGACCCCCACTGTTATACAAAGACACTCTGTTGAACATGTTGGCTATCATCTATGTTCCCACAATTTCACGATACCAATCAATACCTGAGGCGAGATGAATGACATGACCATGATCAAACTCTTCAATCACCATGTCTAGTTATCCTCGTTAAGCGATATGATGCCATTATTTGTTCCCGCGTTCTAGTATCCCCATGATGGGTATCATGCCTTTGTCTACGCAGACTTATTCGTGAATCACATCTAGTGGAGCATGGATTTATCTCTCTATTAACTATATAGAGGAATAATTCTCAATCTTGAACTGCTACGATTAAATGCATGCTATCAAGACTAGCAATAGCCGTTTACTACGCCAAAGCAAGCTTTCCAGAATACATAACAGTACATTCTCATGGTTGAAGGAATCAAACAATCTAACCTTGTTGTAACGATACTATATGTGGTCGAACCAAAACAAGATCTCGTAGTATCTCAACTATTTGGGTCTACCCAGTCACAATGTTGAAACAACAATGTGCTCTCATTAATATTTGACAAACTGATGTCCATAAACAAACAAAAAATAGCTATCTAATATTAATGAGTTTGTCTAAGAGACATTCATGTTTCTTCATGTGCGTATGGGTTTTACTCTGAATCTCACATTCATAGTTCATAACAATTATAGCATAAAAACATAATATATTAACTAATCATGAAACAGATGTTTTTTATTATCTCTTGGGCATACATCCAACAGGCGGCATCACCGCTCGGCGCGAGGGGAGGAGCCTACCACGAGGTGTGAGGGATTGGATTTGATGCAACTATTGCGCGAGGGCGGACGATAGGTGTGCAAATGTACGACGTTATATATGGGATGCAGAGAGCAATCAGCTTATCAGCGGGCACCAAATTAGACAATGTAAGCCTCAGGAACGAAGGCCATGTGAATGAATTTGGGTGCTGGTGGTGGAGAGAACAGCGATGGGCGTGCATGGACGATAGAGATTTGGTTTTCCTGCCTAGTTCTTGCATTTATAAGTAGTTGAGATGATATGCACCAGTTTAGGTAAGTGATAGCCGCAGGTGTAGGTGATTGCTTGATTTTGCTGGTTGTATGCATGTTTTGAATTGCATGATTTGAAAAACAAATAAAATAAAAAAATAGAAATTATATATGCCGACGGCGACATGTCCAGGCCGCCTTGGAGCTCCCAGAATCTGACACGTCGCTATATGCCGACAACAAGGCCCTACACATACAGCTCTAGGTATGTCAAAGGCTAGGCCCTCGGTATATACATGCATTCCAGGTCAAACCAATTGCTGCCACGTCGCACTATATGCTGATAGCCTAACCCTCGGCAAACACCCCGGCACCATCAAACGCTCGAACTATTTTTCCGAGGGTTTTTGTTTGCCAACGGCAACACGGAGCGCTCGGCAAGAGCATCCATGCCGACTGCTTTTGTATGTTGACGGCGGTCCACCTAGTCACCGTCGAAGAAGATGTTTGACTGCAGTATGCCAAGGGCAACCGTCGACATATGCGCATGTTGAGGGCTTTTTGGGCTATGCCAACGGCTCGGGGCCCTCGGCATACAACTTGATTCTTGTAGTAAATAAAACCAGCTTAGCTACATTCATTCTCTAACAGTCATCCCATTTCATGTGCTCTACTCATTGGTTTGTACAAGGGCGCCGTACCCACCTTATGCCAACAGGGGTCCAAGGACACCCGGTAAAAACTGGTTTCTTTGTTATGTTTCAGTCACTCGCAGTGTGTGAGAACCCCAACTTTAGGTGGAAAAAAATGTGACTTAGACAATTACGCCGGGTCATTATTGTTTTAGGTCCGCCTCTGGGTTTGTACTGTATTTTTGCATGTCAGTATCATTTCATATGTTTCTCATAGGTGTATGTTCTCTTAAAATCTTTTATCAAGTATTCTAGTTTAGTGGAGCATGCACGTTCGTACGATTAACATTATCTTTTAGCACAAGTGTCCACCATTGTCGTTCCATGCATGATCAACTATCAGCTGAAAGAAACTAGGCATGCATAGAACATGTCACCATCGTGTTAGCTAGTGCCAACGATTTTGTCATATGCACATGAGTGCATGATGCAATTAGGCCCGCCGCGAGTGGAAGCTCCACATCAGCGTGTACATGCATAGAGGCATAGTGATGCAGATAGAACCTCGTCAACGCCATTTAGGTAGCTACTAGTGCTCGTCAGATTAGTTGATTGTTGGCTCCTGCATCTTGACACGGATAGCATTTCCTCACAAATCACATCGCACGCACGCTAACTAGCGCATATGTGTGCTTCTGCCTTGTTAGCTTGTTGCAGAGGAAGCAAGCGACGTACGCGCAGGCCGGACGAAATGCTCGGCAGAGCGGAGCTCGCCATCCTTCTCCTCCTGCTCGTCGGCCTCGCGGCCGGGACCAGGCCGCCGCAGCCGGTGTCGGCGGACACGCTCGAGAAGGTGGCCGGCTCGCTGGAAATGTACGTCGACAGGCTCCCTCAGATGCCCAAGATACACGGCTACTCCATGGAGCACGGCCACCCCACGCCGGTGCACCTCGCCGTCGGGATGTACCAGAAAAAATGGGTTCGCTTCGTAACATATACAGTAATTTGATATTCTTTGTTGCATGTAGTATGATTGATTACTAATTTTCAATATGCAATTTGCATGCGCGTGCAGAAATTCCACCGTGACCTGCCGGCCACCACCGTGTTCGTGTTCGGCGCATCGGCGGAGAGCGCCACCTTCCCCGGGCCCACCATCGAGGCTCTTCAGGGTGTCCCGCTGTGGGTGACGTGGGAGAACCACCTGCCCGAGCGCCACATCCTACCGTGGGACCCCACCGTGCCCGTCGCCATCCCCAGGCACGGCGGCGTCCCGACCGTCGTCCACCTCCACGGCGGCGTCCATCCGCCGCATTCTGACGGCAGCGCCTTCGCCTGGTTCACGGCCGGCTTCCGCGAGACCGGCCCCAAGTGGATGACGCCGACGTACGCGTACCCGAACGTCCAGTCCCCCGGGGTGCTCTGGTACCACGACCACGCGCTCGGCCTCACCCGCGCCAACCTCCTCGCCGGCCTCCTCGGCGCCTACATCATCCGCAATCCGGCCGTGGAGGCGCCGCTCGGCTTCCCCTTCGGCGACGAGTTCGATCGGGTGCTCCTGCTCGCCGACCGCAGCTTCTACGCCGACGGCTCCCTCTACATGAACTCCACCGGCGACAACCCGCACGTCCACCCGCAGTGGCAACCAGAGTACTTCGGCGACGCCATCACCGTCAACGGCAAGGCGTGGCCGTTCCTCCGCGTCGCCCGCCGCCGCTACCGCTTCCGCGTCATCAACACCAGCAACGCGCGCTACTTCAACCTCTCGCTGACCTACGGCCTCCCCTTCCACGTCATCGGCTCCGACACTAGCTACCTGCCCCGGCCGATCACCACCGCACACGTCCTCATCGGCGTGTCCGAGACGTTCGACGTCGTCATTGACTTCTCTGACCAGTCCGCGGCTCCCGAGGTGGAGCTTCTCAACACCGCGCCGTACCCGTACCCCGACGGCGACGCGCCGGGGCGCCTCTCCGGCAAGGTGATGAAGTTCGTCGTCGAGCCGGCAAAGACATGGGACGACTCCAGGGTGCCGGCGAGGCTGCCGGAGTACGTGAAGGTCGCCGAGGAAGAGGCAGTGCGGAAGAGGTACATCGTGCTGTACGAGTACGACGACGATGCGACGGGCAACCCCACTCACCTGTACATCAACGGGAAGCGGCTGGAGGACCTGGCGACGGAGACGCCGCGCGCGGGAACGACGGAGGTGTGGGAGGTGATCAACCTCACGCCGGACAACCACCCGCTCCACCTCCACCTGGCCACGTTCCAGGCGGTGCGCGTCCGGGCGCTCGTGGGTCTAGACCAGTTCATGGCCTGCATGGTCAAGCTCAACGACGCGGCCAGGTGCGACGTGAGCGGGCACGCCGTGGGGGAAGTGGTGGCCGTGCCGGAGCACGAGAGGACGTGGAAGAACGTGGTCAAGATGGCGCCGGGGTACGTGACGACGATCGTCGTCAAGTTCTTGATGGTGCACAACGGCGAGGCCTACCCGTTCGACGCCACGGCAGAGCCCGGCTACGTCTACCACTGCCACGTACGTATATACTACGCTTTTGCATCACCCCGGCCCATCGATCAGCTTGTTTTCAGTGCTGATCACTTACATAGTGTTTTTACTTATGCCAAAAAAAAAGTATATTCAGTTCAAAAAACAGAGTATTTTTACATGAATTTCTAACGTTTTATCGCTGATCAATCACTCGCAGATTCTGGATCATGAGGACAACGCCATGATTCGCCCGCTAAGGCTGATCAAATGATTATAGGGAGTGTATATGATCGCCATTTCATGCCATGTGGACATGTCTACAATTTCATATAAAACAGTTCAATTCCTATTTCTCTACTAGTATATAATAGGGCTTAAGGTGATGGTTGCCGGTCCGTCGGCACCGTTTGTCCTAAGAAAATAATAAAGGAAACACAATATCGATCGGGTCTCGGCATCAGGTGTACGCATCAGATCTGGATTTGTGGAGCAGTCCGTTTCCTTCTATGCCTTTGTGCCCTGCTCGTTTATCCTACTCCCTCCGTTCTAATTTAATTGACTTGCTAGGGAGTACTAGCTTAGCAGTTCCTCCCGTGATTCATGTAGCAAAAACCAATGGCTAAAGAAACCAAGTACATCATCGTTGAAAAAACCAAACGATACGTCCTTGCTTCATCGGCCGTCGCCATCGTGCAGGACCTGATAGGCGACGCGCGCGGATACGTCTGTACGTAGAGGAGGGGAAGAAGAAGCTCTGATGGTGCCCGGCACCCGGGTGCGACCACATCGTGGAGTTCCTGGACGGCGAGCAGCTGGAGACGTCCTGCTCGTGCGGCCACGGCTTCTTCCTTCGATACGTCCAGAGCAAATAGGTTCATTACAGCCCCATGGAAGACATCAAGAAAAGCGCGTACAGAGGCCTCCTCCCGCCAGCAGCCGTGGCTGAGATGTTCTCTGTAATGACTTTGACTGCATCACTCTGATTTTGTTGAGAGCACAAATGAAGATAGATGAATATGTGTATGTTGTTGCACACAAGGTGTTTGATAAATTGGTTCTTTCGCATCCAGTGTGCCGGTTTATGGTTATGTGGAACTACGTGGATGCCTACTGTTGTAGTACATCCTCTTTAAGTAAATGCTGTTTGTTATTGGAGACACAAAGTAATGAATTCGTAACTACAGCGTTACTTGAAGCCAAAACTATATGTTGATGTGGACCCTTGGTGCACTGGCACATGATTGCACTTTTAATGTTATTTTCAACAAATGATATGCATGAAAGTTTTATATTTTGCAGTCTTTCTCGCCATGCATGTTTTCCCTCCCCTCAGGTTGTGTAGAGGAACTCAGGGCAAATGATTACATTTGGAATCGTGCGCCTGCTTCAATGCCCATGTAAGTATCCCTTTAAAATTACGCAAAAATAGTTTGCAGTTTATTGTCATAGTTGTAATTAAATATTAGTTTAAACCTTGTGCGTGGAAGAAATCCCACGAGGCACAGCTCGGCCAGAGCTGGAAGCAGCACATGGAGGCCTCTCACGTGGTGCAAAGAGGCCAGAAGGAAACGAGCCAGATCGGGCAGAAGCGATTGATACAGAGATTTCAGGTGCACCATTGCCTGAAAGGCTAGAACGGCCAGAAGACCAAGAGCGTACAGACGCAGATTCATCAGGAGCGTCGCACGCTGAAGAAAGGAGCGCGTCGTCGGACGCAAGAGCTGACACAACTTCAACCGACGCCACCACGACAGCACAGGAGCTGACACAACTTCAACCGACGCCACCACGCATGCAACGCGTGTTGGATTGTTATCCGTGGAAGGATGATCTGGTGAAGATGAAGCACGAAAAGCAATGTTTGCTCATCGAGGAACCAGCGAAATTTGAAGACACAAATACGATGGAGTATTGGCGCCAAGCATTGTCGTTGGCAGAAAAGCGACAAGATGAAGGTGTGGTGTATCTTGCGCGGCTACATTTGTTCAAGGTAATTATTCAAGAAATAAAGCCAATAAAATACACAGAAGATTGCTTCAAAAGCACCGAAGCAAAGATGATATTTGAAGACATCGACAAAAAGGATTGTTACAGTCAAAGTGTAGATGTGTCGACGAAAGCAAAGTCGATGTCATGGATGCCACGAGGAGCGACGAAAGTAATGTCGATGATGAAGGCTGAAGCGGTGAAAGTAATGTCAAGAGTAACACCTACGCAAAGTAATTGGCGTATTTGGGATCCAGCTAGAAGAGAAGCACACGTCATGCTTAGGGTGATAAAACAACAAGCTTAAGAAGGTGAATGTAGGAGTTAATCTTGTTGTTGACCCTATACGTGTAGGAGTAGGATTAGCAATAGGAGTTGGTACGAGTCCTACTGGTATTAGGATTCCTAGTCCTATTCGAAGTGCCTAGTCCCTCATAGACGTGTATAAAAGTAGTCGGGGCTGCTGCTTGTAACGTATCGATTTTTTTAGGTTTAAAACGGTCGTATCCGTCATCCGATTAGATAGAATAGAGTGTTATGTACAGAATTTTGAGTTAGAGAAAAAATCCCTACGCAAGCAAAAAACAACAAAACCTAGTCTCCAGAATCTTGTGTGTGGGCGAAAGCCCGCACCGCCAACTCCTCCCGCACCAAAGCCGCCACCTCCAAAGGCGAGATTGCCACATTGCATAAGGTCCTTTGGCTCCTCTCCTTCCCTGTCCGCCAAGTCAAGTGGATGATGGTTTCGCCAGTCGCTCGCATAGCCTCGTGTGAAGAACCCACAAGTGCTCGCCATGACAACAGACAACCTCGATCAGCAACGCACAGTTCTCCCTGTGCCCCACAGACACAAAAAACACCTCCTCGCAGCATTTGCAAGGAGGAGTGTCCAAGCAATAGAAGCTTCATCATCTAGGCCTCCCCGGCGGCATCTGCCGCACCATCGTGGTCCATGACGTCGTCTTCTTCTTCTTCTTGGTCTTGTTCACGGCGAGGACGAGGTCGTCGATGGCCGCCACCTCCTGGTCCGAGAAGGGCCGGTCCGAGACATCTAACAAGGCCAAGAAGTCCTCTCGCCGGCGCCCCGAGGGGTGGGCCTCCTCGGTCAGCGAGCCGAGACGGCGCGCCACAGTCTCCCTGGCCAGCTGCTCGATGTAGGCGCCCTTCGGGTGCAGCTTGGCGAGTCTCTCGCTCCTCCACATAGACGGCGCCTCCACCTCCACCTCGTGGACCAACGGCGTGGCCGGCGTGCCCAAAACGGAGGCCGCAAGTGGCGCCGTGAACCGGGCTAAGAAGCCGACAAGGGGCACAGAGATGCACCGAGGTCCGTGTCCTGCTGCCCAGGTCCAGCCTGCACCGGCGAGACAAAGTCCTTCACGAACTGCTGCCCATCCACCTTCTCAACAACGATGTCACCCTGAGCGGACAACAGGGTAGAGCCCGCCTCAGGCTCGGCAATGCACTGCTCTTCATCCTCCACCTCCTCGCACAGCAGCTCCACCTCGCAGGACGCATCGCCTGGCGAGACAATAGAAGGCGGCTCGTCGCTCACAACCGGACGTGGGGAGCACCCCGAGGCCAGACACGAGTCCCACGCCAAAACCTCGCCGATCAGGCCTTGCCACGCCAACCTCTCCACAGATGCCTGCTCCCTCGCCTCGCGGTCGCCATCCCTCCCTTGCTTTGGTGGCATCATCAGCCCGGCCCGCCTGTTCTCCTCTGTGAGAGCTCCATCCACGCTCTCTTTGTGGCACCGCTCGTTGGGCAGCAACACCTCCGCCGCCGCCGTGGAGCAGCACATGTCAAGCTCGCACTCCATGAGCACCTCTCTGAAGGAGCGTCGCGGGCTGATAGGCGATGAGCAAAGCCGAGGAAGGCCTGCCGGTCGTGGACGAGCTAGTGGCGCCATGAGGATGTTGCGGAAGGAACGCAGAGGAGAGCCGGGGTAGCGGTGCGCCGACGCGGTGGGGCAGCGGGAGGCGGGGAGGCTGGAGGCTCGGTGCAGCTCCCAGCAAGGTGGCATGCGCTGTGGCACTGCCAACAGACCCGAGGCTCTCTGCAGTCGATTGCAAAGTGCCTATGGCTCAAGCACCGGAAGCATCGTCCCCGCATCTTCTTAAGGAGCAGCTTCCACCGCGCCAGGCCGTCGCCTCCGCTCCAAGGCCGGCCCCTAGCTCCACGCGAGTCCCTTCGCCACCAATGCGGTGGACGGACGGTCTCCCAACCGTCCTGACCTCGCGGCGTGCCGTGCCGCTCCAATGAAGGCCCATCTTGACTCCTGGCAAATGGACGCGGCTGACCACGGGGAGGCGGACCCGGCGGGGGAGGGGCGGCCGCCTACCCGCATCGAAGCCCATCGCAGAGTCGTCGGGCAGCCGACGCGGATTTGAGGAAGCCGCATCGAAGGCGCCCGTCGCGTCCCCGCGGCGCTGCGGCGGGACCTAGCAGACCCAAGACCTGACCACCGGCGAGATCTCGCCGTCTTCAAGCTCCGCACCTTGCGAATCCGGCACAGACTCTAGATCCGGTTCTTGCGAGTCCGGCACGAAGTCAACGCCCTCTTCCATCTCCACTTCATCTGCCCACGAGAACCTGGTCGAGAGGGCTGAAGCAGCAGCGAGGCTAGCTTGGTAGGGGCTGAGGTCTGGGTGGTGGTGGCTATGGCTGCCGCCGCGGTGGCCGTGGTGGTCGCCGCGGGAGTCGCCGCTACGGGGTCGGGAGGACGCATGTCTCCTTTTAACGTATCGATTTGAGTTAAGAAGAAAAGAAAGAGAAAATAGCAAGGCTCGATACGAGCCTCTGGTCAAATCGATTATTCCTGTGTTGCGTTGTGTACGTGCTGTGTGGAAGTAGTACTAGCTGAATCAAAACAATCAATCAGCTAGCATCAGCATGTGCATCTCGCCGGAACGGCTCGGAGATAATCGAGCTAGCTTGCTACGCGTCGCATCTTGTCGGAAAGTACTCGGCAGATTGCGTCGTTTAGATCGGGACCAAAGCCAACACTGCGTGCATCCATTGTTTAGTTAGCGCATCTTCGATTTTGATTTGATTCTCTGAATTGGTGATGAGCATGTGCAAGCGACCTCATCTTACTATGATTTACTGCCAGATGGCCGTTGACCCCTGAGAAAAAACACATGCCTCGCGGTCTACATGAATGTAAAGAACTCCACGCTCTGTTCCGCTTTGCGGGTGGATTATCGTAGCGCTGTTTGTCCATCTTTTATTTACCATTTTTTATGTCTGGTTTTGATTTGATTATATAGTATGCTTAAAAGCGGTTCAAACCCGCATTTTGAAGCTATAATAATTGCATAATCGATACAAAAAAATGTTAAATACGACACAGAATAGAAAACCACATGGCTAGTCAACTGATGATCTGCGGCATTCGTTCTTTACTTGGCTCGTATCCTCACTTTACTTGGCTCGTATCTTCACTTTATGATTTGATTATCTTATTTAATGAAGAACATGTTGTCATGACCCGCCTTCTACCTAGAACTCCTCCGTGGCGTGTTTCCCAAGAGGAGAACTAATGAACGTCAAGAGAGACGCAAGACCAAGACAGGCCAGAGGCCCAAGCCGAAGAGCAGCCCTGTTGCCAACACGGCGTGAGACCGATGCTGATATATGCCGAGGAGGAGTCACATCAAGGACATCTATTCATGTGTAATCAAAACTATTGTCTCTGGCAGCTTAATTCCAGTAAAAACACAGAGTATTTTGGATTAGGACATTAATTTCTGGCGTTTTGCTGTTTGATCGCTTGCAGATTCTGGATCATGAGGATAACGCCATGATTCGCCCTCTAAAGCTGATCAAATCATTAGTACGAGAAAATGACAAAAAAAACCATCACATTTGGGGAAACTGCGACAAATACAGTCGTTTTACCCCAAATCTGGTGGTTTTTTTTACACACGGGTGTCACAGTTTCCCCAAATGAGGTGGTTTTTTGTCATTTACTCGATTAGTACGGAGTGTGTACAAACGCCATTTCATGTGGACATCTCTAGAATTTCATTAAAAAAAATAGTTCAATTCCTATTTGGATGTGATTTAAGGTTAAAAAAACATCACTTAGTTTTGTGTGTATATGTATGACACTAACAGGAAGTGTCTATGTCTTCGCCGACGGAGAATTAACTAATTCTCAACATATCTATACATATCTCACTCATTTATGATAGTTTATTTCTTTTTTTTTGGGAGGGCAAGTTATGCACATTATCCCTCCTTAGTCCTTCCAGCCATCCAGTTGTTCACCTCATCGCACTAGCATTCGTTAGCATCTATTATTTTAGCCATCCAATTACTCACACCATCTTTTGTCTATCTGTGTACACAAACTATTCACATAATCTATTATTCTAGCAATCCAATTGCTCACATAATCCTTTTCGCCTTTTGATTGACAAGATCACACAATTTAGCAATTAAATCATGTGCAACTCGAATACCACAATTATTTTCGTTAAATCATTTCAACCAAACAAATGCATGTAATAGTCCGTTGATTCTGCTGCAACGCGGGGTATGATTCTAATTTTTTATATGTGTTAATAAATATCTAAGAAATTGTCCGTTGATTCTGTTGTAATAGCTTGTTCGTCTAGTGCAAATGCATGTAACGTATATTCTTAGTATTAAAAAATATGATATCCGCACGATCTGAACGTCGGATCAATGCATGGTTCATTGGTTACCAACGTCGATGGTGAAATAAAAAAATTTCAAGCTGTTAAGAATTATTAGCAATATAAACTGTTTTGGTGAAGCATATCTCCTCTTGATGGGGCCGCATACATTTATATGGATGGGAGGCCGAATAGCCTTGATGTACAAGATTTTACAAAGCCTGCCCTATAAGTAAGCTACTTTAAATAAGCCAGCCGATCATTTTATAGATTATAGGATCTGGTTGTTACAAGACAATCAACTTGTGTGAGTATGAAATTATAAAAAGAATATAACGAAAACATATACATGACAAATATGATAACGCTATTTTTATCTTAGCAAGTAATTATTAATTTATATATTACTAGTTAAAGTTAGAAAAAAAACTATGCATGTTTTGTAGAAAGTCATGTATTTATGAATAGAGAGGGTAACTTCTTAAAATAGGTGTGCGGTAAAATGCTCCATCTAGCATATGCCCCCTCCAACTTCCAAGATGAGCACCTACGTGAAACTTAGTTGAGATGCTTCTAACATTGCACATCTGACACTAATGTGGTATATACTTCCTTGTGACGCCTGTGTCAAACAAATACTTTTTTCTGACATGGAGTTGAGCTGGAGATGAAAACAAACCTCCTTGAGAAGGTTACGGTTAATGTGCGTGGGTCCATGTGGAAAGGGATATAGTTAAGTGGCAACAAGGTTATAGCTGGGTGGCGTGGTAGTGCCACATGTCAATGGTGGTCTTGCATTGCTGTCACAGGTTAACGAAGGTGACATCGGCGACGATGCAAATTAGGATGTGATCACGATTGTAGAAGTTATGGTGAGTCATAAGAAAATATGGAGAAGGATACGAGGGTGAAATAGGATATGGCTACGAGGTTCGGTGTAACAACAATGAAAAAGGATCAACACTGAAAGAATGGCATACAAAATTACAAGACCAAACATGCAAAAAATATCATTATACCAACACTGCAGGTGTTTTCTTATAAGAAATTTGCACTGACATGAACCCAAAACCCTAGTTCATATGTAAGACAAGTTCACAATTCAAAATTGAGATGCACAGTTGGTTTCTCCACGGCTGGAGAGGATATCACCGTATGAGAAGAGTTTGGGAGGAAGGAGATGGATTTTGCAATTGGGAAGCACAATTGGTTTCTCCACAACCGGAGAGGATATCACCATATGAGAAGAGTTTTGGGGGAATGAGTGGATTTCACAAGTTGCACAAAGTCACTAAGAGTATATCTCGGTTTAGAAAAAAGAGGCCTGGGGGTAAATTTTGCATTACTGCACAAAAGAAATGGAGTAATTTAGTATTTTAAACCATAGTATTAATTGCAGACAAACAAATCGACATATTTGATACCACATATCTTTAGAAACCATAGGGCTAGTCTATAACTAGGAATTGTTGATGTACACTAGGTGGAGAAATTACCAACACCTGGGAGAGGGAGAGAGATTGATCTAGGGATAGGACACCTCAAAAACCCCAACCAAATTGTGTGGGAAAAAGGAGAGGGGGTCCTCTCCTTTTAACGAAGGAAGAGGGAGGGGAGACTTGGAGGAGGGGTTGCTCCCCTCCTCTTACGCCGCCTCCTCCCTTGTGGGTCGGGTGGGCTGGTCGGTCGGTCTACGGTTAGGCAACCCTAGCCGACGCCACCCTCTCCCGTGTCGCCGGCCTGGTGGGCCCCAGGTGGGCCGGCCGACCTAGGGCAAGCAGGGGCGGAGCTAGAAAAAAATTGTCTGGTGCACAACATCAATTAGCAAAGTGAAATGAGACGTCAATATGCTTGTTTGTGGGTTGTTTGTGTGTAAAATAGTGAGCCCTAGTGAACTCTCATTAGGTTTACCTGGTGCACATAGAAAAATTTGGACACATTTACTAGTAATTTTTGTGTGACCCTGGTGCCTGTGCACCATGTAAGCCCTATCTAGCTCCGACCCTGAGGGCAAGGCCCTTGGCCGCCGCCTGCCTGGTGCACCCCGGCTGCCACCTTGGTGAGCCCCATGGGGGCCATGTGGGTTCAACCCAATGGGAGCAGCCCATGTATCCCCATGGCTTATTTTCTAACCCTTCGAAAAACCTCGACACTCCTATCCGTATGTTGAAAAAGACTTTCGCGACTCCGGATAAATTCGATCATCTCTCTAGACATAACTCTATCACGCCGGAAACCTATCCGAGTGATACACGCTCTCTACTCCGAACCTCACAATGTACACAACTGACTCTTGACGGCTTAAGGGTGTGACCCTTACAGGTTTGATAACGAGTAGTTATGATTAAAAACACCCTCCTAATCAAGAATCAACAGCGGGACCATAGACGCCCATATTGACCCCACTAATATACAAAGACACTTTGTCGAACATGTTGGCTATCATGTATGTTCCCACTATTTCACGATACCAATCAATACCTGAGGCAAGATGAATGACATGACCATGATCAAACTCTTCAATCACCATGTCTAGTTATCCCCGTTAAGTGATATGATGTTGTTATTTGCTCTCGCTTTATAGTATCCCATGATGGGTATCATGCCTTTGTCTAAGCTAACTTATTCATGGATACTGTCACATCTAGTGGATCCTGGATTTATCTCTCTATTAACTAGAGGAGTAATTCCCAATTTTGAACTGCTACGAGTAAATGCATGCTACCAAGACTAGCAATAGTCGTTTACTATGCCAAAGCAAGCTTTTCAAAATACATAACAGTACATTCTCATGGTTGGAGGAATCAAACAATCTAACCTTGTTGTGATGATACTACATGTGGTCGAACCAAAACAAGATCTCGTAGTATCTCAACTATTTGGGTCTACCCAGTCACAATGTTGAAACAACAATATGCTCTCATTAATATTTGACAAACAAATGTCCATAACAAAAAAAACATAGCTACCTAATATTAATGAGTTTGTCTAAGAGGCATTCATGTTTCTTCATACTACAAGAAATATGCTAACCGGTGACCCTCCATATTGGTCACTGAATGGTCACGTATTTTCATCTGTGACCATTTTGTGACCGAAAACAGTTGGTCAAAAGCTGGCGGTCAGCAATGCAACTACGTGACCATTTTTGTGCATTCGTCATGGATGTTTATGACTAATGTAAAAGGTCACATATGTTATGACCAATTGTTTTGGTCACTAGTGATCTGGCCTAGCCACGTCAGATCCAAAGTTGCAAAGCTAACGTGACAAAATTGTGACCAAACGGAATGGTCGAAGATCAAAAGCAGCCCAGTCCAGTTCAGTGCTTTACATGGGCCGAGCCCAACAATTTGGAAAAAAAATCATGTTAATTCTTACCAACTACATTGGCCAAGCCCAGTACACCTTTTTTTGCAAGTGGGTCCTAACTGTCAGGTTCTGGTATGTGGGTCCCAACTGTCAGGTCCTGGCATGTGGGTCCCAACTGTCAGGATCTGGCATGTGGGTCCCAACTGTCAGTTTCTGGTCAGTGGGTCCCAACTGTCAGTTTCTGGTCAGTGGGTCCAATTGTCAGTTTCTGGCCAGTGGGTCCTGAAAGGACAAGGATTTCGCCTAGAGGGGGGTGAATAGGCGATTAAAACTTTTCCGGTTTAGGCTTGATAAATGCGGAATAAAACTAGGTGTTTTAATTTAACAAGCATACACAATATACTAGGCTCACCTATGTGCACCAACAACTTATGCTAAGCAAGACAAGCAACAAGGTGATAGCAAGATAAAGGACTTCAAGCACGAAGGCTATCACAATGTAAATTTTATAAGTAAAGAGCTCGGGTATAGGAATAACCGAGGCACGCGGAGACGATGATGTATTCCCGATTTCCTCCTTTTTAGGGGAGTACGTCTCGTTGGAGGGGTGTAAGTTTCAAACTCAAACGACACAAATGGCCTCACCCTATTCTCCGATGAACCTCGCCCAAAAGCTCGGTTCACCTTCCACTATTGATTTCCTTTTGGACGGAAATCGAGTCCCTTACAACAATCTTGAGAGGCACAATCCACAAAAGGATTGAGAGCTCCCAAGTGACCACAAAAGGTCCCAACAAGCCACACAAGGCCTTGACCACAAAAGGTCTCAAGAACACCGTCTAGGGTCCAACGACCCAAGAGTAACAAGCTCACAAACTTTCACTTCCACGAATCCTCGTGGAGAGAGCAAACGGATGCAACAAAATGCAATGGCAACAACACAAGAAGTGCTCAAGCCCTTCACTCTCAAATTCCAACAAAGCAACAAATGATTATGGGGGAATAAGAGAGGAAGAACAGAAGAGGAGAAACACCAAGAACTCCAAGATCAAGATCTACTAGGTTCCCCTCACTTAGAGGAGAGATGGATTGGTGTAATTGTAGATCTAGATCTCCTCTCACTTTTTCCTCAAAGATATGCAAGAATCATGAGAGGAATTGTGAGAGGGGCAAGCTTTCCAAGGTCAACAATGGAGGTGAGAGAGGGGGAAATTTCGTGCTTGGAAGAGCTGGTCACTTTGGGGAAGAAGGGGGCCTTATATAGGTCCCCACGAAAAAATAGCCGTTGCAGGAAAAATAACACCGGAGACTCGGTCTAGGGGGGAGGAGACTCCGGTCCTAGGGGGGCGGAGACTCCGCCCAAAAAGTCCCTGGGGCACTTCCGGCCCCTATACGGCTATACCGCAAGCGCCGTCCTCTGGGACTTGAGCAACAAAACAGCAATAACTTTTTCATCCGGACTCCGTTTTTGATAATCTTGGGCTCATTAGAATCGTAACGAAGAGATATACAAGATCATGTAGAGAAACATCCTAGTACAAAAAGGGAGGATAAAACCAAATGTAAAAAGGTAAACCTCTCTAAAAAGGAACAATCGGTAAATCCTCCAACATAAAAAAACGCAACAAGATATTTATATGAAATCCTTTTTTTGATGAAGTAGAGCTTGGTATGGAGATGAACACAAACTCTAAATTCACACATGGATAAAAGTCAAATAAGAACCAAGAAAGATGATATACAAAGTATGCAAAGATTTGAGCTCTCCACAAAGATACGATCAAGTTACTCACTCGAGAGCCCCTCTTGATAGTACGGTGTCTATCCTACAACCCAGTCTCCCACTAACACCATGAGTGCGGTAAAATAGAAACCTATCAAGATCATGCCTTTACATTGCGTATTCCATTTGAGCTAGATGATGTCGATCTTGATCTCTTCAAGTGGACTACCTTTCTTGATTGCGTTTTGCTTGATGAAGACTCACATATCGCTCCCCCCATACACTAAGATGGGAGAGTCTCTCTTGGACACATCTTCACTTGACTATAATCTCCACATGGGTTGCAATCTTCAAGCATATGATATCTTCTAGATGCCCATCTTGAAGTTGCACAACTCAACCTTGATGACGATCACAACTTGACGTCATCCTCCATGAGCTATATGAAATCTTCCTTTTGATGCAAGCACATGGAGAGATACCTAACCCAACAAATTAATGTCACACACACATATAATGGGTTAGTTCACAAAGCTATATGGACAATTTCTTACCATACCATTGGATCACAGGATCCCACATGGTACATCATTTAGCTTTGTGTGTTGATCAACTTGAATCCAACACATGGAGTTCAAGCGATGCCAATGGACAAACCTATAAGAATATCTAAATACAACATTAGTCCATAAGGATTGTCATTAATTATCAAAACCACACATGGGGCAACACATGCGCTTTCACCGTTCCCATGGCGCAGACGGAAGCGACGCGTTGAGCCGTGCCGTCCACGTGTTGACGTCGTTGCGGCTTCCAGCGGGCGGCGCCCTGCACACGCTTCGTCCGCGTCAATGCGTGGCCAGGAGAACTGGTGCTCGCCGTTAATGCAGGCCACCCAACCCTGCTCCTCCGGCCGCCTTTAAAACGCGGCGCATCACGGCCCTCCTCTTCCCACACCAATTCTTCTCCCTTCTCTCTCAAGTCTCAACTCGCCACCAGAGGAATTGGAGGAACGCCAAGCAAGCATGGCGGGCAGCCGCAAGACGCCGTAGGAGCGCGCGCTTCGGCGTCATCGTGACTTCCTCTAGGCGAAATGTGCTCGCCACTGCAACGAGCGCCGCGACCAGCAACGCCGTGAGTAGATGGAGGAACGCCGCCGCCGCAACAAGGAGACGGAGATGGCCAAGGCGTATCAACGTGAGCTACGGCGCGAGGAGGCAGCCAGCGCGCCACCGTACGTGCTGTCGCTGGAGACCGTGCGGCTGTGCAGCCGCCACAGCGTGCCGGTGGAGGACGACGCCACCCTACCCGAAGGGTGGGTGAGGAACGACGTCAACGTGCCGGTGGAGCCGCGGCTCAGCGGGCAGGAGCGCATCGACTTCATCAAGTGAAAGTGGATGGAGATGTTGTACGAGCAGAAGGTCGACCCCAAGTACTCCATCTCGGCGCCCTACTGGCACGCCATGGTGGACGCGGAGTACGAGGCGCTTCGCACCGGCGCCTTCCTCTCCACCGCAGCGCGGGAGCCAATGCCGGAGTTGTGCGCTTCGGATGACGAGTTGGACTGCGAGGCCGACGACGACCCCGAGCTGCCCGATCGCCCATTACCAACGGCAGACGCATCTTGGTCAGCAGTGTCGCCGGAGAAGGGGCACCAGATGAAGTCGGCGAGACTTCCCATCAGGCGCGCCGCGGCACGCAACATCGGTAGATTAAATCCCACCACGCGTCGGCCGCGAAATAAGAAGGCTCAGGCTCAGCCGAGGCTATGTTTCTAAAGGCCGTAGCCGATGGCAATAGCCGATGATACTTCCGGCGCCAGATCATTGAGGCATGCAAGTCTCTTGATGATCCAACACTGGGATTGGCATCTTCTTCGCCGGCGTTAGGCCGTGGAAGCGGCATCTTCGTCAACGCCGGCGCGTGTAGTGGTAGGCTAGGGGCTGCGGCATGTCGCCGACATCGGAATAGGCCTCTTTCTCTCCGCCTAGTTTAGGTTTAGTTTGGTAAATCTCGTTTAGATTTTAAATTGTAAGTTTTTTAAATCTCGTTTAAATTCCGCCGAAATTGTTTAATGAACAAATGTTTAAAAAAAATTCATGCTTGATTGGGGTGCGCCGCTGTGGGCTACACCCCCAATTGACCGGACACATGTCCGGCATCCCAAATGGGCCTCAATTGGAGGTTCCGGACACCGATTTGGAGTCCCGGTGGAGATGCTCTTAACACCACCTTTCTATCATCCAGATTCGTCCTCACGGTCTTGTCATTGGCCAGCATGGCATCTGTACTGACTAAGAGAAATGGAGTGTGCTTTCCCAAGTGGCCCTGTGAACTCTTCCTACTTCTGTCCTTCCACAATAACTACTCCATGTCTTGCGTTGATTAGCCGATAATTAGGGGTCCTTATTTCCACATGGAAATGTTTGCCAATACGACATGTGGAATCCGTTAGCCCATCAATCGAGCTCCTCTGACAAAATCTGGTCCACGTCTAGTACGGATCAATGAACATGCATGGCCCGCCAATGTGATATAGTTGAGTTCAAGACTTAGTCGCGATCAGAATGGCAGCCTCCAATTTGGCTTTGTGCTAACAGCGCTAATACTGTACTGTAGGAGAAAACAAGTAGCTCGTCTGAGAAAATCTGCTCCACATCTAGTACTAGTACCGATCGATGAACATGGCCAGCCACTGTGATAGTAGCTGAGTTCAACACTTGGCTTTGTGCTAATACTGTAGGAGTGTTTTATTTATGGCAAGTGCTAAGCGTCAGCGTCGGCTGTAGCAATTCCGTATCGTTTGATTTTGATGTGTGTTCGGTTTGAGAATATGAAGGAATGGAATGGTCTATTGGTCATGGAACCGTTTCATTCTTGTGTTCGGTTTGGACAAAAAAATTTGTCACGGAACCGTTCTATTCCTGTGTTCGGTTTTGGAATGGGGTGAGGATGGAATGGAATGGAGTGAGAATGGAATTATTGATAAACTCGATTAATTATTCCTAAACTAGATTAATTATTGCTAAACTCAATTAATTATTCATAAACTAGATTAATTATTGCTAAACTTGATTAATTATTCTTAATCTTGATTAATTATTCCTAATCTTGATTAATTATTGCTAAATTTGATCCTAAACTGGATGATTAGCCGGCCATCGGCCGTCGGCCGGATCGTTGTATTCCGGATGTAGGGAGAATATTCCATTTCGAGGAACACTTCATTCCATTCCAGTTTGCAACCGAACGCAGGAACGGGCTCTGGGTGCGGAACGGTTCCATTCCGTTCCACCCCATCCCCAAACCGAACACATCCTAAGTGAATCCGTCCCGCGTGTCCGATCAATGTAACAAAAACGTTTCGGGTGTAGTATTTTGTTTTGTGCATGTAACATCTCAGGTACTAGCAAAAATTATTTTTGAAATGTTGTGTCCGATCAATGTAGAAAAAAAATCCGGGTGTAACAAAAAAACATTGCCCATGTAGCACGGTGTGTAACAAAAAAATTCAAATATGTAAAACTTAAAGACATGTAACAAAAAAGTGTTGTAACACTTTAAACACGGGCATGCAGCAAAAACTAACAATATATTCAACATATCCCCATTTGGGTTGTACCAAAACATCAGTAAAATGTGTCACTTTTGCGACAAAAAAGTCAGAGTATTCAACATTTGTGTCCGCCTCATCCAATGGTATAGGAACACATATGTGTAACATTGGAACAATCTCTGTTTAGTATAAGCCCTGAAATTATGAGCATTTTGCTCACACACTGTGCCACACAGCACCCGTCGATCTATATAATTTTTGTTCTCCTAGATACCTTGTTTACGTTATGTCAAAAAAACTTGTTTACGGCCGGCCGCACTAAATTATATGATCCCGGAATTCCTGGCAGCTCAGCGCCCGGGAGAGGGACAGAGAACAGAATACATCATCATATTTTTTTTTCAAGAAACCTCAAGAGGAGGCCATGGCATTTCAAATAGATTTGATCCAGTTAATAAGGAAAACTGGATCCAAAAACCATACGGTGGTTCTCATAAACAGGACCGAAAAATCGTACAAGCGATGCAGCCTTATGACCCATACGATGCTAGACTAACGCTACAACAAACACACACCTCTACGTCCGGGGCCGTCGTCCCGACATCCACTGCTCGTCACAAAGCCGCACGCGAGATGTAACTATTTGTCCATTTAAACATGTCATGCCAGTCCCGGAGTTGGCAGCCATTGATGCTATTTTCGTTAGTGTCTTGACGGGAGAGTATTTGATGATAAAGATTTGTATTCCCCGGCAACGGCGTCAGAAAGAGCTTGATGATTCGGTGTGCAGCACACGTTCGTTGGGAAACCCCAAGAGGAAGGTATGATGCAGTTCAGCAGCAAGTTTCCCTCAGTATGAAACCAAGGTTATCGAACCAGTAGGAGCAGCAGCGTTTATGAAGGTTGTTGGCGGCTCGCACGGCGCAACATGATCACCAACGTGGAATCTGCACACAACACAATCAAACTACTTTGCCCCAACGAAACAGTGAGGTTGTCAATCTCACCGGCTTGCTGAAAACAAAGGATTAAACGTATGGTGTGGAAAATGAGTATTAAATTGCAGAGAATGAAAAAGGAACAGTTTGCAGTTTGTGGTTGTTTAATCAGTGTAAAAGAATGGACCGGGGTCCACAGTTCACTAGTGGTGTCTCTCCATAAAAGATAACTAACATGTTGGGTGAACAAATTACAGCTGGGCAATTGACAAATAGTGAGCGCATGACAATGCATATACATGACATGTGACTACTATGATATTTAATTGGGCATTACGACAAATACATAGACCGTTATCCAACAGCATCTATGACTAATAATCCACCGCCGGGTTGTCATCCGAGTCCCCCGTTGGTATTAAGTTGCAAGCAACGGATAATTGCATTAAGTAAAGTGCGTAATGTAAACAAACATATGCCCGTGGACATAGCATCGTTAGGTTATCCCTAGTGGCAACAGCACATCCACAACCTTAGAACTTTCTGTCACTCCCAGATTACGGAGGCATGAACCCACTATCTAGCATAAATACTCTCTCTTGGAGTTACAAGCATCTACTTGGCCAAAGCATCTACGAGTAACGGAAAGCATGCAAGATCTTAAATAACATATAAGATAGATTGATAATCAACTTGACATAATATTCAATATTCATCGGATCCCAGCAAACACAACATGTAGCATTACAATAATATGATCTTGATCATGTAGGGCAGCTCACAAGATCTAAACATGATGGCACAAAGTGGAGAGACAACCATCTAGCTACTGCTATGGACCCGTAGTCCAAGGATGAACTACTCACGCATCACTCCGGAGGCAGGCATGGCGATGTAGAAGCCTCCGGTGACGATTCCCCTCTCCGGCAGGGTGCCGGGAAGAGGTTCTGAACCCTCCCGAGCTAGGGTTGACGGCGGCGGCGTCTCTGGAACTTTTCGTGGATATTTGCTCAGGTTTAGGGTTTTCGCGTCGGGGGGAATAAGTAGGCGAAAGGGCGGCGGCTGACGACCCCCGAGGGGCCCACACCACCCTAGGGCGCCAGAGGGGGGCGCGCCCTGGTGGCGTGTGGGGCCCCGTGGCTCCTCTGTTGCTCCTTTGGTCCGTCAGGTGTGTTCTGGTAAAATAGGACCCCCGTGTAGTTTCGTCCAATTCCGAGAATATTTCCAGACTAGCTTTTCTGGAATACAAAAACAGCAGAAAACAGGAACTGGCACTTCGGCATCTTGTTAATAGGTTAGTCCCAAAAAATGTATAAAAGTGATATAAAGTAGATGCAAAACATGTAGCAATTGGTATAAAACAAGCATGGAACATCAAAAATTATAGATACGTTTGAGACGTATCAGCATCCCCAAGCTTAGTTCCTACTCGTCCTCGAGTAGGTAAACGATAAAAACAAAATAATTTTTGAGGTGACATGCTACCATCATAATCTTGATCATATAATATTGCAAGGCACATGTAAATGAATGAAGTGATCCAAGTCAATGGTCTATAATTTGCTACCAAATAGATAATGAGTAAACAATGAATCACACAAGCTAAACGTTTTCATGAATAGTACTTTCGAGACAAGCATCAAACAGTTTTGCATAAGTGTTAACTCATAAAGCAATAGTTTCTAATAAAAGGTATTTAATCAACACAAAGGAAGAATTAGTTTCAGCATTTGCTTCAACTTTCAACATATTTATCTCATGGATATTGTCAACACAAAGTAGTATAACAAGTCCAATACATTGCATATAACGCATGTTGTAACAAAGTTGACACTAGTGTTTGCTTGTGGAAGACAGAAAGAATAGGAAAACTGACTCAACATAAAAGTAAAAGAAAGGCCCTTCGCAGAGGGAAGCAGGGATTAAATCATGTGCTAGAGCTTTTAGGTTTTTGAAAGCATATAGAGATTGCATAAAATATTTGATACTCCTCCCAACCTTGCTAACACAAGCCATGGCTAACCGAATCCTCGGGTGCCTTCCATCAATCACATACCATGGAGGAGTATCTATTTTTGAGAGGTGTTTGTTAATTGTCAACGAATGGTAGCGGGTGAGAACAGTATTCTACCTGTCAAACGGACTTTTAAGAGCGGCTCCCATGAAGGACGTTATTTCTACCAGCAAGGCAGATCATCCCTCTTTCTCTTTGGTTTACACACATTCAGGTATTTCACTGTTTGTCATTGCTTACTGATGAATCAGGGCAAAAGTGTGAAGAGAATTAATTGGTTAAAGTTGTAATTAATTGGGACTGGGCACCCCGTTGCCAGCTCTTTTTGCAAATTATTGGATAAGCGGATGTATATGCCACTAGTCCAGGTGTAAAAGTCCATTGACAAATAGAATAAAGAATAACCACACTAATTCCTCATGAGCTAGTAAACATTGACACAAAAAGGGAATAATAACATTTTGAATAATTTAAAGGTAGCACATGAAAAATTTACTTGGAGTGGCAAGGAAATACCACATATAGGTAGTTATGGTGGACACAAATGGCATGGATTTTGGCTCAAGGATTTGGATGCACGAGAAGCATTCCCTCTCAGTACAGAGTTTAGGCTAGCAAGGTTATGTAAGCAAACAAGAATATCAACCCGTACACCAAGTTTTATATGACAAACATATTGCAAACGTTATAAGACTTCATACCGTCTTCCTTGTTAACCAAACCCTGTTATTAGAAAATATCTAGACCTTAGAGATACCACCGATGCAAACCAAATTTTCAACAAGCTTTACGGTAGTTCTTCACTAATAGGCTTAACTCATGATGCACAATTTAATCATGATCTACTTGTTAACTCAAAACAATTGACAAGCATCAAGTTATCCATTTTAGTGATCTACAAGATTAAGCAAGTTTTTCCTTATACCAATTACCACATGCAACATTTTCTGAACCAACCAAACACCAATCAATTTATTTCATCAACTCTCCAAACAAATATAAGTGAAGCAAGAGAGTACTTTCTACAAAAGAAAGCTAATAGCTCTGACAAGAGATACATGAAAACAAGAGCTAAAAGCTGAACAGCGCTAGATATGAATACTCAACAAATATAAGTGAAGAATAGGAGTATTCTCATGAAAAAGCGGAGCGTGTCTCTCTCCCAATCAAGAATGCTAGGGTCCAGTCAAGCTTTATTGAAAATAAAAGTGCAATACTGAAAATAAAAGCACACAGACGCTCCAAGAAAAGCACATATGATGTGAAAGAATTAAAATATAGTTTCACTAGAGATGACCTGATAATTTTGACGATGAAGAAGGGGATGCCTTGGGCATCCCCAAGCTTAGACGCTTGAGTCTTCTTGAAATATGCTGGGGAGATCCATGGGAGCCTCCCCAAGCTTAAGCTCTTCACTCTTCTTGATCCTATTATATCATCCTTCTCTCTTGACCCTTGAAAACTTCCGTCACACCAAACTCAAAGTAGATCTCATTAGAGGGTTAGTGCATAATCAAAAATTCACATGTTCTATAAAGACGCAATATGATTTGTTACTTTAAACATTAGCTACAGCCACTGATGTTATGTGAAGCTCTTCCACCCAAAAAAGAATTTCACTCAACACTAGTAAAAGAGAGAATGCAAAATAAAAAGGCATAATCTGTCTAAAACAGAACAGTCCGCAAAGACGAATTTTTTCGAGGCACTTACGACGCTCAGATCGAAAAACTTGAACTAATGAAAGATTTCAGACATTCATAAAGATTACGCACAAAAATTTCAGATTTAATTAACAATCTGGTGATTTTAGGAATTTCGTACAGTGAACAGCAAAAATCTGTTTCTGCGCAGCAATCAAAATTAAGCATCATCTTAACATTAGAGGCTACTCTTGGCACAACAATGCGAGAAAATAAAGATACAAAGGAGTTGCTACAGAAGTAAACATCCTCCTTGACTAAAACTGAAAATAAAAGATAATGGGTTGCCTCCCAAAAACGCTTTCTTTAATGCCTTTTAGCTAGGCATAGTGATTTTTATGATGCTCACATAAAGATGGAGTTGAAACATAAAAGAGAGCATCAAGGAGCATATATAAAACATGTTTAAATCTAACACTCTTCCTATGCATTGGAGTCTTATAAGAAAACAAGTCCATTAAGTACAAAGTGACTAGCATAGGAAGGCAAAACAAGTGCAACTTCAAAACTTTCAACGGACCATTAGGTCTTAAAGCAAAAATCATATAGAAGCAACACAAGAGAAAGCTCAAAACTTTCATCATAAAGAGAGGAAATTTAATAACATGAAGATTTCTATAACCATATTTTCCTCTCTCAAAATAATTTTCAGTAGCATCATGAACAAACTCAACAATATAACTATCACATAAAGCATGCTTTTCATGATCTACAAACGCATAATTTTTATTAAGCTAAAAAATAGTGGGGTTATCAAACCCACTTTTGACAATAATAGTATAATTAATATCATTAGGCAATATAGGACCATCATCAACAGCATTATCATATATAACATTAGGGAGCACCTTTTTTATTTCTGCAATTTCCTTTACTTGAGTCAAGGAGCTTGTTACTTCAAATTTATCAAAAGGAGATATTTCAATAGAATCATGGCATTCAACAATATAGCATTTTTCCTCCTTAGGTAGGCATGGAGGGTAATCATATAATGTAAGAGTTAAAGAGTTAGTATCATTAGAAGGGAGATCCTCCTTTTGTTCATCACTCTCTTCCTCTTTTTCATCAAATGAGCTTTCAGCTTCAGCAATTTTTCTTCCACATTTTCCTGCAAGGCATTAGTCTCTTCTTTATGAGGAAAAATCCTCTTGACATGTTCAGTAATATAAGAATTTTCATCCTTATAGTTATCAAAACAATATTTAAGTATAGCATGACTTTCAGATTTATAAGGGGCATCAATTTTATGCTCAAGATAAGAACTAATTTCAAGTGCACCCTTAAAGACAATAAATTCTTCCATCCTTTCTACCTCATAAGCATTATAGTAAACTTTAACATAAGAAGCTAAGGTTTCATTTTCATTACAAGCACATTGGAAAGGAAAGTGTTTAGACTTCCTATGACAAACAGATTCATTAAAGCAAAAAGATTTGCCAAATATATAGCATAAATTTCTAGCATATTCCTCTAGTTGATTTAACAATTTCCATAAGTACATCCCTTTTGTGACAAGCGGTAATTCCTATAATATCTTCGTTCATCTTCCGTGGACCCACCTTGCCAACAAGATCTAGTTTCATATAGATAAGCCATTGATAGTAAATAAACAACTAGACATAATAACAAACCAAAATAAACTAAATGCAGGAAACTAATTTTTTTGTGTTTTTGATAATTAAAAGCAAACAAGATAAAATAAAATAAACTAAGCAAGACAAAAACAAAGTAAAGAGATTGGAAGCGTGAAACTCCCCTTGCAGAAATGCTCTTGCTCCCCGGCAACGGCGCCAGAAAAGAGTTGATGCTATTTTTGTTAGCGTCTTGACGGGAGAGTATTTGATGATAAAGATTTGCATTCCCCGGCAACGGCGCCAGAAAAGAGCTTGATGATTCGGTGCGCAACACACATTCGTTCGGAAACCCCAAGAGGAAGGTATGATGCAGTTCAGCAGCAAGTTTCCCTCAGTATGAAACCAAGGTTATCGAACCAGTAGGAGCAGCAGCGTTTCTGAAGGTTGTTGGCGGCTCGCACGGCGCAACACGATCACCAACGTGGAATCTGCACACAACACAATCAAACTACTTTGCCCCAACAAAACAGTGAGGTTGTCAATCTCACGGCTTGCTGAAAACAAATGATTAAACGTATGGTGTGGAAAAATAGTATTAAATTGCAGAGAATGAAAAAGGAACAGTTTGCAGTTTGTGGTTGTTTAATCAGTGTAAAGGAATGGACCGGGGTCCACAGTTCACTAGTGGTGTCTCTCCATAAAAGATAACTAGCATGCTGGGTGAACAAATTACAGCTGGGCAATTGACAAATATTGAGCGCATGACAATGCATATACATGACATGGTGACTACTATGATATTTAATTGGGCATTACGACAAGATACATAGACCGTTATCCAACATCGTCTATGACTAATAATCCACCGCGAGATTGTCATCCGAGTCCCCCATTGGTATTAAGTCGCAAGCAACAGATAATCGCATTAAGTAAAGCGTGTAATGTAAACAAGTGCATATGCCCTTGGACATAGCATCGTTAGGTTATCCCTAGTGGCAACAGCACATCCACAATCTTAAAAGTTGCTGTCACTCTCCCAGATTACTGGAGGCATGAACCCACTATCTAGCATAAATACTCTCTCTTGGAGTTACAAGCATCTACTTGGCCAAAGCATCTACCAGTAACGGAAAGAATGCAAGATCTTAAATAACATATAAGATAGATTGATAATTGATGCATGTAAAATGTATACATGAATTTTGCATTATTTTACTTATATTTCAAACATATTTGCATCATATAAGGGTTATATCAATGTTTTATAATAATTTTGGGAATACTTCATAGTTTTCCCATTTATTTGGAATTAACCCTGTTTTCCAGAAAACGTCTTTTTTAGTGTTTCAGACTTTCCGGGAGCTTCGGGACTCCAAAAAGGGCAAGGCCAAAGAGGACGGTTCAGAATTTTCGAGACGAACGCAATGGGCTTAAATTGAAGACCAGAAGCCCAACAAGCTGGAAATTAGAGGGTCCCACGTGGCCTACTGTACCTGGCCACGTGGACCCACCTCTTTTCCACCTCGGAGCTCCGTTGCCGTCGATCTTTCGTCCACCGACTCCGTCTTAACTAAAAACGCCTATAAAAAAGGTCCCCCGACGTTCTCTGGAAGGAGCGCCGCACAAACACAGAAACACCGAAACGGAGATCAGGAGCTGCAGATTGGAGGGGGAAAACTCCGGCGGGTCGCTGCCGGGGTGGTCTCCACCTTCTCCAACGACTTCTCCACCATCTCCATGATGAAGGGGGAGTAGTCCACCCCCTGGATTTGGGTTTGTGGTGGTAACTTATGTATCTCTCCTCTCTTTGAGCTTCACTAATTAGTACCATATGAGCTGATGAACATGATTACGGTCATCTATGTAATACCTTTGTGGTGAATATTGTGGTATGAGATGATTTGTTATGCATTTACTGTTGTGTTGGAACTTTTATGACTTGTCATGCTTTGATAGAATATTGTTCTTTAAGAAGTATGATGTATGTGGGTACGGGATGGCCGATGTGACACGGCATAGGTATTGAGTGACACGGTACCGCCCAACATCCTTTATCCGGGGGTAAAAAGGAAGAGTATGATGTGGGAGTGACAACAACCACGCTAGCCTTACGAGGGTGACCTAGCAACACAAATGAGTACTTCTTTCAACTATGTGTTTTAGGACATATAGCCGTTATAAAAGCTGCCATTAAAACATGACAATTGTGTGTACTTTATCTATAACATGATAATCACAGTAGATGAGGGAGAGAGGATTAAGTGAACCCATGAACCCATGTCCATTGTTCCTATAAGAGAAAACCTTTGTCTTGTCCTCTTGCATTGAAGAGGATTGGGACACTTTTACATTCTTGCTTGGTTACATTAAACTTCCATCCATCAAATCAACCACCTTGTTCTTTAAACTTGTTTAGTGCATAATCAACTAAAACTTGTGACACTTTAGTTGTAGGGAATAGATAACTTTTCCTTCTTGCTCCTGCGGATCGATACCTTACTTCCACATTGAGAGGTGCTACGGTGATCCCTTGCTCTTGGGGGTAATCAAGTACTTTTCTGGCGCCGTTGCCGAGGAGCGTAGCGCTTAAGTTTCTATTCTTGTGTGCACTAGACTAAGCTTGGGGAGGTTCCTTTAACTTGTCTTATATCTTGCAACCATCTAAGCTTGGGGAGGTTCCTTTAAACTTGTCTGGTTGTAAGTTCCTCATTACTTTTGATATGGTTTTTTGGATGATTATACACTTGAGAACTTGAAACATTTACACTTGAGGAATTGAAATATTAAAAGAAGCTGATTATTTATTTTCTCAAGTAGATTCTTATGTTATTAAACATAAAAAAATAACTCTTGCTGCCATGGAAAGAACTAATATTTTCAGGAAGAGGATAGTAAAAACCTAAGCTTGGGGATGCCCATGCAATCTCAAGAAGATGCTGAAAAAGATGAACAACTGGAGAATGAAGAGTTGGATCCCCCAACTTCACCATCAACATATGATAGTAACACTCAAACTCAAAAACCTTTTGTTAGTAAACTTATTGATAATAATAAGGAGTGCTGCTTAAATATGTTATATGATAATGCTTTAGATGATGGTCCTATGCTTATTGATAATCCTCCATGTTTAGAACTTGTTACTACTTTATGTGAGGATAAAAATGATATACTTGATGTTTGTGAAAATACTCTTACTAATAAGAGTCCTATTTGTTCTGAATTCTCCTAATAACACCATAGAGGAGAAATTTGCTTATGTTGAGAAATACTTATGTGGTTTGCAATTATCTTTAGTTCCAAATCTTTGTTGCAACCATGATATTAAACTTGATATTGATCTTAATAACTATTTTGAAAGAGGGAAGCATGCTAATGAATTCCAAAATAAATTTAATGATCCTCTTTATGTGCCTAAATTATCTAAATTGGAAGATCCTATTGGTTATATGGTTGAATACACTTCTATTACTTGCAACTATTATGAGAGAGGAGGTTATGAGAACCCTCTTTATGCTACTAATAATTATGGGCTGCAAGTAACTTTTGTTAATATGCATTGTAAAACTTCACTCATATACAAAATGCCAATGCATAGAAAGAAAGTTAGACTTCGTTGTTATTACTTTTGTGTTCTGTTTTTCTCTCAACCAGGTTTGAACTTGACTATTATTTTGATCGGTTTGAGAGCCATGGGACCCTGGTATAATGCATGGAACACTTTCCAAGGAAGAGGGGAACAACATTCAAACTCCCTCATGAGCTTCATCTTCCATAAACAACAAGTAAGAAGCCTAGCTATATGGCTATAAAGAAACGCTTTGCGGGAGGCAACCCGGTTATTTTTTTGTGTGATTTTCTTTGTGTCCTATTGCATAACAAGAGACTTTGTTTTAGTTTAGGTTCTGATTTTCAATAAAGTGCCAAGTTTTACCCTTTTTGTTTGAAAAGTTGCTTATAGCGTTCGGAGATTTTATTCCTGCACGAGTCAGTGCACGGTATGATTTTTAATTCTTATTATATAACTCCTAATGAGCTCATATTTGAACTGTAGTTGCAACTTTTCATCCTATGTATGCATGAATTGTTTCGGAATTTTTCGACAAAGTTTGGTAGGGTAGAAAAATACGTTTTGCTGCTGCTGTTTTTCTGGACAGATTCTGTCCCATTTTGTTTGATGCATGCTTTGAGCTTTTAAGTTGAATCTTTTTTATCCAATTGAGTTTATGAGTAGGCATACAACATTATAAACTTTCTGGACATCTCATATGAATTTTTGTTCAAGGATTATATGCAGCAAGAAACCTATTTGTTTATCACTATTAATGCACCCCACAGAAAAGAAATGGGAGAAACGGTGTTTTGAAGTTTTTTCACAGGGATTGGAGGAGATGCACCAAGAGCTATCCAAGGATGGTGAAGACCATAAGCTTGGGGATGTGAAGACAACCCCACTGGACCTACACACACTTGGTTTGCACACGTTCAACTTCTGTTTTTCGATCGAAACACTTTATCGCATAAACTTGGAGCGTCTTTTTGTTTGTTTTGGTTTGATTCTTTGAGAGACCACCACACTATCATTTATATATGGGAGAGCTACTGGAAATATGGGTTGAAATATGTTGGATGCTTTTATAAGATTGGGAGAAGGGATGTTTGAGTTGATTTTTAATGATACATATAGTTGCATGATTCATGAGCTTGTTTATGAGTAATAGTTTGCAAATCCTTTTTGAAGAGCTATCACTTATTCATGTTTTGGTGCTGATTGTTATTTTACTTGGTTTAACATGGATTAGTTAGTTCTATGGACACTCATGCATGCATCTAGATGGTCAACTTTCTCCCTTTTGCTAGCCCAAACACTCCAACAAGTTAAAACTTGTTTCCAACACCTTCAACCAAAGTTATTCCAGTGAGTCCACCATATCTACCTACTAGCTATATGCTATTCCGAGTATGTTCATCATGATATTTGTGTTATCTATACCTCTGAATGAAAATGATTATGTTATTGATTGCCATGGGAAAAGTTGGTTATATAGCTCTCACGAACTTGATGCACATTTTACTATCATTGCTATAAATAAAACATGACCCATTGTGATTAAGATTATGATGCTAGTGGCTTGATAAATGTCGAGGTTGGGAGTTAGCCCATATGTGCTGTCACATGCAAAGCTTTCAACATGCTCCATTTAGTTGATATCATGTGCTTTTGTCTATGGATGCCTATCATGGTGAAATAGGGGGAAATGATAGTTTGAATGAGTTTGTATAAATGGTTAGAGAGACGCCTGGGCCGCTAATCTAAGCCATGCATTATTCATGGTGGAAATTTACTTACATGCTATGGTGAATTATCTATGACACACCTTACAATAAAAACTATTCCAATGGTAAATAAAAAGGGTGTTGAGGTTTTCATCTTGTTTGTTTGTCTTGTCATTTTGATATGGGCTTGTTCCATATCCTGGGACAAGAGGTACCCCAGTTGACGCTCTTGATGATACTATTATTACTTACAATGATAGATAACTTGAACTTGCTTTTCCCAAGTTGAGTAATCATGGTGTAGGTACTTGTATTCAAGGGGCATGAGACATCCAACCTTTACTTTGTCAAGCACACTACTCATATTTGCTCTCACATTAAACTATAATCATTCAAGATGCTATGATAGGGGAATGAGAGCTTGACACCAAGTATTACCACATTGCAATCATTAACTTAAGTAGAGAGTTTGGAGGTTAGATGAAACTTATGCATGCTTTACCTCTACTCACTTATTCATCTTTCCGAAGTGTCCACCAAACATATTCAGATTTTCATTATCACTCTATGGACCACATGTATGCAAAAGTAAGAATGTCCATATTACTATCTGTTATGTTACACTTTGTGAACTATCATTGAACATCCTTGCATTGAATACTTGATATCACTTCATAAACTGTTTTGCATATTGCTACTGCTTTGAAGAATGAATCATTTGACTCTATGTAGCAGTAGCAATCATCTTTGATATCCATTGTTAGTGCTATATTGCAAAGTCCATGTTAGTTTTATCACCTTCATACTCGAGGACGAGCATGGGTTAAGCTTGGGGATGTTGATGCATATAAATGCATACATGAACTTTGCATTATTTTACTTATATTCTAATCATATTTGCATCATATAAGGGTTATATCAATGTTTTATAATGATTTTGGGAATACTTCATAGTTTTCCCATTTATTTGGAATTAACCCTGTTTTCCAGAAAATGTCTTTTTTAGTGTTTCAGACTTTCCGGGAGCTTCGGGACTCCAAAAAGGGCAAGGGCAAAGAGCACGGTTCAGAATTTTCGAGACGAACGCAATGGGCTTAAATTGAAGACAAGAAGCCCAACAGGCTGGAAATTAGAGGGTCCCATGCGGCCTACTGTACCTGGCCACGTGGGCCCACCTCTTTTCCCCTCGGAGCTCCGTTGCCGTCGATCTTTCGTCCACCGACTCCGTCTTGACCTAAAAACGCCTATAAAAAAGGTCCCCCGACGTTCTCTGGAAGGAGCGCCGCACAAACACAGAAACACTGAAACGGAGATCAGGAGCTGCAGATTGGAGGGGGAAAACTCCGGCGGGGCGCTGCCGGGGTGGTCTCCACCTTCTCTAACGACTTCTCCACCATCTCCATGATGAAGGGGGAATAGTCCACCCCCTGGATTTGGGTTTGTGGTGGTAACTTATGTATCTCTCCTCTCTTTGAGCTTCACTAATTAGTACCGTATGAGCTGCTGAACATGATTACGGTCATCTATGTAATACCTTTGTGGTGAATATTGTGGTATGAGATGATTTGTTATGCATTTACTGTTGTGTTGGAACTTTTATGACTTGTCATGCTTTGATAGAATATTGTTCTTTAAGAAGTATGATGTATGTGGGTACGGGATGGCCGATGTGACACGGCATAGGTATTGAGTGACACGGTACCGCCCAACATCCTTTATCCGGGGGTAAAAAGGAAGAGTATGATGTGGGAGTGACAACAACCACGCTAGCCTTACGAGGGTGACCTAGCAACACAAATGAGTACTTCTTTCAACTATGTGTTTTAGGACATATAGCCGTTATAAAAGCTACCATTAAAACATGACAATTGTGTGTACTTTATCTATAACATGATAATCACAGTAGATGAGGGAGAGAGGATTAAGTGAACCCATGAACCCATGTCCATTGTTCCTATAAGAGAAAACCTTTGTCTTGTCCTCTTGCATTGAAGAGGATTGGGACACTTTTACATTCTTGCTTGGTTACATTAAACTTCCATCCATCAAATCAACCACCTTGTTCTTTAAACTTGTTTAGTGCATAATCAACTAAAACTTGTGACACTTTAGTTGTAGGGAATAGATAACTTTTCCTTCTTGCTCCTGCGGATCGATACCTTACTTCCACATTGAGAGGTGCTACGGTGATCCCTTGCTCTTGGGGTAATCAATAATCAACTTGACATAGTATTCAATATTCATCGGATCCCAGCAAACACAACATGTAGCATTATAATAATATGATCTTGATCATGTAGGGCAGCTCACAAAGTGGAGAGACAACCATCTAGCTACTGCTATGGACCCGTAGTCAAAGGATGAACTACTCACGCATCACTCCGGAGGCAGGCATGGCGATGTAGAAGTCTCCGGTGACGATTCCCCTCTCCGGCAGGGTGCCGGGAAGAGGTTCTGGACCCTCCCGAGCTAGGGTTGACGGCGGCGGCATCTCTGGAACTTTTCGTGGATAATGGCTCAGGTGTTTAGGGTTTTTGCATCGGGGGGAATAAGTAGGCGAAAGGGCGGCGGCTGACGACCCCCATGGGGCCCACACGCACCCTCAGCGCGCCAGAGGGGGGGCGGGCCCTGGTGGCATGTGGGGCCCACGTGGCTCTCCTCTGTTGCTCCTTTGGTCCTTCAGGTGTGTTCTGGTAAATAGGACCATCCGTGAAGTTTCGTCCAATTCTGAGAATATTTCCAGACTAGCTTTTCTGGAATACAAAAACAGCAGAAAACATGAACTGGCATTTTGGCATCTTGTTAATAGGTTAGTCCCAAAAAAATGTATAAAAATTATATAAAGTAGATGCAAAACATGTAGCAATTGGTATAATATTAGCACGGAACATCAAAAATTATAGATACGTTTGAGAAGTATCATCCATCATATTGCGGATCAGTTGGGTCATGCCAACTCTGGGATCCACCACCTCCGGGATTCCCCACCTCGATGTAGCAGCCAGGGCAACCATCATATTGCGGATCAGTTGGGTCGACGAACTCGCTGCCTGGTCGCCATCAAAAACCTACGCAGGGCCACAACCCTGCCTCTTAGGGCCGTTGTATTTGGATCGTGACGCACATGGCTAATTGTCTGTGTTTATTCACACTGAATTGAAACACCGAGCAATAGAGACAGATGAAGAGAAAAGAAACGGTCGTCTTTTTTTTCCTGAAAACCGGCTTATCTTCTCTTTTTTTGGGTTCGCGCAAACAGAGGTAGGCCGGCTCGTTTTGATGTGCACGTTTTATTTCAAGTCCATTCCATACTTTTCATGTTGTAATGTCTATGTTTAAGGCTTTTTTTTTTGCGAAACACGGTAAAAACGCAAACGCTCATATACATGTGCACACACTCACCTCTATGAAGGTACAGACGCACACCCTACCCCTATGAGCATCTGAGAAATAATGAGCCGGCGGGTTCAGCCGTTAGATTGACGAAGTCAGCATACGCGTCACGTTGTCGACGGGAACGTCACCTCACACTGAAGAATATACTGCATAAATGAGAAACACCAGTGTCAAATATGAGATTTGAACTCTTATGGGTTGAGGGTACAACCACCCTCCTAACCATGGTTCAAGATAGGTTTGATAAATTGTTTATAAACTGTGGGCGCGAAGGAGACCATCGGCGCAAGGACCATATCACGTCGCATTACATTTTGATGTTATGTTGTTGTTTGCATCTTATATTGTGTACATATATATAGGACTATTCAGCAATACCTCTTAAGTGTTTCTATATACTTATTCAGCACAACTTTCCATTAGTAGAGACCTTCTTACCCGAAGCCGCACCGGACCTCCACTAACCACGCGCGACCCGGTCAACCCGAACCCACCCGCCCCAACCCACCTTCTTCCTCCCACCTACCCCTGTCAAAATCGCGCCCAACACCACGTCTTGATCCCGACCACCAACCACCCGCACACGCACAACGCGGCCGCGCCCCAACGGCCGAGGTAGGAGGCCTCCACCAACCACCCGCCGTCTCCAGCGGCCGTCCAGCGCACCGCCCCAGCCCCCCGCGTCGTGGCTCCACCCCCGGCCACCCCTGCTTGCTCCCCTCGGCCTGCGCCGGCCACCGCCTCCTCCTTCCCGCGGGACGGCCGCCGCCTCCTCCTACCCGCGCGTCGGCCGCCGCCTCCTCCTTTCCCGTGACGGCCGCCGCCGGAACGGCCTCCCGCGCTCCGCCCGTCGACGGACCGGCCTCCCACGCCGCCCTCCGCCTTCCTGGCCTTTCGCGCCGCCCTCGTCCGCCGTCGGCCCGGCCTCCCGCACGACCCATCGCCGGAACGGCCTCCCGCGCGCCGCCCGACATCCGGCACGCCTTGCGTCCGCCGTCGCGATTTCCACCGCCGGTGACGACGAATACCCTTGTACGGCGTGTCCGCGTGGCTCCCTCCGGCCGCGTCCGGCCCTCCATCTTTGTGAAGACGCCAAGCAAGGCGGTGCAGATTACGCTACCTCGACCTCGACTCGCCTGTGCTAGGAGCGATGGGTCCTGGGAGAGCAGATGCATGTTTTTTCCTCTTTTCTTAAATTTTCTTTGTTCTGTTTGTGAAATTGGAACTGATGCCAGTTTTTTCAGTGTAATTTCAAAGTGATGTCCGTATTTGATTTGATTAAATTTCTGGCAAATGGAAGTTCAGTTCTATAATCTTCGGCAGTATGGCCGCATTGTGAAGTGAAGTACAACTACTGTCTATGTTCACTATGATATAAAAATGAATTCATCCGGTGGAAAAAAAACGTTCACATTAGCTACTGTATATGTTAATGTTGATTTTATTATTTCTGGGAAGTTAACTTTCACCGTGTTTGGAGTTTACTTTAAAGGTATCACAAGTTCATCTTCTACCAAATAGAAGTTCACCTCGAACGCGTTGGAAGTTCATCTTCTTGTTTGATTTTATTTCTTCCGTGAAGTTCACTTTGACCGTGTTCGGAGTTCACTTTAAAGGTATCAGAAGTTCATCTCAAACTCATCAAAAGTTACATTTCTGTTTGGAGTTCCCTAAACCAGTAGGAAGTTCGCATTGCATTGTTGGAGAGTCCACTTTAAATATGTCAGAAGTTCTCCTCGGTAATTACCTTTTTCTCGGAAATTTAGCTTACTTTTTCTCGGAAGTTTAGCTTTCGAGAAAATCACTTTGTACGGAACAGAAGTTCACCTCGAATGCGTTCGTTACATCTTTGTTGGGAGCTTGCATTGAACAAATTGGAAGTTAACTTTAAACGTGTCGGAAGTTTAGCTTGATTGCGCTACAAGTTTACCTTTATGTCGGTGGAAAAAAATTCAAATCAAGAGTTTAAAAAAAGTTCGTAATTATACTCGTGAAGTTCACAATTTGTAGAAGTTCACTCTCAGAAAACTACCACAAGAACAGTGCGTGACACGGAACAAACAATTCGCGACCGGAAGTTTACTAACAAATATCGCGAAGTTCACAAACGTCGTAAATCCTACGCATAGAAATCAGATGCTCTGTTTTTTTAGGGCGGAAATCCTACGCATAGAAATCATCAATACGAGATCCGTTTATCCAAATGGACTGCCGCCGCGTGCAATTCGCAAGCATATGAGTCTAATTTGACTCTCACATGCTGACTCGGCCAATCCAAGCAGCACAAACGTGCCAATTTTGAATCGATTTCCATGTCGTCTTGTTTATCCTTTTTTCGTATTTTCAAAATTAATCAAAAACCGTATCGAATTTCAAAAATATTTCTACATGAAAAAGATGTGTCTAGTCAACATCTTTCCAACGCCATATCATATGTAACATTTCGTTAAGCGGTTCGAAAATAATTGACAAAACACTCTCTGCCGGATTTAAGAGTCTAAAAAACGGTATTGTGTATTTATAAAACTGCTCCTAAACCGTACAGAATTGAGAAAAATGACTAGAGATAGCGAAGATTCGCATTTTTCATAGATTTCCAGCGGTGTATCATTTGCATCAATCCGACCAGCGGTTTAGAAATGGCGTCCAAATAACAGTACGAAAACGGAAACAATCGCGAAAACTGAATGTAGTATTTGTAAAATTGTTTTAAAACTGTACAGAATTTGGAAAACCCGTCAAGACGAAAATGGTGCGCATTTTACATAGCTTTCCAACGGCATATCATTTGCATGAATTCGACGAGCGGTTTGAAAATGGCGGCAAAAAAATGCCAAAACGGACAAATTGACGAAAACTGAGTTTAGTATTTCTAAAATTGTTTTAAAACCGTAAAGAATTTGGAAAACCCGTCAACACGAAAAAGGTGCGCAATTTCTCTACCTTTTCAACGGTATATCGCATGCATCATTCCGATAAACGGTTCGAGAATTGCGTTGAAAATACTGTCCGCAAAACAGAAAATCTGAGAGTTCCGTCCGGAAGTTAACATAGTATACGAACAGAAGTTCAGAAAGTTGTGCTGAATACTTATTCAGAAAGGTATTCTCGAATAGCTGGAATATATATATATATATATATATATATATATATATATATATATATGGACGCGGATTTTCTAACAAGGGTGATAGCAGCGCATGTGTAGGTTGCCGTTAGATATCATCCTCACATGGCCACTGTAAGAATCGACGAAGAAGATTTTGCGTTTCCCCGTCACCTAGGGACGTTAGTTTTCTGGCTTCCGTCCGTGTCCATCCAAATTCAAATTATGTTGAGCATCCTGCACGCGGAGCAGGCTAAGGTGGAAAAAAGACACACGGTGGAGAAACTGGCTCTTCGTTTTATTTTTACTCTGTACCGTGAGCTAATGTCAGCGAGACGTGGGCGAGGTCATTTTCTTCACCGTGCATGCCGCAAACCACTAATGGTCGATTGTTTTTCTCCTGCCCACGAAGAAAACTACGGGTCCATTGTTCACCGTGGGCGAGGTCATTTTCTTCACCGTGCTGCCATGAGTTTTTTTGTCACGGTGGTCCATTGTTTATTTTCTTCACCGTGCTGCCATTTTCTTCACCGTGGGCAACTAAAAAACTACGGGTGAATGGGCAGGAGAAAAACTACGGGTCCATTGTTCACCGTGGGCGAGGTCATTTCCTTCACCGTGCTGCCATGAGTTTTTTTTGTCACGGTGGTCCATTGTTTATTTTCTTCACCGTGCTGCCATTTTCTTCACCGTGGGCAACTAAAAAACTACGGGTGAATGGGCAGGAGAAAAACTACATGTCCATTGTTCACCGTGGGCGAGGTCATTTTCTTCACCGTGCTGCCATGAGTTTTTTTGTCACGGTGGTCCATTGTTTATTTTCTTCACCGTGCTGCCATCTTCTTCACCGTGGGCAACTAAAAAACTACGGGTGAATGGGCAGGAGAAAAACAATCGACCGTGTGCTCTCGGTGTGACGCCGTTCCATTAAGTCCCGTGCTCTCGCGTTGCTTTTTTGTGCTCCCTATGAAAGATCCAATGGATGGATCAACATGCGTAGGTATCACCCTTGTTATCCCACTATTTTCGATATATATATATATATATATATATATTATATATATATATATATATATATATATAAGCCCTATTTAGCACCCAGGGTGCAGAATAGTTATTTTGCACCCACGATTTGTTTATGTCATCACATAAAAAAATTATGTTGCGTATATACATATTTACGTTCATGTTGACCTATAACAGAAAAAATTGACATAAAATTGCAAAATATATGTCAAAATAACGTAAAACTCATAAAAAACAGCATAAAAATGTGCATTTTTTTCATATTTTTGTAACGCCGCGTACATTTTTTTTTATGCCATGTCAATATTTTCTTATGTTCTCTATTACTTACGACATAATACAAAATTTACGTGACGTTAAAATCATTTACGGTTCAGAAGATACGGGGTGGGTGTAGAATAACTTATTCTAAACCCTATTTAGCACCCAGGGTGTAGAATAGTTATTTTGCACCCACGATTTGTTTATGTCATCACATCAAAAAAAAATATGTTACGTATATACATATTTACATTCATGTTGATCTATAACAGAAAAAATTGACATAAAATTGCAAAATATATGTCAAAATAACGTAAAACTCATAAAAACAGCATAAAAATGTGCATTTTTGTAATATTTTTATAACGTTGGGTAAATATTTTTTTATGCCATGTCAATATTTTCTTATGTTCTCTATTACTTACGACATAATACAAAATTTACGTGACATTAAAATCATTTACAGTTCAGAAGATACGGGGTGGGTGTAGAATAACTTATTCTATACCCTAGGTGTCAAATAGCGTGTCCCTATATATATATATAATATTTATATATAACAGGAACCTACCCTTAAGAGTTCCTATTTAGCTTAAGTAGGAACTATTCCTATTTTGGAAAACTACCCGGCCCGCGACCCAGCACCGACCCGACCTCCTAAAAAAACTACAGCCCACCCGCTCCACCACGCTCGACCCGATCCCCCACCCACTGCTCCCCACCTACCTACCACGATCCAAACTCCCACCGGCGGCGCCACAGCCCCTCACCCGCCGGCGGCCGCGCGTCCTAGCCCCCACCCCCGCCGCGGTCGCGCGCCCCTCCCCTACACCTCCGGCGGCCGCGGCGCCCCGTCTCCACGCGCCCCTCTTCTCCCTCGTCGGCGGCCGCACGCCCCATCGCCTCCCCCGTCGGCGGCCCGCGCTCCATCGCCTCCTCCATCGGCGTCCCCGGCCACCACCTGCAGGTGCGGATCCCTTCACCGCCTGTCCGACGCGGCGTGCCCCTGCCCACCTCCTTCCGGGGCCCCTCCACCTCCTGCTCACGCCGGCGGGCCAGAATGCTCCGTTCCCTACCTCCTGCATCTCGGTAGATCCCTCGGAGACCACCGCGCCGCCGCCCCCCAGGCGCGCCACGTCGCCGCCACCCGGGATCCATGGCGGATCGAGTTCGCCGGAGGTCCCCTACTCGGCTCGGGCCCCGTCGTCCAGTGGCTCGCAGGCGGGCCCTACAGCCGTCGTTGACCGACGCTCGCTCCTGCTGTACTGCTCACTTTGCTTAGAAACAAAGTTCACGGTGGATTTCATACATGTGAGACGCAGAATCATTCAGAAAAAAAGGTTCAAGTATTGTTGAAAAAAAAGTTCACTACATTTTAAAAAAGGTTCACTTCATTAAAAAAAGGTTCACTTCGTTCAAAAATTTTTTTGGAGAAACGTTCCAGGAAAAAAGTTCACTTCACTCAGAAAAAAAGTTTCAGAAAAAAGGTTCACTTCGTACGGAAAAAAGTTCATGTACAATTCAGAAAAAAAAAAGTTCACCACGTTTAAAAAAAGTTCACTTTGATTCGAAAAAAAGGTTCACTCCGTTAAAGCCTCATTCCTAAAAAAAGTTTAGAAAAAAAGTTAACTTCATTCATAAAAAAGGTTCATTTGGTACATAAAAAAGTTCATGTGCAATTGCGAAAAAAAGTTCATCTCGTTCCGAAAAAATGTTCAGGAAAAAAGTTCACTTCAAATTCCGTCTGAAGGTTCACATGTCATGCGCGAGAAGGTTCACATATCATTGCCGAAACAGTTCGGAAGGTTTTCACTTCGTTCACAAAAAAAAGTTCACTTCGGTTATAAAAAAGGTTCACCTGGTTCAGAAAAAAAGTTCACGTACAGTTGCCAAAAAAAGTTCACCTTGTTCCTAAATTGTTCAGGAAAAAAGTTCACTTTATGTTCCGTCAGAAGGTTCACATGAAGTAGCGTGAAGGTTCACTTAGCATATCCGAGAAGGTTCAGAAAGTTCCTGTTTAGCTTAAACAGGAATAGGTTCTTTTTAGTTGAGTTATATATATATATATATATATATATGTAACAGCTATTCAAGAACCAGTTTCTGAATAACTATTCAGAGCACTTTTCTGAACAGCGGTTTAAATAGGAGGTGAACCTCCTGACGAAACACCCAGATTTTCTTTGTAACTTTTCAACCACTAATTGGATTGATGAAAATGATATACCGTTATAAAGCTGTTAATATTGCCCATCTTTTCTATCTCTGTCACTTTTTTGAAATTCGTTACCGTTTATGAGAAGATTTTGAAATTCATATTTCTCTTTTCCAGACGTGTATAACGAGCGGACGGTTTTTTGGCCATCATTCGCAAACCACTTATCGGAATGACACAAATGATATTGCGTTGGAAAGATAATGCTTAGGCGCATCTTTTTCGTCTATAAATGTTTTTCAAATTCGTAACGGTTTTGGATTAATTTTAAAAAATACTATAATGTGTTTTCATGTTTTTCTCTATTTTTGTACTGTTATTTGGGTGCCATTTTTACACCGTTTGTCTGATTAATTCAAATGATAAGCCGTTGGAAAGCTATGGCAAATGCGAATCTTTGCTATCTCTATACATTTTTCTAAATTCTGCACGGTTTAAGAGCAGATTTAAAAATACATAATTCTGTTTTTTTTAGACTTTTAGGTCCAGCGGACCCGTTTTTTAAACCGCTTATCGAAATGTAACAAATGATATGGCGTTGGAAAGATATTGACTAGGCGCAACTTTTTCATATAGAAATGTTTTTCAAATTCAATACAGTTTTTGAGTAATTTTTAAAATAACAAAAACAGATGAACGTGATAACATGAAGAATGAAAGTAAAATTGGCATGTTTATAATGTTCGGATTGGACGAGTCAACATGTGAGAGTCAAATTAGACTCATATCATTGCCAATTGCACGTAGCGGTGGTCGGTTTGGACAAACGGAACTCGTATCAACGATTTCTATGCGTAGAATTTCTGTCCAGAAAAACAGAGCATCCGAACTTTCTTTTACACGTTGGTAAACTTCCGGGTGTTGGATAGTGAACTTCCGATCGCGAAATTTTAATTCAGTATCTCGCACTGTTTTTGTTTTAGTTTTTAAACCGTTTGTTCAAACGATACAAATGATATACCGTTGGAAAGGTATGAAAATTGCGCATCCTACTGTGTGGACCATTTTTTTAAAATTATTTGTGGTTTAAGAGAAGTTTTAAATATACGAACAGCTGAATTTTTAGAATTTTCTCTATTTTCATGTTGTTATTCAGACTGGATTTCGAGATTGAATACTTTGAACTTCGCAATTTTTTTAGAGTGAATTTCTATAAATTGTGAACTTCACGAGAAAAAAATGCGAACCGTTTTTTCCAATCTCTTGATTTAATTTTTTTACACCGACATAAAGGTAAACTTGCAGCGCATTTGAGCTGAACTTCCAAAGCATTTAAAGTTAACTTCTCCCAATAAAGATGTAACGTACAAGTCATTTTAATATGAACTGCCAACGCTTTCGAGGTGAACTTTTGTTTGGTACAAATTGAACTTCTCAAAAATAAAGATTAATTTTTTTTCTTTTTTCCGGATGAACTTCTGAGAACAAAGCAAATTATCTGAAGAGGACGAGAAGAACTTCTCACTTATTCAAAGTGGACTCCCCCGATGCAAAGCGAATTTCTGACTAGTTAAGGGAACTCCAAATAGAAACGTAAACTTCCGACGCGGTTGAGATGAACTTCCGATACCTTTAAAGTGAACTCTAAACACGGTCAAAATTAACTTCACAAAAGTAATAAAATCAAAACATGGGCTAATGTGAACATTTTTTTCTCGTGAATGAAGCATTTTTTTATGAACAAAAAAGTGAACCTGCGGTATGGACTATGAACTCCCAATTTCGAATTTCTACAATTTAAAAATAATTTCCGTCAACATGGTGAACTTTCTGAAGTTCGAAGCGTGAACTTCTTTTTGTGATGTTTTTAGAGGAAATATTTGCGATGTTTTAAGATGAAACATTTGTGCTTTGTCCAAGGCGGGCAGAGGTGTAGGCTCCTAGTGTAGGGCCAAGAGCAAAACGGGGGCCATCTCGCCGAGGAGTCAAGAACCGGTGGTTTGCGTTCGTCCCGACCCTAAGTGTACTTTTTTATCATCTAATTTTTGTCATCCAATTTTTCCAAATCATTTTTTCTATGTGTACCTTTTTTGAAGTTATTGAACTGCCATGAATTGAGTTGCTAACTTCCATGCACAATTATAAGCCTCCGAAAGTAGACCATGCATTCCAAGAACTTCACGGATTCCTCTATTTTCCAACACTGTTTTTTAGAGTAGACTTCAAAGTTGTATATACTGAACTTTTATTGTTCACTTCCGCAATGGGCTTTTACACGAATGGATTTATCTTTTTGAGAAAATAATGGGAGTCCAAGCTTTGAAAAAAAAACTTTCAGCCAAGATAAGGTGAACTTCGCAACCGTACTGCATTTTTTTCGTTTTTATATTGATATTTTTTTGTTCTTTGTTTTTAGCTAAAACTGTACAAAGTGTAATATTTGAAATCACTAGTAAATGAATCATTGTAGCTTAATAAGTGAATTTTCTTTTGTTTGTTTTTAACAATAAATTAAACTTCCTTTCCAGGTAAAATCAAAATTTTGGACTGAAACCATATACTCAAAAAATGGATCTTGGAGAACTAGACTTCCCTGCAAGATGAAGTTAAGTACAACAGCAACAAAGATTGAACTTCGAAGTGTTTAAGTTCAGCTATCACGCGTATTACAAGTTTACAACAACGTGGTGGGCATCTAATCACAATAAATTACAAAAAAAAAATCACATTCGTGGATCCACACATGGATACATGGGGATAATCAGTCTAGAAAGAAATGGTGTGGTTTCGATCAAGGAGCAGAGCATGCTGTCCAGCTGAACAAGCAGCGGTTCAGCTACGAACTAGCGGTACATACTACCTAAAAAGTAGTATCTATAGTAGTACAATATTCTAACATACTGCATACTACATGTACATACTCCCCGGTATGATAGATACTCCATACTATATGCAAAACACACATGGGAGTAACTACACCCGTGAGTAGCATGAATGTCCTATATATATATATGGTTATATATTAGTTACACAGCGGTAATAATATAAGATGATCCCTCCAAAATATCATTAGTGTTCTCCCTTTGGCGTGCACCACCAAGAAAGTTCTACGTTATGAGGCAGGCCGTGACGATCGGGTGTCAGACATATCGTCGTTCACATAGAGTGGGTGTAAGACATGTTTGCACAAGCGTATACGCTGAAGGTTATTATGGCGAGACTAGCATGTACAGACATGGCTTCGGAACACGGTGACCGAAAGGTTAAGCATGTGTCACAGAGTTGTTGTGATTGACATGTCGATGTCTACCTTTGAAGTTATGTTGCCGGCTCTGACGATGAGGGGTTGCATAATGGATGAGGATCGTGTAATCACGAAAACGATTAGAGGGATATTCGTTTTGAGTGGGAGTTCTGGTAGTTTTATTTTATTAAAACTTGAACCCATATTTATTATGAACAAAGTCTTTATATTTTTCAAAACCTTTGTAGATATTAACCAGTGTAATAGCCCTCTTTAAAAATTAGGCGCATTCCTGCGATTGAGAAACTTAAAAGGTTGGGTCCAAACTTCATAGTTTTATATGGTAGTTTGAGGATACTCCTTATTTAAACCGTTAGCTCTATGTGATACAATACCCGCTAGGAGATAAATCCAGAGATTCCGCTAACAAAAGGATAATTTGGATTATAAAGTTTTGTGCGGATAATATCATCATAGTCCAGTATATGCTATGATCTCTACCATAGAGAATTAACTGTGGGTGCGAGTTGTCAGATCATGAACATATGAGATGATCGCTGAACTCGAGATACACCACAAGTCGGGTTGATGGAAGTTTTCAGTACTTTGACTGTTTTCTTCTCAACCAAGATAATACACGCATTAAAGGAGCACGTGGCGGTCATACTTGATGACACTGGTCATACTCGATGACATTGGTCATACTTGATGACACTGAGATGCCTTGCTCAATTCGATCACTGGATGACATGCAAAGTTGCCAGGCGCAAACGTTTTGTCATAGACTATGTCATGCAAGGGGAATCATTCACCTTCATGAATTCTTGATTGTATTGAAGAATCAAGAAGATGAAACAGATCGCCGGGAAGTCATCAACGATGATGGTGTATATATGATATACGCATGATGAATATTTTTACCTAAACAAGTACTCGCTGTAGTGACTAAGTTTTGATACTGGTCATGTTTTATGAAAACAATATTTTCTGCCTGAGTAGCTTGGAAGGATGAGGAGACAATGTGTGTTGATGATGGCAGGCAATATGTTGTGATGGCCACAAACACTCTCCCTCCGCATCTACCATTTGAATAAATTCTTTTGTGATCGCCTGTTAGTATGATCGTTATAAGTGTGTCTCCTCTAGCGAGACGATTGTTCATATATGTTAGTGACAAAATCGTTGTCCTATATTTATGAAGTAATGATCATACGACGATTTGAATTTAGGTGGTAGAATCTCCCACATTCAAAACATTAATGCCAAAGGATACGAACTTAATAATGAAACCACATTATTGTGGCACTAACGTTCTAAGTCATGTCAATGTTATATGCATGAAGAAGCTCCATACAGATGGACCTCCAAGTCCTTAGATTTTGATCTTTTGACGCTTGCAAGATAACTAAGACACCGTTTTCGGAAAGCGAGCATATAACTTATTGAGAATCATGCATATGGATGTATGTGGTTCAGTGAAGTAATTAACGTGTAGTGGAAATCTTTATTTCGAAACTTCACAAATGATTCGAGTAGATATGGATATATCTACTTGATCAAATGTTGGTCTGAAAGGTTTTGATTTGATCAAACAAGTTCGAAGTGAAGTAGAAAAATAGACTTAACAAGAAAATCAAATTCCTGCGATACAAATCAAGGAAATAAAAATTTGAGTTATAAGGTTGGCATATAATTGGAAGACTTGTGAGAAGAGTTCTACAAATTACGCCACATGTAACACCACAATGTTATGGTGTGTTTTGACGTCGTAATCACACTCTATTGGATAGTGTTTGGTAAATAAAATCTCTTATCGAATTATTGTGATCATTGGAGTCATATGGTAGAAACAAAACATTCACGTTAGATAATAGGTAAACCATCTAATCCGTGGAGGCAATACCATATGAGTGATGGCATGGCTTTTAGCCTAGATTGTCGTTTCAGTAATTTAGTGTTTCGATGTGATCAAACCTAAAATGGATAACTCTTTGTAGTATACCTAAAGAATTAGTTGGGTATATGTCTCACGACATAGGCAAAATCGATGCCGGAACATACCTTAAAAAGAAATAGTTTCTTGTCCAAGGGCATAAGTGCGAAAGAAAGTAGAGCAAGACAAAGTTAATGAACTTTCTCTCCAGACATGAGAGTGGCGCAACAAAAAGTGTTTCCGATGTCGTCCTCCTCAATCGGAAGGAAAATGATGATAAAGATCATGATGCTCTGAGCTCATACTAAGACTGTAGGCGTACGAGACTGTGTTCCGCAATGTGTGGTACAACAATCTTGTTATGAACGGCATGTTGATGGCTCCCAAGTGCAGGAGATCAATTGTAGTACTTTTCAATTAGAAAAGGTTGTCGAACCCACGAGGAGCTGAAGGTATTGGTTACCAAGATTGATAAATAAAACAATAAAAGATGCAAATGTTTTTGGTATTTTTGGTTGTATATTTGCAATGCAGGAAATAAACAGTAGCAAGTCAAATCTCTCAAAGAGAGAAAGCCCAATCCTCTATGTGGCAAGAGGAGAAGCTCAAGTGATGTGTAACTTATATGTGGAAAACGTTCCCGAGGGCGGCATGGATATTGCAAGGCATAGAGATTTATTAAACAACACGTTGAATATCTTGTCAAGTTTTAATCTTCTTTGGACGGAGCCATTGTTAGGTAGAGCTAAATAAATAAACTAAACCCCTTATGATGGATCATGTGGCCAAGTAAATGACTGCACAAGAATTATTAAGACATAAAGTCCCACCATAGCATTACACTCTAAGGTCCCCGATACTAATACCCTCATAATGCAACTTCATGACTCGGTCAAGGGTTTACTTGTCCTCCCGAGTCTCCCTCAATTCATTACACTACGGTGTTCTCCTATGAGCCACTAAGGTGAAGTGTTGTGCAGTCGACGTTCTCACAACACAATCATAGAATCACATAAAAGATAAACTCTTGACAAAATACCAACACATGTCATATATAAATCATTGCCAATTCATCCTATGCCCTCAGGAACATACGGGAACTACTCACAACGTGCAAACATGATGATATTCAGTGGCATAAGTGGTACAACACAATCTGAAAATATAACTTCACCTCCAAATAGTAACAAGTACTCGATCACAAACATGAATAAGAGCACAAGACAAGTATCTTGGGTATAGCAACTCTCAAACTACGAGGGGAACAGAGTGGATCACGGAGATGATGATGGAGATGGTGCTGGTCTTGGTGATGGTGATGATGTAGAGGCCTCCTCCCACGCCAAGGAGGAGAGGTGATGACGATGACGATGATTTCCCCCTCCTCCGGAGCTTCGGAGCAGCAGGGTCTGACCCCCCTCGGAGGGAATCAGGAGTTTCGCTGCCGCCACGGGCTCGGAAGGACTTGGAAAAATTAGGGCGTGACTTTTCGGGGAGGACAAAGGCGTGTTAAAAAGCCCCAGGCAAGGAAGTGCCCGAGGCTCCGTTTGGTGGGTCCCATGCGGCCTAGGGTTTTGGCCGCGTGGGTCCACCCCTTTGGGGCCTCGTGGCTCTCCCCTCTTCGGTCTTCTTCCCTCCGCCTTTCTCTCGATGAAAAACCAGCTGTGTAATTTTCCTTTTATTATTTGGGTCTCCGTAGCTCCTGAAACATTAAAAACAAGAAAAATGAGGTTTTCTGCCTCCCAGAAATTAAATACCAAAAATAGGGACTTTGTAAGAAAGTCCCATAAATCATCTAAAACATGTAAACATAATGATATAACAATGCAAATAACATTCTAATATGATACTAAAAGTTGTATAAATGATGATATAAAATGCACGTATCACATGTTAATGGAACATGACAAACCTACGAACTACGAAGAAGTGATGGTGAACCTAAGTCCGAAAATTGGCTATATACCATGTATAATCTGAGATAAAATCCATGTACGATTACCAAGTAATGACTTGGGTAAGTCTTCTTGATGGGCTCCAGGCTGTTGAGAGTAAATGGAATTTTATGAAAAAATAGACACTGACGGAAAGGAAACCGTCTATAAGGATCGATTTGTCGTAAAACAGTTTCGACAAATTCAAAAGTTGACCACAACGAGATTTTGTCTCAAGTGGCGATGCCTAAGTCTGTTTAGGATTGTTCTAGCAATTATTTTCAATTAAGAAATTGATGGATGGATAAAAAACCGTGTTCCCTAATGGCAACATTAAGGAAGAGTTGTAATCGGTACAACAAGTAGGTTTTGTTGATCCTAAGGATGCTGGACACGTATGCAAACTTCAGCTGTCCATTCATGGGCTGAAGCAAGCATATCGGAGCTGGAATCTTCACTTTGATAATGTGATCAAAGGATTTTGGAGTTGTCCAAAATAGTTGAAGAAACCTGCATTTATAAAGAAGTGAGTGGGAGCTAAGTAGCTTTTCTTGATCTTATATGTGAATGGCATATTTGAGTGGGAGCTAAAAGAAATTCCCTTGTCTTATATACGGATGGCGTATTTAAGTGGGAGCTAAGTGTCATTCCTGATTTTATATGTAATGCATATTGAGAATGATACAGATCCTCTAGTAAAGTATAAAGGATTATTTAAGTGATTAAATTTTCTATGAATAAAGTTAGGAGTATTAGGCATCAGATCTATAATTTGTATAGATAACATTAAGTCGGAATATTTTCCTAGGTTAAGATTCTGAAGTGTTTCAGAATAGAACAAGCGAAGAAAAAGGTTCTTACTTGTATGACTAGGTAAAATATTAAGTTTATCTTGGCATTTCAGTGATAGCTAATGAAAGAAAAGGATGTTCGACATCCTCTATGCCTCAGCCATAGATTCTTGATACGTCTCAAACGTATCTATAATTTTTGATGTTCCATGCTTGTTTTATACCAATTGCTACATGTTTTGCATCTACTTTATGTCACTTTTATACATTTTTTGAGACTAACCTATTAACAAGATGCCGAAGTATCAGTTCCTGTTTTCTGCTGTTTTTGTATTCCAGAAAAGCTAGTCTGGAAATATTCTCGGAATTGGACGAAACTTCACGGGGGATTCTATTTTATCAGAACACACCAGGAAGTCCAAAGGAGGAACGAAGAGGGGCCAGGGAGGCCCCACACGCCCCCTGGGCGCGGCCAAGGGTGGGCCCGTGCCCTAGGTGCGTGTGGGCCCCTCGGGGCTCTCCAGCCGCCGCCCTTTCGCCTACTTATTCCCCCCGATGCAAAAACCCTAAGGCCTGAGCCAAAATCCACAAAAAGTTCCAGAGACGCCGCCGCCGTCAACCCTAGCTCGGAGGGTCCAGAACCTCTTCCCGGCACCTGCCGGAGAGGGGAATCGTCACCGGAGGCTTCTACATCGCCATGCCTGCCTCCGGAGTGATGCGTGAGTAGTTCATCCTTGGACTACGGGTCCATAGCAGTAGCTAGATGGTTGTCTCTCCATTTGTGCCATCATGTTTAGATCTTGTGAGCTGCCCTACATGATCAAGATCATATTATTGTAATGCTACATGTTGTGTTTGCTGGGATCCGATGAATATTGAATACTATGTCAAGTTGATTATCAATCTATCTATGTTATTTAAGATCTTGCATGCTTTCCGTTACTCGTAGATGCTTTGGCCAAGTAGATGCTTGTAACTCCAAGAGAGAGTATTTATGCTAGATAGTGGGTTCATGCTCCGTTTAATCTGGGACAGTGACAGAAAGTTCTAAGGTTGGATGTGCTGTTGCCACTAGGGATAACCTAACGATGCTATGTCCACGGGCATATGTGTTTGTTTACATTACGCGCTTTACTTAATGCAATTATCCGTTGCTTGCAACTTAATACCAACGGGGGACTCGGATGACAACCCGGCGGTGGATTATTAGTCATAGATGCTGTTGGATAACGGTCTATGTATTATGTCGTAATGCCCAATTAAATATCATAGTAGTCATCATGTCATGTATATGCATTGTCATGCGCTCACTATTTGTCAATTGCCCAGCTGTAATTTGTTCACCCAACATGTTAGTTATCTTTTATGGAGAGACACCACTAGTGAACTGTGGACCCCGGTCCATTCTTTTACACTGATTAAACAACCACAAACTGCAAACTGTTCCTTTTTCATTCTCTGCAATTTAATACTCATTTTCCACACCATACGTTTAATCCTTTGTTTTCAGCAAGCCGTGAGATTGACAACCTCACTGTTTCGTTGGGGCAAAGTAGTTTGATTGTGTTGTGTGCAGATTCCACGTCACAGATCCCTGCGCCGCATATTTCGCGTTGACAACCTTCTGAAGAGTTGCTGCTCCTACTGGTTCGATAACCTTGGTTTCTTTCTGAGGGAAAACTTGCTGCTGACTACATCATACCTTCCTCTTGGGGTCTCCCGAACGTGTGTTCACGTCATCAAGCTTTTTCTGGCGCCGTTGCCGGGGAGACAGCAGTCTTCTGCAAGGGGAGTTTCACGCTTCCAATCTCTTTACTTTGTTTTTGTCTTGCTTAGTTTATTTTATTTTATCTTGTTTGCTTTCAATTATCAAAAACACAAAAAAATTAGTTACTTGCATTTAGTTTATTTTCAGTTTTGTTTTCTGTTAGTTATCATGTCTAGCCCTGTTCCAGTAGTAATGTCACCTGAAGAAGAGATTTCACTTTCAAGCAAGGGAGTGAGGAGAGTTTTAAAGATGCTTGGTCTAGAATATTTGAGTCCTATGCTAAAACTGAACCTAAAATGACTTTAAGCCTGCTTCAGTAGCTTTTATTTTGGTCTTGTTCTTTGCTACAGATATGCTTTAGATGCTGTGGTAGGAGGAGATTTCCTTCGTTATGATGGGGATCAAGCTTTTAATGCTATAAAAAATTGATTACAATTTCTAGCCCTCCAATCACTAAAATTGATTCTTTGACAAGCATAAATGATAGATTAAAGCTCTTGAAACAAATATATCTGGTCTAAAAGAAGGGTATAATCAGATTCGTGAACATTATGATAATGTGCCAATAAATTTTGAACCATCGGGATGGATTCCTCAGTAAAAGTTGTTATCAATGGTGAAACTTCCTGCTGATGTGATATATGTCTGAATTTGTTTAATGCCAAGGAAATTTATGATTCCTTAAATCTTTGGGAGCTTTCCAAATGAAGATTGATAACTTTGGTGATAATACATTAAATTACCAAGGAGTAGCCGAAGGAGTATTTACAAAACTCTAGGGATAACATATCTATTGATTATCTTGTCATTGAATGTGCAGGAAGGACAAATTACGCTTGGAGATCTCTGTTGAAACGCTTTGGAGCAATAATAGATGGGCCAAGGCACTATGAATTTCGCCTCTTCACCTATGTGTAACCAAGTATTTCCTAAAGATAAGAGTAAAGGTAAGAGAGCTAAGCGTAAGATGTTGATGCTTCTTCACTTGGTAATACTTGATGCATGCTTTGTGCCTAGCTAAAAGGCGTTAAAGAAAAGCGCTTATGGGAGGCAACCCATTATTTTTTTCTGCAATTTTTCTTTTATTGAGTCAAGGAGGATGTTTACTTCTGTAGCAACTCCTTTGTATCTTTATTTTCTCGCATTGTTGTGCCAAGAGTAGCCTCTAATGTTAAGATGATGCTTAATTTTGATTGCTGCGCAGAAACAGATTTTTGCTGTTCACTGTACGAAATTCCTAAAATCACCAGATTGTTAATTAAATCTGAAATTTTTGTGCGTAATCTTTATGAATGTCTGAAACTTTCATTAGTTCAAGTTTTTATCTGAGCGTCGTAAGTGCCTCGAAAAAATTCGTCTTTGCGGACTGTTCTGTTTTAGACAGATTATGCCTTTTTATTTTGCATTCTCTCTTTTACTAGTGTTGAGTGAAATTCTTTTTTGGGTGGAAGAGCTTCACATAACATCAGTGGCTGTAGCTAATGTTTAAAGTAACAAATCATATTGCGTCTTTATAGAACATGTGAGTTTTTGATTATGCACTAACCCTCTAATGAGATCTACTTTGAGTTTGGTGTGACGGAAGTTTTCAAGGGTCAAGAGAGAAGGATGATATAATAGGATCAAGAAGAGTGAAGAGCTTAAGCTTGGGGAGGCTCCCATGGATCTCCCCAGCATATTTCAAGAAGACTCAAGCGTCTAAGCTTGGGGATGCCCAAGGCATCCCCTTCTTCATCGTCAAAATTATCAGGTCATCTCTAGTGAAACTATATTTTAATTCTTTCACATCATATGTGCTTTTCTTGGAGCGTCTGTGTGCTTTTATTTTCAGTATTGCACTTTTATTTTCAATAAAGCTTGACTGGACCCTAGCATTCTTGATTGGGAGAGAGACACGCTCCGCTTTTTCATGAGAATACTCCTATTCTTCACTTATATTTGTTGAGTATTCATATCTAGCGCTGTTCAGCTTTTAGCTCTTGTTTTCATGTATCTCTTGTCAGAGCTATTAGCTTTCTTTTGTAGAAAGTACTCTCTTGCTTCACTTATATTTGTTTGGAGAGTTGATGAAATAAATTGATTGGTGTTTGGTTGGTTCAGAAAATGTTGCATGTGGTAATTGGTATAAGGAAAAACTTGCTTAATCTTGTAGATCACTAATGGATAACTTGATGCTTGTCAATTGTTTTGAGTTAACAAGTAGATCATGATTAAATTGTGCATCACATGAGTTAAGCCTATTAGTGAAGAACTACCGTAAAGCTTGTTGAAAATTTGGTTTGCATCGGTGGTATCTCTAAGGTCTAGATATTTTCTAATAACAGGGTTTGGTTAACAAGGAAGACGGTATGAAGTCTTATAACGTTTGCAATATGTTTGTCATATAAAACTTGGTGTACGGGTTGATATTCTTGTTTGCTTACATAACCTTGCTAGCCTAAACTCTGTACTGAGAGGGAATGCTTCTCGTGCATCCAAATCCTTGAGCCAAAATCCATGCCATTTGTGTCCACCATAACTACCTATATGTGGTATTTCCTTGCCACTCCAAGTAAATTTTTCATGTGCTACCTTTAAATTATTCAAAATGTTATTATTCCCTTTTTGTGTCAATGTTTACTAGCTCATGAGGAATTAGTGTGGTTATTCTTTATTCTATTTGTCAATGGACTTTTACACCTGGACTAGTGGCATATACATCCGCTTATCCAATTTGCAAAAAGAGCTGGCAACGGGGTGCCCAGTCCCAATTAATTACAACTTTAACCAATTAATTCTCTTCACACTTTTGCCCTGATTCATCAGTAAGCAATGACAAACAGTGAAATACCTGAATGTGTGTAAACCAAAGAGAAAGAGGGATGATCTGCCTTGCTGGTAGAAATAACGTCCTTCATGGGAGCCGCTCTTAAAAGTCCGTTTGACAGGTAGAATACTGTTCTCACCCGCTACCATTCGTTGACAATTAACAAACACCTCTCAAAAATAGATACTCCTCCATGGTATGTGATTGATGGAAGGCACCCGAGGATTCGGTTAGCCATGGCTTGTGTTAGCAAGGTTGGGAGGAGTATCAAATATTTTATGCAATCTCTATATGCTTTCAAAAACCTAAAAGCTCTAGCACATGACTTAATCCCTGCTTCCCTCTGCGAAGGGCCTTTCTTTTACTTTTATGTTGAGTCAGTTTTCCTATTCTTTCTGTCTTCCACAAGCAAACACTAGTGTCAACTTTGTTACAACATGCGTTATATGCAACGTATTGGACTTGTTATACTACTTTGTGTTGACAATATCCATGAGATAAATATGTTGAAAGTTGAAGCAAATGCTGAAACTTAATTCTTCCTTTGTGTTGATTAATACCTTTTATTAGAAACTATTGCTTTATGAGTTAACACTTATGCAAAACTGTTTGATGCTTGTCTCGAAAGTACTATTCATGAAAACGTTTAGCTTGTGTGATTCATTGTTTACTCATTATCTATTTGGTAGCAAATTATAGACCATTGACTTGGATCACTTCATTCATTTACATGTGCCTTGCAATATTATATGATCAAGATTATGATGGTAGCATGTCACCTCAAAAATTATTTTGTTTTTATCGTTTACCTACTCGAGGACGAGTAGGAACTAAGCTTGGGGATGCTGATACGTCTCAAACGTATCTATAATTTTTGATGTTCCATGCTTGTTTTATACCAATTGCTACATGTTTTGCATCTACTTTATATCACTTTTATACATTTTTTGGGACTAACCTATTAACAAGATGCCGAAGTGCCAGTTCCTGTTTTCTGCTGTTTTTGTATTCCAGAAAAGCTAGTCTGGAAATATTCTCGGAATTGGACGAAACTTCACGGGGGCTATTTTACCAGAACACACCAGGAGCCAAAGGAGAACGAAGAGGAACCAGGAGGCCCCACACGCCCTAGGGCGCGGCCTGCCCGCGCCCTAGGGTGTGTGGGCCCCTCGGGGTCTCCAGCCGCCGCCCTTTCGCCTACTTATTCCCCCCGACGAAAACCCTAAGTCCTGAGCCAAAATCCACGAAAAGTTCCAGAGACGCCGCCGCCGTCAACCCTAGCTCGGGAGGGTCCAGAACCTCTTCCCGGCACCCTGCCGGAGAGGGGAATCGTCACCGGAGGCTTCTACATCGCCATGCCTGCCTCCGGAGTGATGCGTGAGTAGTTCATCCTTGGACTACGGGTCCATAGCAGTAGCTAGATGGTTGTCTCTCCAATTTGTGCCATCATGTTTAGATCTTGTGAGCTGCCCTACATGATCAAGATCATATTATTGTAATGCTACATGTTGTGTTTGCTGGGATCCGATGAATATTGAATACTATGTCAAGTTGATTATCAATCTATGCCCTATGTTATTTAAGATCTTGCATGCTTTCCGTTACTCGTAGATGCTTTGGCCAAGTAGATGCTTGTAACTCCAAGAGAGAGTATTTATGCTAGATAGTGGGTTCATGCCTCCGTTAATCTGGGAGAGTGACAGCAACTTCTAAGGTTGCGGATGTGCTGTTGCCACTAGGGTAACCTAACGATGCTATGTCCACGGGCATATGTGTTTGTTTACATTACGCACTTTACTTAATGCAATTATCCGTTGCTTGCAACTTAATACCAACGGGGGACTCGGATGACAACCCGGCGGTGGATTATTAGTCATAGACGCTGTTGGATAACGGTCTATGTATTATGTCGTAATGCCCAATTAAATATCATAGTATCATCATGTCATATATATGCATTGTCATGCGCTCACTATTTGTCAATTGCCCAGCTGTAATTTGTTCACCCAACATGTTAGTTATCTTTTATGGAGAGACACCACTAGTGAACTGTGGACCCCGGTCCATTCTTTTACACTGATTAAACAACCACAAACTGCAAACTGTTCCTTTTTCATTCTCTGCAATTTAATACTTTTTCCACACCATACGTTTAATCCTTTGTTTTCAGCAAGCCGGTGAGATTGACAACCTCACTGTTTCGTTGGGGCAAAGTATTTTGATTGTGTTGTGTGTAGGTTCCACGTCAGCGCGGAATCCCTGGTGTTGCGCCGCATCATATTTCGCCGTTGACAACCTTCAGAAGAGTTGTTGCTCCTACTGGTTCGATAACCTTGGTTTCATACTGAGGGAAAACTTGCCGCTGAACTACATCATACCTTCCTCTTGGGGTCTCCCAACGAGCGTGTGATTCACCGCCATCCAGCATCAATTCTATCAGACTGAAAGCTCGACTTGGTGTGACCCAAGTTCTTGGTTGAAGAACGGGTTCTAGAGTGATCCCTGGATGGATCAATGAACAAACGTTAAGTATATTATTCAGTGTCTAAGAGGACTGAAGATATGTTTTCTGGTATAGGGTAAGAGTGAAAAGACAACTTGCCGTAAAAGGGTTACGATGATGCAAGTTATGACACTGACCCATACGATTAGAAATCTCATACAGGAGATGTCCTTTGTTTTGAAGAAAGACATGGTTAGCTTGCGAAGTCGCATATGAATGCACTGTCGTATAATATACATAGGTATAGAAATATATGGCAACTCCAGAAGTAGCAAGTGTGATTGGACTGAGCGGTTTTCTGAGCATGTGTGGTTCCCCTTAATAGATCTCTTAGACTTTTAAGGCCCATGCTACGCGAAGGTTCGAGTCTCACTCCATCACGAAGATATATTTCACCGTTATCATATGATACGGGATGATGTCAAACGAGTTGACATAGAGGTGTTGCAAAGTACATACAGATCTCAAAGTGGGAGATCCGTTGACTAAACTTCCTCTTCCACGAGACAAGCATGCACCAAGTTGCTATAGGTGTTTAAGTTTTTACCAAAGTGGTAAACTAGATTAAGTGTTACTCTAGTGCAAGTGGGAGACTGAAGGAGATATGCCCTAGAGGCACTTAATAAAGATATTTTATTTGTCATATCTCAAAATGTTCATAATATGTTTTATACCATGCTATAACTGTATTAAGCGGAAACATTAATACACGTGTGGTAGATAAACAACCAGGTCCCTAGTTGCCTCTATTTAACTAGTTCATTGGGTAATTGATGATCGAGGTTTCCCGATCATGTGACATTCATGTCAGTTGACAATGGAGTCATGTCATTGGGTGAATGACGTGATGCACATACCCAATATTTGTAGGACGTAGTCATTACGCCTTCGACCGTGAGATCAACTCTTATTGCTATTCCTGAAAGATATTTTGATTGCATCAAATGTCATATCTTAAATAGTGTGACAATAAAGGTGTCCCTCTCGGGTATCGGAAGGGAGTATGTTGAGACGAGGGATCAAGAACGGGATTTGCCAATCCGCATAGCAGGATAGATCTGGCCCACTCGGTGAGATTATGTCAATGAGCTTGCAAGCATGTGACTAGGTCACGAGGACATAATATCACGGACGAGTAAAGAATAGTGTTGTCGGCAACGAGATCAAGCTAGGCATCACGATACCTAAGATCGAGTCTCGGACACACTAAGTATCGCCAGGCAAAAGGTTTAAGACTCGACGTCTAAGGTTCGAACGACAAACTTATTCGTTATCTCACAGGGATTAATCCTGGGTATCCAAGGTCCACGGATTAGTCATTGATCGGAGAGCGTGTCTCGATCATGTCTGGCGAGATCTCGAACCGTAGGGTAACACACTTAAGGGGAGATGACATGTTTATTTAGATTGGACGTAGAGAAGAACACCGGAAGTGTTCCAGAAAAATCGGAAGTGTTTCGGGTGATATCCGACGGAGTTCGAGGCCGACGAAATGGTTTTCGGAGTCAGAATAAATTAGATAATATGTATTTAATATTAATTAGTGTAATTAATAGTTAAATATATTTGTATTTAATTAATTTTGAATTTTTAAAGGATGCACACCTAGATGGGCCTAAAGAGGCCCATGAGGGGGGAAGTTCCCCCTCTTGGTGCGGTTTGGGAGTGGAACCCTAGGTGGGCCGAATGGGGCCCACCTAGGGCCAGCAGCCCCCTTGGTGCGGCTGCACCATGTGGGATTAGTCCCACATGGCTAAGCAAGGGGAGTTGCACTCTCCTCTCCCCTTTATATAGAGGTGCACCCATGCCTTTGAAAATACACCAGAAATTCCTCTCTCTCTCTCTCTCACCTTGAGCGTGACTCCGTAATTGGGGTAGTGCTTGGGTTGAGGTTTTCTCCACCATATGCACACCGCCGTGCTGCTGGTCTTCCGGTCCAAGTATTCCGTTGCTCGTCCCTGGATCGGAGCCCGGAGGTCGTCATCTCCACCGTATGTGTGTGACTCCCTGCGAGGCACCACAATTGGGGTGCTAGGAGGTGTCCACCTTTACCATCATGAGGTCGGCGTCGCCATCGTCATCGCCGTCTTCGTCGCGCCAAGATCTTCGCGACCTCGAGGTCGGCTACGTCGTCTTCATCACGCGTCGTCATCGAAACAGATCTTTTGATCGTCGACGCTTACGGTCTACAAGGGTATGTACACCGTCTCGTACTGTATAGTATATCTGCATAGTGTAGATCCTGGCTAGTATAAGGTTATCGTTGTTAGGAAAAATTTTGTTTTCTGCCTACGATCCCCTTCACATATTCACTTGGCCATTATCTCCAAATGGGTGGCAAGCTTCAAGCATAAGATTTCTTTGAGATGCTTCTCTTGAACTTGCTCTTCTCAATCTTGACGACGATCACCACTTGACGTCATTCTCCATGAGCCAAATGAAATCTTCCTTTTGATACGAGCTCATGGAAAGATACCTAACCCAACAAATATACTCCACATACATATATCATGGGTTAGTACACAATGCCATATGGACAATTTCTTACCATACCATTGGATCACATGAACCCACATGGTACATTATTTAGCTTTGTGTGTTGATCAACTTGAATCTACTCTTTGCACTTAGTCTTGATCAACCTTGTATCTTCTCTTCTCTTCTTGATCATATCAAATATGTCCATTATAATCAATGATCTTGATGGCATACAACCTTGAATCCAACACATGGAGTTCAAGCGATGCCTATGGACAAACCTATAGGAATATCTCAATACAAACATTAGTCCATAAGGATTGTCATTAATTACCAAAACCACACATGGGGCAACACATGAACTTTCAGGTCCGAACTATCAGGTTCCTGTCTGTGGGTCCCAGCTGTCAGCTTTCTGATTGGTGGGGCCCAACTGTCAGGTTCTGGTTGGTGGGTCCAACTTTCAGGTTCTGTTTTGTGGGTCCCAACTGTCAGATTTTGGTTGGTGGGTCAAGGGCTTGTTATTCATATTTCAAAAGGCAATTAAATACACAGCAAATATTTGAATCAGAATTCACAAGTTCACAAATTTGCAGCACAAACTGTCACAGGTTCAAAAATCGCTCAAACTTCAGAGAAGTTCAGAGCAGAGCACAAAGGCTCACTGAACTAGTTCGCTGAACTAGTTCCCAGCAAAAAAGGGCTCACGGCACCAGTCCTAATTCCCAGCACAAAAGGCTCACAGCATCAGGTCCTACTTCCCAGCACAAAAGGCTCACAGCACATAACTTAACTAGGACTTGCATCAATCACTCCCAGCTCTCGCTCCAAGCAGTGCCATCATCTGTGAGAACTTGGCATCTTGATCTTCAGCCCTCTAGCACAGCATCTCGAACTCGTTGGCTCGTGTTGCTTCAGCTTCTTCTGACTTCCTCCTCATTGCGACCATCTCTTCTCGCATAGCTTCGCTTACTATTTCCGACCTCTGCAACTTCTCCTCAAGGTCACGGATATGCGCAACTACAACAGTACTTGATCTGACAGACTTGTTCCTGGAAGAGCTTGACTCGAGTCCAACATTCAACAGGAATGTGGTTGAAGGGCATTTCTCCTTTAGAACCTAAGCAACTACCTTAACATCAGACTTGGGCTCTTGACCATCTGGTACCAGTGCATCCTTCCTCTTCGCCATCTCAGCCTGGCACATGGAAGATTGATATTTGTAGCGGCATTATGTTTCAAGCTCGTTGGAAATACAAGATGGAATAATAATGCACATGAGAGAATTCATTAATCTGAAGTATTCATTTTGAAGCAATCAAAAAGCACTAGAAGAGAACCAAAATAGAAACAGAAGCAACACTTACGATAGCAATCTTAACTTCCTCTAAGAACCCAAATTTCTTGCTGTTATGGGTGCTCTTGAAGAAGTCAATGGCAGAAAGATCTTCACCCTTTAGTTCCTCCTTCTGAAATGCTATCTGAGGCGAATGAAGAGAAGCAGCGCGCGCTCGGTCGTGGGTTCGAGTCCCCGCACACGCGCATTTTTGCCAAATTACAGGCGGGCGGAGTTTGGTGGTGAGGGACCCACATGTCAGGCGATGAGGACGGGACCCACATGTCAGGTGTGCATGCGGGACCCAGATGTCAGGCAAGTGGGGGAAGGACCCACATGTCAGGCTGATGGGGGTAGATCCACATGTCAGGCGATGAGGGCGGGACCCACATGTCAGGTGTGCGTGCGGGACCCACATGTCAAGCGAGTGGGGGCGGGACCCACATGTCAGGCTGGTGGGGCGGACCCACATGTCAGGTGGGGGCGATGGTGGGTCCTACATGTCAGGCGAGCGAGGTGGGACCCACATGTCAGGTGTCCGTGCGGGACCCACGGATGCGGGTAGGACCCACATGTCAGGCTGGGCTGGGCGGGTCCCATCGGTCAGGTTGGTAAAAAAAATTAATGTGTCCCACCTGACAATGGGTTCCACTGTTCAGATCAGTCAACTAGTTAATATGTCTTCCTCTTGTCAATGGTCCCACCTATCAGTGAGATAAAAATCATGCATGAGTAGAGACACGTAAGGGAAAGTGACACCTGTGCACTGACACGTAGGCAAGACTGCTGATTTGGCTGTCCACTAATGCAAATGACCATTTAAATTGGTCGTAAAAGCTAGAAAAAGGCTATAGGCTAGCGCTTTCTAGTTTATGACCAATTCATCTAAGGAGACTATGACCATTCTGACAAGTTTGGTCGTTAAGTTTTCGGGTTTAGACCCTCCAAAGTAGTGTATGACCAAATGGCTCCAATTGGTTATAGATCTATGACCAATTTTTTCAGGGTCACTATCAAAAAGTCACTAGTTAGCATATTTCTTGTAGTGATGTGCGTATGGGTTTTACTCTGAATCTCACATTCATAGTTCATAACAATTATAGCATGAAAACATAATATATTAACTAATCATGAAACATATATATTTTTTTATCTCTTGGGCATACATCCAACATGCGGCATCACCGCTCGGCGCGAGGCGGAGGAGCCTAGCGACACCACGAGGTGTGAGGGATTGGATTTGATGGAACTATTGCGCGAGGGCGGACGATGGGTGTGCAAATGTACGACAATATATATGGGATGCAGAGAGCAATCAGCTTATCAGCGGGCACCAAATTAGACAATGTAAGCCTCACGAACGAAGGCCACGTGAATGAATTTGGGTGCATGGACGATGGAGATTTGGTTTTCCTGCCTAGTTCTTGCATTTATAAGTTGTTGCGATGATATGCACTAGTTTAGGTAAGTGATAGCCGCAGGTGTAGTTGATTGCTTGATTTTGCTTGTTGTATGCATGTTTTGAATTGCATGATTTGAAAAACAAATAAAATAAAAATGGAAATTATATATGTCGACGGCGAAGTGTCCAGGCCGCCTTGGAGCTCCCAGAATCTGACACGTCGCTATATGTCAGACAAAAAAATGTGACTTAGACAATGACTCCGGGTCATTGTTGTTTTAGGTCCGCCGCTGGGTTTGTACTGTATTTTTGCATGTCAGTATCATTTCATATGTTTCTCATAGGTGTATGTTCTCTTGAAATCTTTTATCAAGTGTAGTGGGGCATGCACGTTCGTACGATTAACATTATCTTTTAGCACAAATTTCGACCATTGTCGCTCCATGATCAACTATCAGCAAAAAGAAACTAGGCATGCACAGAAACACGACATGCATCATCGTGTTAGCTAGTGCCAAAGATTTTGTCATATGCACATGAGTGCATGATGCAATTAGGCCGCGCGCGAGTGGAAGCTCCACATCAGCGCGTACATGCATAATTGCATATGTACATATAGTGATGCAGATAGAACCTCGTCAACGCCATTTAGGTAGCTACTAGTGCTCGTCATGTTAGTTGGTTGTTGGTTCCTGCATCTTGACACGGATAGCATTTCCTCAAATCCTCACAGTTCACAATTTCACATGAATGAATGTATCGCAGGACCAAGATGTATATATTTGCTACAATCGGTGACATATTGCACGCGCGTACGCTAACAAGCACATTGTTGGCTTGTTGCGCAGGAAGCAAGCGACGTAGGTGCTGCAGGCCGGACGAAATGCTCGGCAGAGCGGAGCTCGCCGTCCTTCTCTTGCTCGTCGGCCTCGCGGCCGGGACCAGGCCGCCGCCGACGGTGTCGGCGGACTCGCTCGAGAAGGTGGCCGGCTCGCTGGAAATGTACGTCGACAGGCTCCCTCAGATGCCGAAGATACACGGCTACTCCATGGAGCACGGCCGCCCCACGCCGGTGCACCTCGCCGTCGGGATGTACCAGAAAAAATGGGTTCGCTTCCTAACATATACTGGTTGATATTCTTTGTTCATGTATGGATGACTGATTAGTGATTACTGATTTTCAATACGCAATTCGCATCCCGCGTGCAGAAATTCCACCGTGACCTGCCGGCCACCACCGTGTTCGTGTTCGGCACCTCGTCGGAGAGCGCCACCTTCCCCGGGCCCACCATCGAGGCTCTTCAGGGTGTCCCGCTGTGGGTGACGTGGGAGAACCACCTGCCCGAGCGCCACATCCTACCGTGGGACCCCACCGTGCCCGTCGCCATCCCCAGGCACGGCGGCGTCCCGACCGTCGTCCACCTCCACGGCGGCGTCCATCCGCCGCACTCCGACGGCAGCGCCTTCGCCTGGTTCACGGCCGGCTTCCGCGAGACCGGCCCCAAGTGGATGACGCCGACGTACGCGTACCCGAACGTCCAGTCCCCCGGGGTGCTCTGGTACCACGACCACGCGCTCGGCCTCACCCGCGCCAACCTCCTCGCCGGCCTCCTCGGCGCCTACATCATCCGCAATCCAGCCGTGGAGGCGCCGCTCGGCCTCCCCTTCGGCGACGAGTTCGATCGGGTGCTCCTGCTCGCCGACCGCAGCTTCTACGCCGACGGCTCCCTCTACATGAACTCCACCGGCGACAACCCGCACGTCCACCCGCAGTGGCAACCAGAGTACTTCGGCGACGCCATCACCGTCAACGGCAAGGCGTGGCCGTTCCTCCGCGTCGCCCGCCGCCGATACCGCTTCCGCGTCATCAACACCAGCAACGCGCGCTACTTCAACCTCTCGCTGACCAATGGCCTCCCCTTCCATGTCATCGGCTCCGACACTAGCTACCTGCCCCGGCCGATCACCACCACCCACGTCCTCATCGGCGTGTCCGAGACGTTCGACGTCGTCATTGACTTCTCTGACCAGTCCGCGGCTCCCGAGGTGGAGCTTCTCAACACCGCGCCGTACCCGTACCCCGACGGCGACGCGCCGGGGCGCCTCTCCGGCAAGGTGATGAAGTTCGTCGTCGAGCCGGCAAAGACATGGGACGACTCCAGGGTGCCGGCGAGGCTGCCGGAGTACGTGAAGGTCGCCGAGGAAGAGGCAGTGCGGAAGAGGTACATCGTGCTGTACGAGTACGACGACGACGCGACGGGCAACCCCACGCACCTGTACATCAACGGGCGGCGGCTGGAGGACCCGGCAACGGAGACGCCGCGCGCGGGCACGACGGAGGTGTGGAAGGTGATCAACCTCACGCCCGACAACCACCCGCTCCACCTCCACCTGGCCACGTTCCAAGCGGCCCGCGTCCGGGCGCTCGTGGGGCTAGACCAGTTCAGGGACTGCATGGCCAAGCTCAACGACGCGGCCAGGTGCGACGTGAGCGGGCACGCCGTGGGGGAAGCGGTGGCCGTGCCGGAGCACGAGAGGACGTGGAAGAACGTGGTCAAGATGGCGCCGGGGCACGTGACGACGATCGTCGTCAAGTTCTTGATGGTGCACAACGGCGAGGCCTACCCGTTCGACGCCACGGCAGAGCCCGGCTACGTCTACCACTGCCACGTACGTATATACTACGCTTTTGCATCACCCCGGCCCATCGATCAGCTTGTTTTCAGTGCTGATCACTTACATAGTGTTTTTACTTATGCCAAAAAAAAGTATATTCAGTTCAAAAAACAGAGTATTTTTACATGAATTTCTGACGTTTTATCGCTGATCGATCACTCGCAGATTCTGGATCATGAGGACAACGCCATGATTCGCCCGCTAAGGCTGATCAAATGATTATAGGGAGTGTATATGATCGCCATTTCATGCCATGTGGACATGTCTACAATTTCATATAAAACAGTTCAATTCCTATTTCTCTACTAGTTTATAATAGGGCTTAAGGTGATGGTTGCCGGTCCGTCGGCACCGTTTGTCCTAAGAAAATAAATAAAGGAAACACAATATCGATCGGGTCTCGGCATCAGGTGTACGCATCAGATCTGGATTCGTGGAGCAGTCCGTTTCCTTCTATGCCTTTGTGCCCTGCTCGTTTATCCTACTAGCTTAGCAGCTCCTCCCGTGATTCATGTCAATGGCTAAAGAAACCAAGTACACCATCGTTGAAAAAACCAAACGATACGTCCTTGCTTCATCGGCCGTCGCCATCGTGGTAGGCGACATGCGCCGATACGTCTGTACGTAGAGGAGGGGAAGAAGCAGAAGCTCTGATGGTGCCCGGCACCCGGGTGCGACCACATCGTGGACGGCGAGCAGCTGGAGACGTCCTGCTCGTGCGGCCACGGCTTCTTCCTTCGATACGTCCAGTCCAGAGCAAATAGGTTCGTTACAGCCCCATGGAAGACATCAAGAAAAGCACGTACAGAGGTCACGGCTGATTGTTCCGCCAGCAGCCGTGGCTGAAATGTTCTCTGTAACGACTTTGACTGCATCACTCTGCATTTTGTTGAGAGCACAAATGAAGATAGATGATTAGATGAATATGTGTATGTTTTTTTTTTTTGAAGGAAATATGTGTATGTTGTTGCACACAAGGTGTTTGATAAATTGGTTCTTTCCCATCCAGTGTGCCGGTTTATGGTTATGTGGAACTACGTGGATGCCTACTGTTGTACATCCTCTTTAAGTAAATGGTGTTTGTTATTGGAGACACAAAGTAATGAATTCGTAACTGCAGCGTTACTTGATGCCAAAACTATATGTTGATGTGGACCCATGGTGCACTGGCACATGATTGCACTTTTAATGTTATTTCCAACAAATGATATGCATGAAAGTTTTATATTTTGCAGCCTTTCTCGCCATGTTTTCCCTCCCCTCAGGTTGTGGGGCAAATTATTACATTTGGAATCGTGCGCCTGCTTCAATGCCCATGTAAGTATCCCTTTAAAATTACGCAAAAATAGTTTGCAGTTTATTGTCATAGTTGTAATTAAATAGTATTAGTTTAAACCTTGTCGTGGTGACGTGGTGCTCATTACGAGATTCTGCCGCACATGATGTCACTTGATCCAACCTCTTGGTCTTATAGGTGAACGCTGATGATTTTCATCACATTGAAAACATTTCAACGCTAAGTGGTGAAAAGACAGTAATAGTTTGTCGGAAGCTGCAAATGAAAAAAAAAGGAGTAAGTCCATTCTTTTCTCCCATCACTAACAGATACATTAGGAATATATCTGTTTTGGTGGATTAAAGAGTCAAAAAAAAGTTAAACCATGGCGAGATCACTTCTGAAAAAGTGGCTTACATGGATTAAGAAAATACAAGGTGCATTCGACATCCATTATTATTTGTATTGAACAAAATGTAATGGACATGACAATCAGTTATGTCATCCACTATAAATTCTTTTGCTTCCCGTTGCAACGCACGGGCATTTAGCTAGTAGATGTAATTTAAGGTAAAAAAAACTTCACTTATTTTTATGTGTACATGTATTATACTAATAGGAAGCGTCTATGGAGAATCTAATTTTTTTTTTTTGAAAGGAACGCGGTAGGGGAAGCCCCTACAGCGGGTTTATTTAAATAGTAAGAACCCAAATCTGCGTCCGTGAGGGCTTGAACCTGGGTGGCTGGCTTGTACATCCACTTCCCTAACCAAGTGAGCTGGGCTCACCTCAACATATCTATACATATCTTATAAAGTAAAACTCACTCATGTATGATAGTTTATTTCAACATGCATGTTATGCACATCATCCGTCCTTTCAACCATCCAATTGTTCACCTCGTCGCACTAACATTCATTAGTATCCATTATTCTAGCCATCCGATTACTAACACCATCTTTTGTGTATCTGTATATGTAAATCATCCACATCCTCTATCATTCTAGCAATACAATTGCTCCCATAATCCTTTTTAACCATTTGATTGATAAGATCACACACTTATGCAATAAAATCATGTGCAACTCGAACACCACAACTATTTTTATTCTTAATCATTTCAACCAAACAAAATTTCAGCTAATAGTCTTCAATGATTATTTACAAAAATTATGTGAAAACATGCATGACATAGCTTTATGCAATCTATCCACATCATCGGTTTCTTCAGGCTCCTCCAATCTACGGACATAACTAAATTGTAGGCACCATCAAATTTAATTGGTGAAATACACAAACATTTCATGTCGGCTAAATTTGTCCTCTCAAATATTGTAAACAATAGAATCTTGCATATTCATGTAGACAACTTCATGAATCATGATTTATGCATCTTATGCCCTTTTCATTCAAACGACTGAGTTATGTAGGTGATGTCGGCTGCAACGCGGGGTATGCTTCTAGTTTTATAAATGTGTTCATACATATCTAAGAAATTGCCCGTTGATTCTGTTGTAATAGTTTGTCCGCCTAGTGCAAATGTATGCAATGTTTATTCTTAGTATTCAAAACTAGGGTATCCACATGAATCTGAACATCGGATCAATGCATGGTTCACAACGTCGATTGTGAAATAAGAAAGTAAATTTGATCCTCTTGATGGGGTCGCATACATTTGTATGGATGGGAGGCCGAATAGCCTTGAGGTACAAGATGTTACAAAGCTTGACCTATAAGTAAGCTACTTTAGAATATAGGATCTGGTTATTACAAGATTATACTCAAGTTATGTTAGTATAAAATTATAAAAAATATATATAACTAAAACATATACATGACAAATATGATAACGCTATTTTTATTGTAGAATGTAATTATTAATTCATACTCCAAGATGGCATCTTAAAGTTAGAAAAGTTTTTATGCATGTTTTGTAGACAGTCATGTTTTTACGAACAGAGAGAGTAAACTTCTTAAAATAGGTGTGCGGTAAAATGCTCCCTCTAGCACATGCCCCCTCCACCTTCCAAGATGAGCATCTACGTGCAACTTAGTTGAGATGTTTCTATCATTGTACATCTGGCAGTAATGTGGTATATACTTCCTTGAGACGCCTCTGTGACATGGAGTTGAGTTGGAGATGAAAACAAACCTCCTCTACAAAGTTACGGCTATTGGGTGTGGGTCCATGTGGAAAGGGATCTGCTTAGTTGGCAACAAGGTTAAAGATATGGTGATTGTCATAAGCAAATATGGAGAAGGATACTAGGGTGAATAGGATATGGCTACGAGGTTGGGTGTAACAACGGTGAAAAAGGACCAACACAGAAAGAAGACATGAAAGAATGGCATACAAAATTAGAAGAGGAAATGTGCAAAAAATAATAATCTACATGTGTTTTCTTATAAGAGAATTGCACTGACATGAACCCAAAATCCCAGTTCATACCTAAGATAAGTCCACAATTCACAATTGATAAGCACAATTGGTTTCTCCACGGCTGACACAAATTTATCAAAACACGAATGTATCTACACATTAAAATACGTCTACATATATCCGTATTTAGACAAATGTGTGTCAACCATTTCCGATTGGATGGAGTATTTAAACCATAGTATTCATTAGAGTCAAACACCTCAACATATTTGATACCAAGTATCGTTAGAAACCGTTAGGCCTAGTTTGGCAGCACGAAATCCTTAAAACTGGTATTTCAATGCTTGGCCAACGAATACTAGTTTCTCAAAACCACACTTTTCTCGGTTTGGTTTAGAAAAAAAGAGGCAAAAACTTCTTTCTAAAATTCTGCAAAAACTAATACTCACTCCGATTCATATTAGTTGTCGCTCAATCGGATATATCTAGCACTAAAATATTTCTAGATACATCTGATGCAGCGACAATTAATATGAATGGGGGGGGGGGCACAATTTTATTTGTTGACAACAATGCCTTTGAGAAAATCGAGCTTCAAGATGCCATTGTCTATGTTCGAATATTTCTGAATTGCTACAGTATTATAGATATAAATTGTGGTGTTTTTTAATGTCAAACACATCAAAGTTTTTGAAACTATGGTATTTAGAAAAAGCAGGGTATTGGACAAAAAACTCTCAATAATACTTCGCTACCATAGCCTTGGTATCCTCTAAACACTGCGCTCCGAAACGGGGCCTAAATCACTTGCTGTGTACTCGTACAAACGTAGACACGAGTCTAGTGATAACTGACGAGTGATGCATTTTGCTCCACGAAATGTCTGCATCGCAGGGCCTCAAACGTGCCCGGGTCGTCTGGTCTCAGAAATAGACGGCTCAGATCAGCGCAAAAGCCTTTATTCTCCACTCACCCTCGCTCCCGATCCGACCCCATCCCGGCCCGTTTCTTCCAACCCGACCAGGATACAAGAATCGGAAATCCGGATAGAGCGCCGCCGCATCCCGACCCGACCCGCCCGCGACAAGATTCCGTTCCACCGCCGCCGCCAGAAGCCGAGGAGGCGAGAGATAGGCCATGACGACCATCCGCCGTTTCTGCTGCGACGACCTGCTCCGCTTCGCCTCCGTCAACCTCGACCACCTCACCGAGACCGTAAGCCATCCCCAGATTCCTTGTCGCTCTCTTGCTATTACTTCATGATTCGAGGAGGGCATGCGGCGTCCGTCCGGCCGGCCGGCCGTCCTCTTTCCGGGACTGATCTGTCGATTTGCTCGCCGCAGTTCAACATGTCCTTCTACATGACGTACATGGCTCGCTGGCCCGACTACTTCCACACCGCCGTCAACCCCGGAGACCGCGTCATGGGATACAGTATGTCTCCATCTATCATGCCCCTGGTCTCTTGCTACTTTCTTTTGATTCTGCCTCTTTGTTTGTCAGCTTAGCTCAAATTGTAGATTGGGAACCCTGGATTTTGCTCTAGTGACGGATCAGTAGGAATCTGTAGGCATAGTTTTATTATTTACCTGCCTGTGTGTGATGTGTACAAATATGTGATGATTTGTGGAGGTGCGGGTAGAATCAGGTGAAATCGTGGTAAATCATATGAAATAAGTTCTCCAAGTAGGCCTTGTTCTTTACCTCTCAGGGCGCGTGTGACATTTGAAGGGGATGCCAAATGACAGTATAACTGTAGTTAGCTGGTGGGTTGGAGCTTGAAGGGAATGGGGAGGGATTGAGCATCTTGGTGTTAAAAAGATTGTACATTTTTTGTGATGTCGAATGCAATGTTTTAATGTTATGCTTGTTTGATTTCTTCCCTCCCACCTTCTCCTAGTTTAGAATCATATTTATCGAGTTGGGTATCTGGTGCAGTCATGGGTAAGGTTGAAGGACAAGGTGAATCTTGGCATGGACATGTTACAGCAGTGTCCGTTGCCTCAGAATTTCGGAGACAGAAGTTAGCCAAGACGCTTATGCACCTGCTGGAAGAAATCAGTGACAAGATGTAAGTATCCTAGTTTTCTTGTGATTGAATCTCTGTGATTATATGGTCGTCATAAAATGTATTGTTTTCTGTTATATGTTGAGCTGGTAGCATTTATGACACTAAACACAATCTGTTATGCTCTTCAGATGTTACTTTTCCATCTCAATTCCGAGCAATATTCAATCCCAAACCACTGGGAGAATTCGTCTCCCTCCACATTTTTATCTGCCAAATATCAATGATGGTTGAAGCTTTCCCTTCCTGATTACAGCATTCAAAACCTAGATTATAGATCTATACACCGTGTAAGCTTACTTCCAAGTTTGGAAGGTCCTTTTTTGTGTCCTGCAGGGCAAGACGCCTGACTAGCTTACTTCCAAGTTTGAAAGGTCTTTTTTGTGTCCTGCGGGGCAAGACACCTGACTAAGTGGACAGTAACAATTACCAAGAGAGCTTGATCAGAAGCACCTCTTGGTAGATCTTGTAGAGTGTTGATGGTGTAGTGATATTCTCATGCCGTGGTAGCTCATCTGCAAAACTTCTGGTTAGTTGGATTAGCCAGAGTATCTCTAAGATGTATTTTCTCCTACTAGATACTACTAGCCCTCTTAAATCATAGAGCTTGGATGATTGAACATATCTGCCCCCATGATGCTGTACTGTGTGGTTCAGTTTTACTCTACTAATGTGACATTTAATATCAATTTCTTGGCTCCATGACTGCTCTTATCATGTTGTGTCTTATACTAGATATTATCTCGCTGCTGTTACTCCATAACCCACTAAAAGGTAACTCTCCTGTTCAGGGATAAGGCTTACTTTGTGGATCTCTTTGTAAGGGCATCTAACATGCCGGCGATAAGGATGTATGAAAAGGTGTGCCTTCTACAAATTTCATGTTCACTAGCTTACTGCTGCTGTATATGTCAATAGCGATTATGAATACCGAATAACCAGTTCTTCATTTCTTCTAGTTCCCCTAAAGAAATTAGTATAATGTTTTGCCAAAGAAACTAAGAACCTTGTGTAAAGCTTGCAGCATACGGTTTATGTTTTAATACAAAGAAAGCTATCATGACGAATTTATCTAATTATGCTCCTTGTTCCCATAGCTTGGTTATGTGGTTTATCGAAGGGTTCTTCGCTACTACTCAGGCGAAGAAGATGGCCTTGGTAAGTGGTTTGATTGCCGCATTCTTGTGTCATATTATACTCGAACCTTTTGCTCTGATGCTATTTCTCACTTCTTTTTTTGGTTTTTTTCTTAGATATGAGAAAGGCATTATCACAAGATGTCGACAAGAAGTCCATCATACCACTGAAGAGACCAATTACACCTGATGAACTTGAATATGACTGATGCTGAATTTCTAATTACCTCAGTGTCGTGTTCTATTTAATCTCAGATGGCTTGTGTACCTGTTTCACTTGTTGTCTCTGTCGTTTAACAAGTGATTGTGATGTTTTGTTTGCACATTCCTGTTAAGATTCAACATAGTTTGAGAGGTGGGCACTGTTGTCGTGGAATGGAATGCTTTTTTACCGTACTCTTCTGGTGTTGTGGTGTTGCATTTATGGTATCGGCTAGCATAAATCTAAGTTTTACGGAAGTGTGTTTTTTTGGTTGATTACTAGCTGCAACATTGCCGGTTTATTCTAGTCTCAACTCTGCGGACAATGGCTACATTATGACCTTGGCCAGATGAAAGACTAGAGAATAAAGATCCTGGCATTCCACGCTAGTCTTCTGTTTTAATGAAGAAAACATCATGTTGAGCAAATTGCCCTTTCAAAACATGTCACACGATCAAGTCCTGCGTTGCTGCTATACGAGACTCTCTGCAAAACTGGAAGTTATCTGATGTTCTACAAAGTTCATATAACACCATCCTACCAACAGATCTTGAATAATGTTGACATTTGGGCTTCAGATATACGCATTTTTTCTCTCAATAATTAGTATTCGAAATTATACTTCGGCTGCAAAGATCCTTTTGTTTGGTGTTGAAAGTCCATCTAGTGCACGTAAGAAAACTGAGGGGTCACGGGTCCACGTTCCTAACCAGGTAGCATGGCAAATGCGGAGCAAATCAATTGCCTCTTCAAAAGGAAACCTCATAAAGATGTTGAAATGCCTATCCAGTCATCTATTACCGTTCCAGTTTGTACACGCTCCAGTGGGTGAATGTCTTCATAACGAGCAGTAGATAGCGCAGTTAAATCAAATCAATGCCTAGATGAGGATCTTTGTAGAAATATAAGACATGCTTCACGAAAAAAAACCTATTTGTATATGAGAGCATCACGTCCAGGTCCAACGCCGATGTAATGGACTGGAATACCAACGAGCTCCTCTATCCTCTCCACGTACAAACGAGCAGTCTCTGGGAGATCATTGTAGTCTCGTACGGAGGCTATGTCTTCCTCCCACCCAGGCAAGACCTCATACTTGACCTGCATCAGCAGAGACCACAAGAGTTGTCATCAAGCCGAACGAAGGACCGGTGTCGAAACTACAAGTACCAATGAAATACGACTCGATGGAACACGACACGGTTTTTCTTTACCTTTGTTTGCTCCAACAGATCAAGGTCTGCCGGGAACGATTCGAGTGTTTTACCATCTTCAGTACAGTATGAGGTGCCCAGCTTGATTTCCTTGAGTCCGGTCAGCACATCAAGTTTCGTGAGATTTAGAGATGAGAAACCGTTGATTTGGCAGCAGTATTTGAGTGCAACTATATCAAGCCAGCCACAACGCCTAGGCCGACCTGTTGTTGTCCCAAATTCCATTCCAGATGCACGGAGCAAATCGCCAGTCTTGCCCAGCAACTCTGTTGGGAACGGACCAGAACCAACCCTAGTTGTATAAGCTTTTACCTGCACATAGGAGTGTTAGGTTATGATGGGGGGATGGATTATACAAATGTTAAGTACTTCAAAGATAATTGAACCCACCACTCCAATGAGATCGCCTAAGCTTCTTGGAGCAATACCAAGGCCAGTACAAATTCCCCCGGCTGAGGGACTTGAGGAAGTGACAAACGGATATGTGCCGAAGTCAATGTCTAACATGGTAGCTTGACCACCTTCAACCAATATTTTCTTATTCTGCAAGATCGACTCGTTCATGAAATGCACGGTATCGGTCATATAAGGTCCAAGACGTTCAGCAAACTTTTCGTACTTCTCGACCTCCTCTTTGAGGGTCTTGCTACTGTATTCAAATCCTTTGAAGCGTGTCGCTGCATCTTTCAGTAGGGTGTTGAGTTTAGCACCAAAGGTGTCCATATGTCGTAGATCGCTAACCCTTAGTCCATTCCTGATAACTTTGCTAGAATAGCACGGTCCAATTCCCCTCTTTGTTGTTCCTATAAAGGAGTTCCCAAGCTCCACCTCTCTAAGTCCATCAACAACTTGATGAAAATCAAACAAAAGATGGGCACGATCTGATACCAGAATTCTTCCTTCGCAGGAAACTCCATTGGACTCCAGTCCATCAATTTCTTTAAAGAACCCAGGAAGGTGAACTACTGCTCCATTACCAATAACACACTGTGTGTTCTCATTAAGGATCCCTGATGGAACAAGATGCAGTGAAAACTTCTTCCCTTCAGAATTGTATATGGTATGTCCAGCATTAGCTCCGCCCTACGAAGTAGTGTAAAACATCCTACAAGTTAAAAAGGTGAAACATGCATAATCAAATCTTATTGCACAAAGTAGGTCCAGGCAATAGAACTAAACTAATCTAGCTGGCTACGTAAAATCATGCAGAAGGAACAGTCAGATACAGCTAAGTTTCTGAAAGATGTATGACCATATTTTAACCATCAACAGGTTGCAATGCCAGAAACAAGACGTTGTAAAGCAAACAAAACTTCACTTGGATATTGTTGCTGTCGACAGTGCTTAACTAGAGAACCTTGAGAAGTTACAACCATTTAACAAGTTGTGTGAACTCCCAATTATGTTAGCAGGATACTACTGCATCAAGATAGAATAGTTGAGAAGCCCACACTAAATTATGCCTTCCATAGATACTAAATCGATGCTTAATTCAACTACACATATCTTTTTCTTATTTTGGTAGGGGGACATGGAACTAGATCAATTCACGCAAAATGTATTCGAGAACTAAATCAAACAATCATGTAGGTTTGACATGGGAAACGGAAAGAAGGAATGACACAATGACGAATGAGAAAACAGGAAGGCTGCATTGAGCAATGATGGTGTTTCTTAGGCCATTTGCTTCTCTCAGTAATGAGCTGAGATGGGAACGATTATCATCGGAAACAAACCAAGAGCCGAGCTATCATCCCCCGGAGGCAGGAGCAATTCATCGAATACCATCCGGACTAGAGGGAATGTTGCACTTGTTAAATGTTAAGAATCAAAGAGCGTGCGTGAGAGGGAGAGAGAGACCTGGCACCGGGCGACGACGTCGAAGCGCTGCGCGAGGATGTCGATGAGCTTGCCCTTGCCCTCGTCCCCCCACTGCGTGCCAAGCACCCCGGCCACCTGGCTCAGCGACTCCAGCCGCCCCCGCGCGGCCGCGGGCGCAGAGGAGTCCTCCGCGACGGCGGAGACGGACGCAGCCCGCAGCACCACGCGGCGCAAGCGCGGGGCCGGTGCGACGCGCCCGGCGGCGGGGAAGAGGTAGGCGGTGGGGTCCAGGGACAGTAGCATGGCGCGGATGGAGGGAAAAGACGGGGCAAGGCGAGCGAGGCGATCAGGCTGCTTGAATGCGATGGTTGTGGAAGCGCCGTTATCCCCTCTGCTCAATGGCGACGATGGCAGCTAATGTCTGAATTCTCTAACGTTTCAAATACAAATAGGAATTGTCTAACAAAGAAACTGAAAGATTCAAAATAAGTGGAAAGTAGAACAAACAATATTTTCACCTTATATTTTTTTCTTTTTTAAGTTGACAATGGGTTGAAAACGGAACACGGAAACATGGGTGATCATTTTTGAATCGGAAAATCGGAAACCCCCGAAATGAATATGGAAGCGGAAATTCCCCAAATAAATACAGTACAGAAAAGGACGGATATGATATGAAAGCGAACATTTGTCGGAACATGATAGCGATATAATGCATTGATTTGTACCCAAAAGCCACACATAAATGAATAGCTAACAAGACAAAGAATTGTGCTCAACCTCGAAAGGCTACTGTTGAACATAAATTACCACGTTTAACACCTCGACAAGCACGAAAGTTCACAAAAATAGTTTCACGTGGACACTAAGACACTCATTATGCTTAAACAAATATTTTTAGAAAAATTATCCTACAACAACAATAAAACACCACATAGGGTTTAGCAACCTATCAATTTAATTCCATGTCGCCTTCATCAGAGTACTTTTCCCCTGGTCTTGCATGGTTACATCTTATATGCATACAGTGTGTATGCAAAACTTTCCGTATTTGTTTTTCTGAAAATTCCGTTTCGTTTCGGTTTTATCATTTGTTTGTCATTTTCACTTTAGAATATTTCTTTTCCGTTTTGTTTCTGTAAAATTTTGTTTTCGTATTCATTTTTTGTTCTTCATTTCAAACAACACTGAAAGTTTCCTTACCATTTTCAACACTCCTGTCTGAAAATGATTGTCCTGGTTAAAAGGAAATCGCAAACCATAAGCGGACATCTACGAGTGCAATTTAACTTTAACATGGTCACAAGAACAAAGATAAATCCGTGAACTACTACCGCTTTAGCGTATGTGTAGACATGAAAAAAAAAACAGAATTTGAACAAATTCACAGTTGGTGCTATGCGGAGACACGGAGTCCAGAAAGGAAAGGTTGTTCAGTCCATCGCGCTGAAGAATGTGCACCGATAACCAAATTCATATTTGCTGCTAATCAACACTAATTGTCGCTTAAAATAGATCAAAATTTTCCATTCAAGTTTTTTCGGTACATTTAATCGATACAAACATCCATAATAGTGACCCAAACTGGCTACTCATCACGCATGCGGATGTGCTGATCACGGCAGCGACTCTAGAAGTGCACCAGAATTGGTAAAAGCGGGTGTAAAAACAGACACAACATGGCCCCCCTTGTGGATTCGTATCAGGTGCGTTTTTTAGCAGAAGCACCGGATTCGGCCTTCTTTTTCCTTTGCTTCAGGAGCTCGACCTTGTTCCTTTTCTTTTCCTTGCCCATCTGCGATCGGAAAAGAGTGATGGATTAGTTCCGTCCCAAAACGCCGACATGGTTTCATGTACAGAGAAAGCAGTTCGGTGGATATAGTTGTGGCCCACAGCTAAAAAATGGTTTTGTGGCATCAGAATTACATCCAAAAAATCCTCAAAACAACATGGATGTGACATTGTAGGATTGGCCACAGATTTCAGTAATATAGGATGCCGTTCATATGTAAGAAATTTTTAGGCTTTTGGTACGGTACAGATATCCAAATCACTAACGGGAGTGGTTACACGGTAATACCGTATAGCCATGGTTAGGAAAAAGCTATTCAAGTAACACAATGTGTCCAAATATTGGCAGATATAACCAAGTTGCACAATTAAGATATATACAAGTAACTGGAAGTACGGCTTAGTATCTCTGTGATACTTATCCAACAATGAATCTAAAATAATGCGCAGGTCGAGAAATACCAAGCAGAAAGGGTGAATTAGCTGTCGGACGAATATATTTTATGGATGGATGTATACAGTACAAGCACATTTACCTGCATTGCTTCGTAAAGGCCTTTCTTCCTGTTGGACATGAGAGACTTGGATGCTTCATCAGCATCATCCGCAGCTTGTTTAACAGGATCATCCACGTGGTTATTAGCTTCCTTAGATTCATCTTCGTCCACATCATCCATCTTATTTGACAATTTAGAGAAAGTGTTCCCCTCAATTTCCATCTTCAACTCCTCATGATATTGCTTCTCTAGCATCTCCAACTTTGAAAAAAGAAGGGAACGGCATCACGGAAAAGCAAAATGCATACGCTGCAAAAATACGCAACACAGCTGTACAACTGTGCAAGAGACTTTACTGAAATGGGAAAGAACTCACCTCCCTCTTCTTTTCAGCCACTTCGTTATACTCTGATCTTGCCTCTGCCATTGAATTCTCCGGAACTTCTTCGCCTATACCAGGCAGAGGCAACACCTTGTTTTGAGCAGCAGCTTGCAGCCGCTTAATGGTCTCTGCATACTCAGGAACATAACCCTCTTCATCATTGTCCACAAAAGGAGATAAATGTGGTGGAGGGACCCTAAGATGAACAAAAATTAACAGTTAGCTGATTACCAACGTTGCCATATATAGTAGCACCCATGTCAGGAACTGGAATGTGTGTATATCTGAGTGGCGTGTATCTACGTAGTGAGATTACCTTCCGACAATATACTTTTCTGTGGGCAGTATTATGCGAGCATTTACACAATCAAAAATCCATTGTGGTTGAACATACTCCCTAGATAGGAAAAGATGGCTCTGGGTTGGTCTGTCAACAATCTGCAAAATAGCACATGTCTTTATAACCAGCAAACAAAGAAAATCTAGGCCAATTTGGAATTTTGGATACACATACACATACAGTGGGGGAGTGAGGACAGCAGTGTAAAGAAAATTTAGGCCAATTTGGATACTGCTGGTAAAAGCTGATGGGCTAGCGAAGTCTACCTGATGGGTGATGTCTTCATCTGTTTCATCAAATGGAGCTCCTTCTCCTTCCCATGAAACAGTTCCTCCAAATGCTGGAATAATAAATAAGAGGGACTCCCTAGGCACCTGTGGAAAGGAAGAAAGAAAAGAGAAGATAAATATCGATGCTGAGGCAGATAGTTGAAAAATGATAGTCTGCGGAAAGCTTAATCCTGGTTATCAACCTCGCGACTTAAATAAAATTTCAAGTTTCTGAACAAACTCCTGCAATCTTTAGCAGTACTATCATCTGCATCATCAGCAGTTGATTCTTCTACAAGATGCATTAGTGCACCAGGTTCATTAGCTGGGAGTTGATGTTGAAGCTGTGCCAATCTGAGTTCGGGCTCATCAATTTTTGAGCTCTCTTTGTTACTTTCAGTCTGTGTGTCCTCAATTGATCCATTAGAGTCTGGATTTTCAGGCAACCTTCCAGTAGACATACATCGGGTCAGATCATAGAGTTCTGTTACAAACATTACATGAGATGTCAAATGGAGAAAAAAAAACTATAAAATGCCACAAACTGAATTAAAACAAAGGAAAGCAATATAAATGAGTAAGAGCGTACAAAAAAGGATGTTAGCTGACGTGATTACTAGAAGCACCATCACTTACCAAGGGATAAATCTTCAAGCCGTTTATCCAGAATAGGAGGGTAGTTTACATTTATTGAATGGTAAAGCTTGCGGTTTACAAATCCTAGAAGACACTGCAGGCAAGACAACATAATCAGGAGAGGACCATTACATAGATAGCATCAACATTTGGAAACTGTAGGAAGTGTTTTGTTTCGCAATAGTCCAAGAAATGTGCATACATGTACCCAAAGGCAACTCGTTCTGTTTGACTTTTAGTTGCAAAGTAGAATAGTGTGGTTTAGACTTTAGAATAACAATTACAAGTAACTGTACCATGTTTGGAGAACAAAAACAAAGCACCATGTCCCAGACTAACAAACATAGAAGGCACAACAGCACAGATAACGCAAATTATAGAGTAACTAAAAATAAAAAACAAGATACTTAAAAAATATGCAACGTTTTCAGGAAAAATGGGGAAATGTCAATAATAAAGCCTAGCAAATTCGGATTAGGATTTTTGTAACAGTAGTGCTTCAAGCTTTTACCGCCACAATCAGGCAGAGAGAGTATAAGGGACGGTACCCTCATTCCCTCTCATACAGGTAATCCTATATCTGCCCTGCCACCATCTGACTATAGTTTACTCTAAATGGATGTGCTTCTGATTTTCTTATAGAGAAGAATGATGTTATATGTGCTGAGTGAAGCAGGAATGCTGAAGAACTGAAGAGTATCCACAAGCTTACCTCATAGAATTCCAAGAAGGTAAGCATCACATTGAAGTCAACATCATCAGTTAAAACTTGCTGAAGAGCATGTGGAGTTAGCCAGGTGATCGTTTGACCTTGAACTTCAGCCTATGGAATATAGTCAAATTATAAATATTGACTCTTAGATATGCGGTAATGCACTGAATAAGAATGCAGAGGGTATGCAATTGACAATAACTTCACAGAATTTACCTGGTAGTATATGCCCTTGACAGATATAAATGTCTTCCGCAGGGAATTAGTTCGAGAAATAAACGCTTGCCATTCATGGCTTAACCTACAATATACAAGATCCCTCCAAATGAACAAAAAATGATGGAAAACACTGTATATATAGAGAAAAAAGTCTATGAAAGATGCAAACACCAATTTCCTTTACATTTACAAGGACTTCTTCTAAGAATTTCCTGGCTGCTGGTAAATTTATACTTTCGTAACCTTAAATTATTGCTTACAGAATCAATGGTACGGGACGCACAATAGTTGGTATAAAGGTGGGGAAGGCCAATACATGGTGACTAGATGTTATGAGTGGAACTTGAATCCTGTCTGGGTGTTATACTTCTCAAGGTTGAGGGGGGGGGGGGGGGGGGGGGGGGGGGGGGGGGATTCATCATTCCAGAAATGAACATACCTGAGGCAGTTATGAATTCGATTCACTTGCACGCGTTCACCTTCAACAGCAGGTAACGCCGCAAACAAATGCACCAACGTTAGGCAATCATCCAGGTCTCTAAGGGCATCAATAAAAGTTGGATATCTGCACAACAACAATAAGAAGAAAAAAAGGTGGATCATGATATGTAAAGATAACACAGTTTGGATAACCCCACAAAGAATCATCTTAAAGTCACTCGGTACCTTTCCTTGACAAGCCTATCGAGTTTGTACTTTGGTGGATTATTCAACAATCTGTCTGCAAGCTCCTTGTTTTTCTTAGCAAAGGCCTTTTTAACTTTCTTTCTGTGAACTTTGATTTCCCTGAAATCAAGGAGTAGCATTAGAAAGTATAACTCAGCAATAGTGTGGTCTAATGTACTCATGTACTGAATTTATTTCGTGTAAAGCAATTACAATTACAGAAGTATTGTTGGTAAAGCACCTACAGCTTTCCACGCAAGAGCAGAAACTAGTTAAGAAACCATATGCTATGTGTAGAAACTCATTTAGAAAGCATAATCCAAACAGATCATAAACACCCAGCACCAAACATCAATATAAACAGGTTCACAGTCCTCTGCCAGCAGCAATAATCAGAATCAGATCAACTATTGCTGTGACCTTGGAACATGGAATCGACAAACACAAAGTAAATGGCATCTCTTTAAGCTTGAACATACAATTGCAGCTAAAATCCTGAAACGCTAAATTACCTCCACATGCTACAGAGCAGTGTGCAGTTAAAGCAGATAGATAGGCATGCAGCAGAAATGTGGCAGGAAGCTAAAGTACCTGAACACCTTAATCAAAGGTTCATGAAGCAGGAAGGCTATATCCTTCATGTGGTAGTAGGTCTTGTGGTTCCCTTCCACCTTCTTCTTCGGCTCCCTGGGAAACACGCCCTTGAGTATGCATAGTTTCCTGCAGCAGAATCGCGAACAAATAAGTTAAACACGGCTCTTCTCAGTAACTTTGCGAGTAAAATTTGATGTCCTAAGCTTCTGGCAGCACAGAATCTTCTCTAGAGAGCACAGCAAATCGTACTAATTAGCTGAATGAATTGTATTTAAAAAAACGCGTCGGTTAACAAGTTTCCGCGCAGCTGGTTAACATCGACGCTAGAGAAATATCATCCGCGGTGAGAGCCGAAGCAGGAGATCGAAAAAGGAACTGAAAATCGCGAGGGGGACCTGCAGGTAGCTGACCGCCTTGGTCCTGGTGATGTACTTGGCGGCGTTCCCCTCCTTCTTCTTGCCCTGCAGCAGACACCGGAAGCAACAGCTGAGAACCCCTGCGGACGGCAGAGGGGAGGGGGCTTGGAGGAAAGGGATGGAGACGGGAGGGTTACCGCGGGACGGTAGTGCTTCGGCATGGCGTCGGCGGCGGCGGCGGCAGGGTTGGGTCCTTCGGGGAGGACGGGGAGGAACGAAAGAGAGGGAGAGATGGGTTTTAGGGTTTTGGTTTATAGGTCGGGTTGGGCTGGTCCGCTGCCGCTGGTTCGGTCCGTTGGCGACTTGGCGTCTCCTTGGTCCTTGCAGATGTTTCTTCGGAGAAAATTAAAAAAACTAGGGACTGGATTAACGGGTCAGTATTGATCGTACTAATTACTATAAAATAAAGGGAGCTGAGCGCTCGGGCATTGTAGCGTCGCGCAAAGCTACGCTGCCCGGTTCCACAACAGGCATTTTTTTGACGCTACAGTACCCGATTCGCTACTTTCGCTAAAGTAGACATTTTTTTTCCTTTCTGTCAAAACCGTCAGAAAATATGTACACAAAAAATTTGTGCGTCGACAAGTAAATTCCATTCGCATAATCGGTTTCGAGTTTGGTCGACTATAGCTCCTTAATTTCAGATCCAGATTCGCACAAACATTTGACGAGTTTTGTCAAATTCATCGCGCACGGTCATCCGTACAAATTTCCTTTTCAGTAGTACATGGATATCACCCTTTCAAACAACTTTCATGTTGGGCAAAGGAGACTTCGTCGTTCTGTACGGCGAAGGGACTCCATTTTGCAAAAAAAAACCTTGACAAACAAGAATATTAACCCACGGTCCAAATGTCAAAGGAGCCTACGTCGGCATGTACGCCGGAGGGACTTATCTGGAATTTTCGTACAATCCAGGAACCTTTTCGCAACGACACGGCCATCGCATCAGCAACAGTTCCACTGATGACGTCACCAAATAACGTTATCGTATGCCCCAGACGTCCGAATTTTATTCGTTTTGATAAATAATTTCAGTAATTACTAAAACCCTACCATGTGGGTCCCATTGTCAGAATTTTAAACATTTCCAGAAATTTAAGAAAAATATCCAAAATTATAATTGTCAGAATTTTAAGCATTTCCAAAAATTCAGAAACATGTCCAAAATTGTATAATCTATAACTTCTGATCTGTAATTCAGAAAAATGTGTTAATATATCAAAATGTTCAGAAAAATTTAATCTGTCTACTGGTTCTTTCTTCCACAAAAGACCTCGCACTTTCCAAAAAAAGTGACTCGGCCCTACGGACACCGCTTTCTTGCAGTAAAGTCCTCGCACTTTTCAAAAAGATGTAACTCGGTCCTCTGGAATAAAACATTTTATATAAAAGTCTTTTGTTTAATCAAATGCTCAGAACAATAAATGCTAACTATTTATGGCAAAATACAAAAAATATTTGAACGTTCCAATTTGATAAATACTTGGAGATAATCTAAATGCATTTTCTCTAATTATGAAGATAAATTAAATAAATGCTCATGCTTAATTCTATTTTCTAAGTTACATCGTTTGCAATTAAAATTTGAATCATTCTCCATTGGTTTCTAATTGTCTTAAAAAATTAGGCTCGAACTACGCAGAACCGGGAAGGACGTGCTGCCTCCATCTTTACGGCATGTTGACGCTGCACTGGGCCCATCCGTCGATCTTTATTAATTTGCGAAAAAGATGTAGTCCTGCTGTCAAAACTTTAACCTTTTCCAAAAAATCCACGAATTGAGTAAATATTGTAATATCAATATCTTCAAGTTGATAATTCAGAAAATAATGAAATATGTTACATGTAATCTTCCTGTTTGTACTAAATTCATGCATGTTTAAGATGTATAAATTCCATGAATTAGATTGTACTTCAACACAATATCCAATAAATGTTAACCATGACAAAATGCCTATATCTATTTATGTCGGATTCATACACGATTGAACAACTTCCGACCATATTCATTTAGAGTAACAATGTAAAAATCCGGTACATAGATATATTTAAATTCGAATTTTGAGAATTTATGCCCTTTTAACGGGAAGATTCATCTCAGTGTTCTTTTCCAAACAAAATGTTCGGCCTTTCCAACATTCTCCCACTCAGACGCAAACAAACACGTTTATTCAGAAATTAAACATACATAAATCAGCCAAAATTTCATAAAGTCTGTGTCTTAATCAACAAAAGCAGCGATACAGTACAGCGATACAGTGCATACTTACATGCCTTGGTTAATTCTAAATTTCCTCTTAAAGGTTTTTTCAAAAACATACCAACATTGGGGTAACGAAAACGGATGGCGCTGATTTCTGTCTAACTGCATTTTGACAGCAGTGCTGACCAACAGGGCCCATTTGTCTAGGCTGACGGGGCAGCACACGTGGACGTGGGACCCACCTGTCAGACCCATCTTCTTCTTACAACTCTCGTCTCTTCTCTCACCCGGATGTACATTTCAGCGAGCACCTGGCGTGCTTCGTTCGCTACAGCGGGTCGGCAGTGGTGTGCCCCGGCGAGCTCCAGCACCTTGTGCACCTGGTCGCGTGCATGCTTGGTGGGTACTTCTGCTCCAGCGGAGAACCGTCTCCAGCTCCGGTCGGCACCTCTATCTCCGGAGCGAGGACTCGGTGGGGATTGCTGCTCGACGTCGCGGTCTTCGACGAGGAGGTGCCCAAGAGCTTCGCGACATTGTTGCGGTTTTGAGGAGGCGATGGGGAAGACAGGGGTGCAACCAGGGAGGTGAATCAAGGCGTGGCCGACGTGCAGCGGACGTGAGGAAGACGACCTCGATGGCGACGAACGGGGGCATGTGGGATCGATTCCTTGCACTTAAAGGTAGAGGACGACGAGTCAGTGATCCCGGACATGATGGAGATGCCCGGAGTAGCGTAGGACGACGGGGACAACGGTGGTGGCCGGCCTCGGAGCTCCGGAGCGCGCGGCCATGGCAGAGGATAGCGAGGCGAGGAGGAAGGTATCAGCGTCGCGAGGAGGGGAAACGATAGATAGAGTCTAGAGCTACCTCCGCGGAGTTCGGCGGCGCCTTGCTGGTGTGCGTGCAGGTCCGGAGAAGAACGCGACTGGGCGTAGTTGCCGCGGTCCTCGTCGAAGCCGTCGTGCGCGTCGGGCCCTCTGAGCACAGCGCCGACGAGCACGTTGGGGTTGACCCGGCGGCATGGAGGTACTGGAACCGGGTCGCAGCCGATGGCCCCGGGTGCATGCGCACTGACGGCATGGACGCGCCCGGTGGTCGCCCGCTCGAACCCCACCGAGGCGACCTCCCCGCCGGGTTCTTCCCCAGGATGTAGTCCAACAGCCGCTTCGCCAGCGCCACCAGGTCGGTCGGCGCCATCTCACGGCCGCCGCTGGACTTGAGGTACTTGGCGTAGGCAAGCATCAGGAAACGTCGCGGTGGTCACGTACTGAGCGGGAGGCCGACGAGCGTAGCACGCAGGCAGCGATAGAGAGGGGAGGGAGAAAAAGGTGCGGCTGACAGGTTGACCCCACGTCCACCTCAGCTCCACTTCCACGCGTGTTGCCCCGTCATCCCTGACAAATGTGCCCTGTCAGTCAGCACTGCTGTCAAAATGCAGTTAGACAGAAATGAGCGCCATCCGTTTTCGTTACCCCAATGTTGGTATGTTTTTAAAAAAAATAGTACAATCGGTACTGACCCGTTAATCCAGCCCGAATTGTGGTAGTTTTTTGTAATTTCCTCATTTCTTCGCTAGATCCAATTTGATTTTGGCTCATGCCAAAATAAAGTAAATTGCTCGGATCTTAAAACTTCTCTAGTTTGAGCCATCTAACTTCATTTGTTTTGAACATTAATTAAAGCTAGAAAATTGCCATCATGCATTTTTTTTGTCACCGGTTAGTTTATCATGTATTGACCAAGGCATCCATACTTAGTTTACATGGAGTTTAATTTGTTTCCATTCGAATATGCCTTAAATTAGCTAAAGGAAATGACGGATAGAACAAGATAAAATAGTAGTACTAACTAAGACGACAGAGATACATATGGTCCTTATTACCGGATATTCACAACGGGTAGTGGGTGCATCTCCACTACCCAAAAAACAATTTTCCAAATGTCAAAAAATTCAAAATAATTTTTTTGCATGTAGTCCAACACATTTTAAGTCAGCACAAAAGGTTATGCGAAGAGAAAACTTTTTTTTGCAACGTGTGCAAAAAAGACAAATTCGACATACCGAAATGTATATATCCGTGTCAGAATTTTATCTTTTTTTACAGGTTGCTACAAAGTTTTTTCACCATGCCAATTTTTTGTGCTAACACATCACGCTGTAATGTACATCCGGATTTTTTCTAGAATTTTTTGACATTCTAAAAACCAAAAATAAATGACCTAATTGGTGCATCTAGACCCACTACCCAAATCGCCGCCTCCCCTTATTACTAAATCTCTACCTAATAATAAAGAGGGCATCGCTTCTCCTCTGCTTCCTTCGTTTGGTACGTCGGACAATTTGCAGAAACCCCCCGATAAACAGGGAAATCAACTCGCAGCCCACATGCCAAAGAAGCCTTCGTCGTTTCGTCCGGCGGAAGGACCTACGTGTAAGTTGAGGAAAGCCCAGGGATCAGTTCGCAAAAACTCCTTTTCTCTGCTCCACGCGCGCCCGAGAACGTCGTCGCGCCGTCGCGTCATGCCGCCACTGTGGACCTCCCCGAGCTCATCTTAGACCACCACCGGCTCCGCCTTGTCGTCCTCTTCCTCCTCGATGAGTGCCGCGTGCCGGGATGGCCTGAATCGTGCGAATCGAGCTTCTTTCTCCAAGTTCGGCCGCCGCGGGCCGAGCTCGAGCTCGTCGCCATATGACCTCGCACGGCCTTCCCGACCATCTTTTCAGCTTCCTGGTGAGCTCGCGGTCCTCGTGGACCTTCTCTCCCTCTCTATCGTGTTCTGTACCACGCCCACCTATAGTGTGGTCTAACGTACTCATGTACTGAATTTACTTTATGTAATCATAAACAACCTTCTCTTCTCTGATACCATAAGTTAGCATTGGCAGTGCATAAAGCAAATGCAAAAAACAAATTCACGATCAATGATTAAGGGCACGTTTGGTTCATGCCGGGGCGAGCCCCACCAAATTCTGGGCATGACCAAATTTTTGGCGAACAATTCCAGCGCCCACGGTTCACCCATGATTGGCGCGAAATTGCACTGCATCGAGCGGGCTAGGCTAGGCTCAAACGTGCCCTAAGTAACTATTGATTGTTAGTCAGGATCACAATTACAGAAGGTAAAGCACCGCGTGAAAATACAGCTTTCCACGTAAGAGCAAAAACTAGTTAAGAAACCATATACTATGTGCAAAAACTCATTTAGAGCATAATCGAATCATAAACAACCAGACACCAAACATCAATATAAACAGGTCCAGAGTCCTCTGCCAGCAGCAATAATCAGTCAGATTAACTATTGTTGTGACCTTGGAACATGGAATCGACGAACACAGGGTAAATGAGCATAAATGGCAGCTAAAATCCTGAAACGCTAAATTACACCCACATGATACAGAGCATCGTGTCCCAAAGAGCATCCTGGCCCCTCCACGCGCCAAATTCCAGTCGCTGGATTCCCCGAACCTGAGCGCCGCCATCAGCTTTCGCGGCTTCCTCTTTTTTCCCGCGGCGCCACTACGAAAAACTCTTTCCCGCCGGCGGCTCACCGCGCGCGGAGCAAAACTCCTCCCATAAACCTCGCCTCACCCGCCAATTCTCCTTCCCCCTCCCCCACCACCTCAATTCGCGTCTCCGCCCATCTCTCCCCACACCCGTTTCTCTCTCCCAGCCGATGGCGATGCGGCCGCCATCCTCCCGTTCCTTCTTCGGCGGCCTCCGGTCCAGGGAGCTCAGCGGCGGCAGGGGCTCCTCCTCCACGCCTCCGCGGCGGCGCTTCACTACCTCTCCGACCTCTCCTCCGACCCCGGCGGCCCCGGCAGCGGGGTCATCTCCGTCGACCACTCCGGCGACTCCGCCATCCCTTTCGCCGTCTCCTTCTGCAAGGTGAGCCTGCCGTTCCACGGACCGAAACCCCCTTCCCCCTTCGTTTTCTCTCTTTTTTTATAGATCGGGGCGGCCGATCAAGCGTTAATCTGTCCCCTCATTTCTTCAGGCGGCGCAAATCTCTCGCCTTCTGGCCATCGCCGACGAGGACGGGTATGTTAGCCTCCACGACACCCGGCGGCGCCTCCCATCCAGATCCTCGTCCCTAGAGAAGTCAGGTTAGCTTGGAAATGGATTCCCCTCCCCGATCCACCATGGCAACTCTCTAGAGATTTATGGTATTCCTTGCCATTTGATCCAATCTGAAACCTTGCTCTTTTGTAGCTGAAACGAGGCTGTCCGATTGGGTCGCTCACAACAATGCAATCTTCGATGTATGCTGGATCAAGGTAACCTCATTTACCTGCAATGTGATATAGTTGTTTCCTATGTTTCTCAGTAGTATATCTGTATCTGGCAAAGTCACAACATCGTTTTTTGTGTCATTTATTTAGGACGGATCCCAATTACTGACCGCATCAGGCGACCAAACTGTGAGTAATGTAACATGACCAATCAATTTGTGTAGATATTATCATACCAACCAAACAGTTGTCTGTTTCTTCATAATCTCACTTAGATTGCTTGACTGTATCAGGTAAAGATATGGAGCGTAGAAAATAAGAAATGCCTTGGTGTGCTGTCAGGGCACACCGGCAGTGTGAAGTCGCTGTCATGTCACTCTTCCAATCCTGGTTAGTATTGTATAGCCTGGATTTGTCCAGCTTAGTTTCATACACCATGTATGATAATTTCGTTGGCAACTCCGAATTCAAGTAGTTTACTTTCTGTGCAGAGCTTATTGTCTCTGGTTCAAGGGATGGTTCTTTTGCTCTTTGGGATCTGAGATGTGACCCCAAAGCTCCAAATAGTCACGGTGAAGCATGCCTCACGTATGTTATATTATCTTATGACTACTGCAATCTAAATGCCATCTCTCTCCCTAAGGTAGTCAGCAAATGCCTTAGCAATGTAGAATCTTCCACTGAATTCAGCATGTGTCACATGGTAGGTCTTCTGCTGTTGTCAAAGAAGCTCATAGTCCTGTGCGAAGGAGCCGGACGAGGTCTCGAGCAAAGGTATTGCATCTAGCAAGAAATGTTTTTTTGGGATGATTGTACAATCACTTGGCTAATACTGGTCATCTTTAGGGAGCTTCTACGAGCATCACATCAGTTCTTTACCTGAAAGATGATATCTCCATTGCCACATCTGGTGCTGCAGACAAGTAAGGCATTGGCCCATCCATTTCAACGTGCATTTACTACTTAGCTACGTATATTTATGTATATCAGTGGTACAATCCTGAATTTACCACTTTCAAGTTTCAACACAATGCACCTAATTTTTTAGTTTGATTTTATCTAACTTTAAAAAGTATGCATCATGTACTTAAAATAAATATCTGCCAGTGTTGTGAAATTGTGGGATACACGGAACCTTAAAGCGCTGTCTCCAACAAAACTTCTCAATCAACATCACAACCTTCGGTAAGCAGCTAGTAATTCCAAGCAAAATACGTTTGTTTGTTCTTCAGTTTCAAGGCTCACTGATCCTTCATTTCAGGAGGGGGTAAAACATGGAATATCTTGCTTGTCTCAAGACTCATATGGTGCATACATTGCTGCGTCATGCATGGATAGCAGGTAATAATAATATTTTACCACTTTATGAAATGGCAAAAATAAGATGTCTTTGGCGAACTACTTCTGACTTCATAAGCTTTCCACTTCCAGGATCTATCTGTATAGTGCTCTCCATATGGACAAGGGTCCAATAAAGTCCTACGGTGGCAGCAAAATTGAGTCTTTCTTTGTCAAGGTGAGTGAACCAACTGGTTTAGCCTTTTCTCTTCCAGCCGCATATTTTTAGGTTCTTTCATGTATTTTTATTGAACACATGTTCGGTGCTTGAATGCAGTCTGCCATTAGTCCAGATGGGACTCATATTCTAGGTGGTTCCAGTGATGGCAACTTATACTTGTGGCAGGTGTTTGTTGCATTCATGATACCCTTTTCTATTTGCATTTCATACACTCCATTTGTGCTAATACCTTTTCACTTACGTAGGTGGATCAACCTGAAAGTGGCCCTATAGTTCTGAAAGGGCATGAGGGTGAAGCTACATCAGTTGACTGGTACGTTCTATAAACACTGAGTACTTCTTTCTGCATAACTTACCGTCAGTCCGTTGCTCATGTTTTAATGTAAATTCCACAATTTCAGGTGTGCATTAGAGGTTGGAAAGATAGTATCATCATCTGATGACACCACGGTGAGTCTCATTAAAACTTTATTACAAGTTTCGTCTGAATGTTGCCTTGTCAAACACTACAACAAGACTCCAGTTAGAAGTTATAAACTGCTGCTGACATGTTCTGTGCATCAGGTTCGTGTATGGAATACCAAGAAAATGGACTGCACCAACATAAGCTCTCCGACAGTCATCCGTAAGAGGGTAACCGCACCAAAGATTGAATGCTCAAGATCGACTAGTCATGAACGAGCGACTACTTCAAAAGATGTAGCTGCCTGTACCAGCACCAGTGCTGGTGGTGAATTATCAACCAGTTCACACTCCCCCCTCCGGCCCAGAGTACTGGAGTTTGGCACACCTGAGTCTGCGAAAAAGCAGTTTTCATTGTTCCAGGAAGAGGCCTTGGAGACGAGGAATAGCCCAGGAGCTCAAGTGAACAGTCCATCTTCGGTCCTCAGTCCACCTCCTTCGCTGAAAAGGAAAACAATTCGGGACTATTTTGCCAGTAGCACATCTTGATATGACACTTTCTGGCAAATATGTAGAAGTATGATTCTTATCTGCCCCGAGGAGCTTTCTGAACTTATGGTGAGAACATTGTTTTTCTGCAAGAATTTACTCTGCTCAAACTTTGGCTGCTGTGCAATGCTAACCCATAGCTCTATTTTTCTCCTACTCAGACCAAGTGTTCAGCTGTGACAAGACATGCAACTTTTGGAAAATCCCTCTGTGGAGCTGATGTGGTTATATGCTCAAGATTGATCTGATGAAGTTGGGTTGTACATGATATTATTGTTAGAACCATCTGCATTTGCACCTGGGAGCTAAAGTGAGCATAATTTTGACAAACATAACAGGATTTGCACCCGGGAGTGAATTTCTGTAGAACCATCTGCCTTTTCTCTTTGTATTGTTTCCTCATTGACCTTGTTAGAATTTGTTTTTGAGGAAACCTTGTTAGTTATTAGTCTAACAAAGTTAAAGAACCCACCGAGATTCTTCTGGTGTATTGTTAGTAAATAAAGATATATCTATCGAAAGAAGATGTTAACAGTTCTCATTTATCACGATAGTTCTTGGCTTCCACCTTCCATGATCTGCCGTGCTGCACCATTGCATACTACTACTGTTTTGCCTTTTGGGCTGACCGAAATTGGTCAGCTATTAAACGATCCACGGACCATGGTCAATAATGCAGAGTATTTTGGCATATCTGAATCCTCAAAGGCTCAAACGTGTTACCCTAAAAAATCGTTCCGAACTTATGGCCAGGGTCGTATGATGTCTCCAAAACTGTAAGGACAACTAGACGTGTCCTTCACGAAAAGGCTACCTGACGCGCGAGAGACTGCTCGCACGGTCGACGCGCACGCGCAGCTTGTGGGTGGGACCCACCCAGTGTCTCCTTCTCCTCCTTTCTTCCCCAATTCGCATCCCATCCCGCACCTTTCTTCCTCCTCCCTTCCCATCCCGCACGGTTCTAGGCCGAGATGGCACCGGCGACGCCGCGCGGAGGCTCGGCGCAGGGAAGGCGGCGTTGAGGATGGACTTAACGAGGAGGAGGGGGGGGGGGGGGGGGGGGATGGGGGCTCGCCGACGGCGAGATCTGGTATTGGGGGGGGGGGGGGGGGAGGGTGCTGGAGCGTCCCTCTGGCCGGGGAGAGGGGCTATCCAGGCGGGAGGGGGCTCCCGGCGACGAACCGTGGCGGCGGCGGTGGGTGCTTTTTCGAGATAGGGGGTCGGGGGTGGGAGGGTAGAATGAATAAACTACCCCTCCACGCCCAACTTAACCTTGGTGAAAAAGTGCCCAGCGGTATACCGTTGTCCTAGCGGTAGTATCGCACGCGCTGCTCGAATCACCACCTCCGCCGGTCCGCCGCCGGGCGGGGCGCTCGTCCTCCTCTTCCTCATCGTGGTCGGAACGACCACGTGCTTTCGGAAAACCGCAGCGAGCGATTGCGCGCGCATGCTAGCCTTGCCCGTGTCCTTCGCCATCAACAGCCCCATTTTCTCAAACGCATCTTTTTATATTATAGAGGGACAGTAAAAGCTGCAATGGTACTCTAAAGAAGAAAAACATCTCGTGCCGAGTGACATTTTTCTTATTAGTAATGCTGATTGCTGAATAACTTAGCCTATCGTACTTGAGTTGCAAAATTATCACTAGAGAAATTCAGAAATATTAGATAATGTTCTCTTTTTTTTCCGAAATGGGACATAGTCCCTGAAATGTTCTTGCCTTTCCAATTTCCAAGGAAAAAGAGGTATTTGTAAAACAGTTTCTGCTGTTTTTCATCGAGTGAATTCTTGATTACCACGGCAAAATTTGTTTAGCCTCTAATTGTCATAAAAAACTTATTCTCCTTTTGAATATACCACTCAGGATCGGTCTTCTTCACATAACGTCAATTCGTTAGTTGACTCTTCTCTATGTCCGGGCATGAAGTCACTACTACTATGATCATTTACGCGGTGCTTGAAAGACAATTTTTCCATAATGCTTGAGCATGTTCAGTAACAAAAGTAAAAAAAAAGTGTCAAAAAAGTGACCAATCGTATTCATGCTTTGAACCAACGCTTCCAGAAGAGGTGGCGTAGCCCGAGCGAGAAATAGGTTCTCTCGTTAGTCTAGATTGGAATGGGAGTTTCTCAAATTTTGTTAAAAGGGAATTTGCGACATAATTTAGAACTAGGGTAAAAAAATCTTTACAACACTAACTTCACGATCACCGATATTTTAATTACTCTTTCCTATGTTGTCCTCTGTAAGGAGCACTTTCTCTAGATAGATATATTTAATTATAAATAAAAATTCAGCAACCTTCGGAAGTGATTGAAATTACAAATTCTTAAAGAGGATTACTGAATACATAAACATTATTAATATTGTCCACTGATGTGGATCCTCCATCTAGAGGTTGTCCCTCCTTGTAGTGAGGTTGAAAATGCAGCCATGTCACAACTGAAAGGATCGTATGACACCTGGGGGGGGGGGGGGGGGGGGGAGGGGGGGTGAATAGGTGTCTAGATATGCAACTAAGGTGAATTTACCTATATGACAGGCTAGCAACTAAGCAAGATACACGAAGTAAAGACGGTAAATAAGGATAGAGGTAACCGAAGTGAAAGCACGCGGAGACACGGATGTAATCCCGAGTTCCTCCTTTTTAGGGGAGGTACGTCTCGTTGGAGAGGTGTGAACCAACACAATGGTTCAACAGCCACAAATGTTTCACCTTCTTCTCCGATGAATCACACACAAAGGTTTGGTTCCTTCAACTATCGGAAACCTTCAAGGCGGAGTCCGGAGCCTTACAACAACAATCGGGCACAAACCACAACTGGATTGGGGGTCCTGAACGGCTATAATCTATCACAAAGACAACGTGAGATCAACAAGAAGCTAGGTTTTCCCCATGGAAACCCTAGCAAAGGGGCCCTCAGTGAATGAGGGGGAAATGTAAAACGGCTTGGTGAAGATGTAGATCTGGGCCTTCTCCTTCAATCCTCAAAGATCAACTAGTTTGGGTGGGGGATTGGGAGTCTTGTAGTTTTGAGCTTGCAACAATGGAGGTCAAGATATTCTAGGTGAGCTAGTCTTTTTGGGAAGAAGCAGTCTTTAAATAGCCCCCCCCCCCCTGAAAAATCGAACCGTTATGTGCAGAAAATCTGCACAGCGGTACTACGCTGGGATGTGGTAATACCGCTCCTGGTCTCTCTACGATACCCAGTGTACTGCACCGCCCAGCTGCGGTGTGGTACCTCGCAGAGGTACCGGAGCTGCCAGGTACGGCGGTACTACCGCGGCGCTGCGGTAGTACCGCTGGGATCCTTCGAATAAAAGGGAAGGAATCTAGCGGTAGTACGAGGCGACTACGCTGGTACCATAGCGAGATCAGAGAGCATTTTCGGCCTAGCGGTACCCCTGGCGGTGCCACCAGCGGTAGTACCGCTGGCTGAGACCAGCGGTAGTATCGCGGCTGAGCGGTACCACCGCCAGGAGGAGTACCAGCTGTGCTGTAGGAGTCCCGCTCCGGTGGAGCGGTACTACCGCTGCGACAACGGTACTACCGCCAGACATAGAAAAGCTCTACTGAGCTGATTTCTAGGGCCACTAGCTCCAACTTGACACAAAGTTTCGATATGACTTATCTGCAATTGTCAAGCACACATTAGTCCGTTGATGTGTTGCCATTAGACTCCCAAAATAGATTTAGAGCAAGTATGCTCTTTCAATCTCCCCTTTTTGGAGTATGATGATAACACATAAAAAATGGTTCACAAAATATAGACGGGCTCCCCCTAACTATATGCATTAGTAGAATTTTGCGTTTGAATGCAAAATGCATATAGGTTAGGATCAACACTCCCCAAGATTTTGTAATTCGAGCAAGTTCATAGTATAGGAATAAAGCAAAACTTGCACAAAGGTAAGACAAGGAAAGCAACACACATAGTCTTGCACAAATATGACATAGTCTTACACGAAATTAAAGTTCTCACATGTCTTACCCCATGAGTTCAACTAAAGCAAATAAAGATAAAAGAGGAGCACAAGCGAAAGACAAACACCAAATAGAAAAGCAAGCTTGTGCCCTCAACCATGCAAATCCCGGGAGAACCTAATAGAATACTCTCCCCCTTTGGCATCATGACATCAAAAGGGAGAGGCGATGCTAACGGACCTAGTGGAAGTCACTCCTCGTCGGAGTCGGAGGAAGCCGGGGCAAACTCATTATCGTCTTCAGGGTCAGCATCATCATCATCATCATCAGAAACTCTGCGTCAGCATCAGGAGCAGCAGTAGGACCAATCTGAGTGCGAGACCAAGGAATATCGGGCTGAGAGGAGGAGGCATCATCCTGAAGATCTGGATCCACCAATTGTAATGGTGCTTGAACCAATCAGCTTCTGCAGTGATTTTATCCTGACCCGGGCTTAATAGGGACGCCTAAGTGCTCAAACGCTGACGGGTGTGTTGACGCTCTTTCTTGTTCCTGACATGTTCCTTATAGGCCCTCTTGTCAGCATCTTCTTGGCGGCAAAATTGGTCTAGCACCAGCTACCCACTTCTTGAACCCTTTATCTTGAGCATTTGCCTTGGGAGGAAGCTCAAACAAGGGATCATCTTCATCATCGGCAGAGCTTTCTTCTTCATTGGGAATGAGCGGCGGAAGGTGTTTCTTTATGTTCAACTCCTTAACCTTGTGCTCAGTGGGATCCTCCGCAATGTCCAAGAGATCCAAAGGAAGTTTCTTCTTAGTCCACGAGTGAATGATCAACCGCATCACATGAGCACCAAAGATGGAAGGTCTCCTTTTCATCACCACAACATACATCTCATGCCACATGATGTCCATCACATCAAGCTTCTTGCCTTGCCCAACCATGAGAGAGGATTCATACATGATATCAATAAGTTTGCCATGGATTTGATCTAAGTTGCCCACACGGGTGCAACGGTGTTGCGGTAGATCCTGTGATGATGTCCCAAACTTCACAAATTCTTTTGCAGTCCCACAAGGGCACGTCCTGGGATGTAGAGCTCATAGAGAACATTGGGCTTCATAGGATTGGAGTTGTAATTGATGCGGAAGTATTGTTGTTGAGTAGCTTCATCCGTCTCAAAACATTCGCAACAAGGCCTAGAGAGAGGCAAACTCGCTCCATTTGGCCTCCAGAATTACATCTTTGGACATCCATTTAATTCTTCTTGGCTCTGGAAAAGAAGTGCACCGTTGCAAAGAATTGCATAACAAGGTGCTCATTGTAGCCCTGTTGCACGCCAATGTAGTCATAAATCCCAAACTCTTTGCAAACTTCAATGGCTTTCCAAAGTACTCAATGTGCTTCTCCATGTATTTGTGTCAATGCAAAACTGTCCACAACCTTGGTCTTGTGCTTGGGAAGAACTTCATAGAAAATCTTCTCTTGAAACAAATTGTGGAACCCCAGAGTGGGTGTAAGTTCGGGCTTAGGAGTGGCATAGGGATTCATCCTCCTTTCTTTAGCGAAGTCCTTGGGAGACATGAGATTGAGCGACTTGCTCTGAGCAGCTTTGAGCTTGGCAGCATTAGACTTCTCACGGCGAGTGGTCTTTTCTGGCAGAACTCAGGCTCATCATCTTCTTCAACGTCTTTGCCCGAGCGAGCACGCTTAGCGCCCGCTTGGTGTGACTCCACTACTCTTCTTACCAGCACCTGTGATAGCATAGGAGGATAGCATGGAGATAACTATTGCAAAAACAACTGAGACCAAACGAGAGGAATTGAAACTGCATAGTTCTGAAAAATGCCAGTTCCAGCGGTAGTACCGCTGGTCTACCGGTAGTTACTACGGTAGTACCGTCGGAGCGGTAGTACCGCCACGGCGGCGGTAGTACCGCTACCTCCAGATCTAGCGGTTGACTTTCGGTACTCGCCGATCTATGTAATCTTCCAATAAAACTTTGCAATAAGGATCCTAGACTAAGCACCATCTATTTCCTACAACTTCTACCACTAGAACTATGGAAAAACCTAACTCCATTGCATCTCAACGAATCGACTAGGTTGAGAGGTAGGAGAGAGAGATTATCGGAGCTCATGGTGGAGGAGAGGAGGAAGGAGAGGGTGCTTGAGCGTCCTCTGGCCGAGAGGGACTATCCAAGCCGGAGGAGGGCTCCCCGGCGACGAACCGTGGCGGCAGCGGTGGCAGTGGGTGCTTTTTCGAGATAGGGGGCCGGGGGTGGAGGAGGTAGAATGAATAACTACCCCTCCACGCCCAACTTAACCCCTGGTGAAAAAGTGCCCAGAGGTAGTACCGCTGTCCCAACGGTAGTATCGCCCGCGCTGGTACTGTCGTTAGTCAGCGGTGGTACCGCTCCTGGGAGGGAGCGGTAGTACCGCCATACTAGCGGTAGTACGCTACCTGGTACTATTGGCTCCCAGCACAAGGTTTCTGGAAATCAACGGTAGTACCAGGCACCTCGTAACTACGGTACCGTTCGAGGGACTGCTGTGCCTAGGAAACTCCGGGCAGCGGTAGTACCGTGAAGGCACCGGTAGTACCGGGCGCTTTTGCCACAAAACATTGACGGGTTGGTCACAAAGTTTTTACAAATAGAGAGAGTGGTTTAAGGATAAAGCACTGGCTTAGGATAGATGATGTAACTGGGGGAAGAGAGACAACCCAAGTTTGCAAGAATAAAAATAAAAGCCAAACTTGGTACTGTCCACAAAATGCAAAGGAAGGTCTAAAAGAACCCAAATAAAATCAAATCAGATCAACTCCTCATAAGGAGAAGGGCGGTGGCCTAGGTCACCATATATGAGTATATGTGGTGTGACACCGTGAAGATATATCTTGGGTTCACCGCCACGACTCGTCATTTAAGCTCACAATTCATGAAATGAAAATATAGAGACAAAATGAGTTCTTACTATCGGCATAATGGGGGGGGGGGGGAGGGATAGTCCAATGGATTAGGACCGCACTCCCCCTATGTCCATGCCTACACCTAACCAAATAGATAGTCAAGTAATAGGTGTGTATGCAAGATAGTCAAGCACGCTCCTTGAATCCACGATATTTAGCTCATGCCTCCAATAAGTGAATCTTGCTTCGTCAAGTGGCTTCGTGAACATATCGGCAAGTTAGTCTTTGGTTGGAATATAGCCAGGCTCAATGTCACCACGTGTAATCACCACGTGTAATGTGATCACGAATAAAATGATGACGAATCTCAATATGCTTCGTTCTTGAGTGTTGCACCAGGTTGTGACCAATCTTGATAGCACTTTCATTGTCACACAAAAGAGGCACTTTGTCACAATGGACACCGTATTCCTTTAAAGTTTGCCTCATCCATAGCAATTGAGTGGAAGCACTAGCGGCTGCCACATACTCGGCTTCGGTGGTGGAGAGAGATATACAATTTTGCTTCTTAGAAGACCAACTCACCAAGGACCTACCAAGGAATTGGCACGCCCCGGAAGTTGATTTCCTATCATCCTTACAACCAGCCCAATCCAAATCCGTGTACTCGGCAAGAGAGAAGTTGGAGCCCTTAGGATACCACAAACCAAACCTTGGGGTATAAACCAAATATCGAAGGATTCTATTGACCGCCTTCAAGTGGCTTTCTTTAGGAGCCGCTTGATACCTTGCACACATCCCTACACTCAACACAATATCGGGTCTAGATGCACAAAGATAAAGTAAAGAACCAATCATAGAGCGGTAATGTTTTTGATCGACATCAATACCCTTTGGATTAAGTTCAAGATGGCATTTGGTGTCCATAGGAAACCTCTTCTCTTTAGCATCTTGCATCTTGAACCTCTTGAGCATGTTTTGGGTGTACTTGGCTTGAGAAATAAAAGTCCCTCCACTCAATTGCTTGATCTCAAAACCAAGGAAGAACTTCAACTCTCCCATCATGGACATCTTAAGCCTATCGGTCATAAGCTTTGAAAATTCATCATAAAAAACTTTGTTAGATGGGCCAAAGATAATATCATCAAAATAAAGTTAGCATATGAAAAGCTCCCCTTTAACCCTCTTGGTAAAGAGGGTGAGATCGATTTGCCCCACTTCAAATCCACGGTCTAGCAATAAATCTCTTATGTGCTCATACCAAGCACGAGGTGCTTGTTTGAGACCATAGAGCGCCTTATCAAGCTTGTAGACATGGTTAGGGAATTTGGGTCCTCGAATCCTGGTGGTTGCTTAACATATACCAACTCCTTTAAATGACCATTATGAAAGGCACTTTTCACATCCATTTGTTGCAATTTAAAGTTATGATGTGAAGCATATGCAAGAAAGATACGAATGGACTCAAGGCGAGACACGAGAGCAAAGGTCTCTCCAAAATCTATGCCTTCAACTTGAGAGTACCCTTGAGCCACCAATCTTGCCTTGTTTCTCACAACCATTTCATGTTCATCTTGCTTGTTCTTGAATATCCACTTTGTGCCTATAACATTGTGGCAATCCTTTGGCTTCTCAACTAAATTCCACACTTTTTTGCGCTTGAAGTTATTGAGTTCATCATGCATAGCTTCCAACCAATCCGGATCTTCAAGAGGTTCAAAGACTTTCTTTGGTTCCACCATGGAGATGTGTGCTTGATGCTCACTAAAGCTAGCCAATTGACCTCTTGTGATAACATTGCGACTTAGATCACCAATGATAGCTTCAAGATGATGACTCTTTATTTCCATGTCTCTTGTAACTCTTGCTCTACGACGGGTTTCGATATCCTTATTGATACGAGGAATTATCACTTGATCATCTTGATCATTTGAGTCCCGTCTTGACCGGAATGATGACCTTGATCATCTTGATGCACATCTTCAACAATAGAAGGAGAGGGTTGATCTTGGTCTTGACCTTGGCTAGCATCAACAATAGGAGAACTTGGTTCTTGCATGACAACTTGGTCAACTTGAGGAGGGTCTTGAACTTGTTCTTGGGTTGGTGCATTATTGGCTTCCATGGTAGGCGCCGGTTCACCTTGTGATGATGGAGTCTCCACTTGAGTGGAGCTTGGACTTGCTTGACTTGCTTGAGGAGGCTCATGATGTATCTCAATGGGGCGATAAACCAATGCCCATTCTTCTTATTGCATCTTGAGGTTCCTCATTATCTACATCACGAACATGAAATTGCGCCACTTGGGAGCCGTCATTCTCATCGAACTCCACACTACAAGATTCCACAACTCTCCCTAAGGATTTGTCGTAGACTCTATAAGTGTGGGATTCGGCACCGTAACCAACAAAAATACCCTCTAAAGGTTTTGATTCTAACTTAGATAAACGAACACCTTTGATCTTATAGAAACACTTACAACCAAACACTCGGTAGTAGGAGATAGTGGGCTTGTTGCTGGTAAGCATTTCATAGGGAGTCTCCTTTCTTCCAACACGAAAGAATAACCGGTTAGATGAGTGACACGCCGTGGAGATGGCCTCGGCCCATAAGTAAGTGGAGACTTAAACTCCGCCAACAAGGACCTTGCCATATCCATGAGAGTCCGGTTCTTCCTCTTGGCTACACCATTTTGTTGAGGGGTATATGCAGCGGAATATTGATGACAAATTCCCTCTTCACTAAGAAACTCATTTAGGGTGTAGTTCTTGAACTCGGAGCCATTGTCACTTCTAATGGCCAATATGGGAACATTGTGTTAACGTTGAACTTCATTGGAGAAGTCGATGATGGCTTGTTGAGTCTCATCCTTCGACTTGAAGAAATAAACCCAAGTAAATCTTGAATAGTCATCAACAATCACCAAACAATACTTCTTACCACCAAGACTCGGTTGAGGAATGGCACCAAAGAGATCAACATGAAGAAGTTCCAATATCCTCTTTGATGAGATCATGGTCTTGCTTGAGTGGAGAGAATCATGCATCTTTCCTTCAACACAAGCCCTACAAAGACGATCTCTAGAAAAAGAAACATTCTCTTTTAGTCCAAGAATGTGGCCACCCTCATTTTCAGCATACCCAACGAACATGACCTTTAGAGTCTTGCTCCTCAAGAGTACCACCATATCAATAGTAAAATGGACATCAAAGTTCATCTTATTAAATGCACGAACGGACATAAGATTGTAACCGAGAGACTCGACAAGCATGACATTTACAAGGGTGATATCCTTTGCAACTACCACCTTGCCGAGACTCTTTACCTCAGCTTTTGACTTATCACCATAAGAGACGGTTGAGTGATTTATATTTGGTCTCAACTCCATCAATCTCCTTGCTTCCGGTCATATGACTAGTGCATCCACTATCAACCACCCATTTAGACCCACCGGAAGCATAGTCCTACAAGAAATCATTGCTTGGATTTAGGTACCCATTTCTCAATGGGTCCTCTTTTGTTAGCAACAAGGGTCTTAGGAACCCAAATAGAATAAGCAATGTAACCATCATAAGGACCAACATATTTTGCATAAACATCCCCATAATAATCAACATAAAGAATGTAGTTGGGATTGTTATGCCCCGCAAAGTCACTACGAGTGGTCTTGCCCCTAGTGGCATTACCACCCGCAATGGAAGTCTTGGCTTGTGCGGGCTTGGCATTGTTCTCCTTGTTGTTGCTCTTCTTGTTCTTTGCCTTGGCTACATAACCAAGACCCTCCTTCCCTTTGTGTGGCTTTTGCTAAAAAACATGAGCAACAACCTTTTCTTTACCTTTGGGAATAGAGGTCTTGGCACTAGTGGCCTTGGCAAGATCCACCTTCAACCTAGCATTTTACTCAATAACATTTGCATGATCACACGAGGTAGTAGAGGTACTAGGTGAAGTAGATTTAGAAAGTTGAGTTTGAAGTTGCTCATGAGATTTCACAAGGTTGGAGTGTTCACTTTCCAAGGCCTTGTGAGCTTTGTCAAGCTTCTCCATATCCTCAAGAAGTCTAGCATTAGCAGCCACAAATTCGACTTTCTCCTTTTTAATCACTTTATATTTAGCAAAAACATGGTCTCTATCCTTAATGATTTTAGCAATTATTTCATCATTTTTATCATCAAGGGACTCAAGTCTTTCCTCAAGAGAAATTCTATATTCACTTCTTCTTCAAGAGAAGCATTCAAGGATGCTATGTAAGCATTCAAGGATGCTATGGTGAGAGAGTCCTCTCTCTCAATTTTCCCTTTGACTTCAAGGAGTTCTTCGGCCGCACCAAATTGTCTCATGAGAGACTCAACATGTTTCTTAGCATCACCTTGCAAGTTAGTCACAAAAGTATCGAAAGCAACAAGTTCTTTCTTAATCACAAGACTAGATTTACTATCCATTTCATGCATGGACTTGGGTGTCGAAGATGATACCTCGGTAACATGAGCCATGAGGTAATGAGCGTTGTTGATGAAGAGATTTTCATTGGGGGATTCAAAGAGAGAAGATGATGGAGTTGAGACAATAGCCAATGCGGACACCTCTTTAGTGGGTTCATCTTATCCTTCAGAATCTTTAGAAGGATACTCTTCTTGAGCCACCAACACTATTCTTGGTGCCTTCTTGAAGAATGGCTTCCTCTTGCTAGCGGGCTTCTTTTGAATCAACTTTGAGTGATACTTTGGGACAAGCCTTCCACCATGTTGTTCTCGGTTCTCATAAGGATAATATTTGATGAAGTGATGCTTTTCATGACAATTGTAGCAAGTCTTTGTCCTTATAGCAAACTCCTTCTTCCCACTTGGATTGTTCTTTAGATCTACTTGAGCCTTTGCCTTGGCCGGGTCACGCCAAAAAGCTCTTGTGGCAAGAGTCCAGTGATCATGGTAGGCTTGTTCAAGATCATCGGGGAGAATGTTGCTTGGGCATGCTTCAATTTCCACACTATCATCAAGACTCACCACCTTGGCCTTCAAAGCAAGTGAGAGACCTTGTTTCAATCCCATGGCTCTAGCACGGTTGTCTAGAGTATTCTTGGTGGCAACCTTGGAAGCTTGCACCTCTTGCATAACTTCATTAGATGTCATTTCAAGATAGTTGTGTCTTCCATGTATGGCCTTCAATTCAGTGGGCTCGAAGGGCATGAGAGCATTCACATACTTCCTCTTGATTCAAGCATCATCCATATAGGTTGCCCCAACATTATAAAAGGCTTTGGCAAGAATCTTGAGTCTTCCATACATCTCCTCATGAGTTTCATTATCAAGCATGTAGAAGCCTTCGGCATCATTGCTCAAGGCATCAAATCTATTCCTCCTCATGCTTTCATTTCCAAGAAATGCCACCTCAAGGCAATCCCAATCTTCTTTGGAGGTGGTGACATGTTGAATGTGATGCATACCATTTTCTCCAACGACAAATTCAAGCATGTGGAGGGCGGAGGCATTGAGTTGAGCTTCGGCCACTTCCCTTCTTGACAAGTTGTTTGGATCCACAACCTTGTATCCCACTTGAATGATCCTCCAAAGCTAGATAGAGGAACTGTTGACATGAGATCTCATTGAGTATTGCCAACTAGTAAAAGCCAATGCATTAAGCTTAGGCGGAGGACCTAAAGGATTTATGCGGGTATAAGAGATAGGTGGGTCGGGAGAGTACCAATGAGGAACCTCATGGTACTCGGGCTTCCCACCTACCGGCTTGGTTGTGGATGGAGAGGGGTTCTTAATTTCGGTATCGGTTTCTTCATCCCCTTTCTTTTTCTCTTTTTCCTCCTCGGTTTCACCGTCATTGGAGTTAGCGGAGTCCTCTAGTGGGATGGTCTCCGAAGGAACCTTACCAATTGAGAGTTTCATGAGCAAGTCACGCATCTCACCAAATTGGGTATCCATGGACGATTTCAATGATGTTTCCATCGTTTTGAGATCGGCCATGGATGCCGGAGTGGCTTGTTCCTTCGAGGTCTCATCATCACTTGTCATACTTCTATTGGGCGGTTAAGCCCAACAAGAGAGACGAGGCTCTGATACCAATTGAAAGGATCGCATGACACCTGGGGGGGGGGGTGAATAGGTGCTACTTCAATTTTAGTACTTTTTCAAATTAGGCTTGACACAAAAAGGTAAATTCTCTAGATATGCAACTAAGGTGAATTTACCTACATGACAGGCTAGCAACTAAGCAAGATACACGAAGTAAAGACGGTAAACAAGGATAGAGGTAACCGAAGTGGAAGCACGCGGAGACACATATGTAATCCCGAGTTCCTCCTTTTTAGGGGAGTACATCTCGTTGGAGAGGTGTGAACCAACACAATGGTTCAACAGCCACAAAGGCTTCACCTTCTTCTCCGATGAATCGCACCACAAAGGTTTGGTTCACCTTCAACTATCAGAAACCTTCAAGGCGGAGTCCGAAGCCTTTACAACAACAATTTGGGGCACAACCCACAACTGGATTGGGGCTCCCGAACGGCTATAATCTGTCACAAAGACAACAAGTGAGATCAACAAGAAGCTAGGTTTTCCCAATGGAAACCCTAGCAAATGGGCCCTCAAGTGAATGAGGGGGAAATGTAAAACGGCTTGGTGAAGATGTGGATCCGGGCCTTCTCCTTCAATCCTCCAAAGATCAACGAGTTTGGGTGGAGGGATTGGGAGATCTTGTAGTTTTTAGCTTGCAACAATGGAGGTCAAGATATTCTGGGCGAGCTAGTCTTCCTGGAGAAGAAGCAGTCTTTAAATAGGGGCCCCAGAAAATCGAACCATTATGTGCAGAAAATCTGCACAACGGTACTACCGCTGGGATAGCGGTACTACCGCTCCTGGTCTCTCTGCGGTGCCCAGTGTACTGCACCGCCCAGCTGCGGCGGTACCTCGCAGAGGTACCGGAGCTGCCAGGTACGGCGGTACTACAGCGGCGTTGCCGGTAGTACCGCTGGGATCCTTCAAATAAAAAGGAAGGAATCCAGCGGTAGTACGAGGCGACTACCGCCTGGTACCGTAGCGAGATCAGAGAGCATTTTTGGCCTTGCGGTACCCCTGGCGGTACCACCAGCGGTACCACACGGTACCACCGCCAGGAGGAGTACCAGCTGTGCTGCAGGAGTCCCGCTCCAGGTGGAGCGGTACTACCGCTGCGACAGCGGTACTACTGCCAGACACAGAAAAGCTCTATTGAGCTGATTTCTAGGGCCACTAGCTCCAACTTGACACAAAGCTTCGATATGACTTATCTGCAATTGTCAAGCACACATTAGTCCTGTTGATGTGTTGTCATTAGACTCCCAAAATAGATTTTAGACCAAGTATGCTCTTTCAACAACCGCGTTCCGTGCCACTTACTTTGGCCCAACAATGGACTCTAGAGACATCAGGGAGTCCAGTACTCATCACTATATACTAGAAGGTAAGGGCGCGCATTGCCGCGCCCGCTTTACATATTTTTGTTTAATTGGTTTATTTCTTATTTTTGCTTTGTTATTGTAGTGACTTTGAATGAGGTGTTTTAACTTTTTTGTGTTCTCCTGTTGGACAGATAGATAGAGTATGTTGTTTCTTTTCATTATAACATACTTGTTGTGAGTACTATAAGGCTAATATTTGGAATAAAGTTTATGACAAACAAGATTTGAAACTCATAAGTCATAGTGCAGAACAATAATTGCTAAAAAATGGTAAGTACAACATCATGAAATGTTTACATTTTCATCTACAATAATATTTACAAACCAATTCAACATACTACAATAAAAATAATAACTAACTCAAAAATATTCTAACATTAGCATGAAACTATGGATTCAACATGCTAATAATAATACTAATGATTTTTCTTAACAACAATTGTCTTCTGCAACTTCCCCTCGATGAATCGCTCGTCTTATTTACCTACCTCTCTAATTTGGATGGCATGGATATAAACGGATAGTCTATTAATTAGTAACATGTGAATGGATTGGGAAAATAATCTAATTAGTAACATGTGAGTGGATTGGGACAACAACCAATGAAGTAAACATTTTAAAAGGATAGTCTATTAATTAGTAATTGTTTTCGTGATAATCCTTGCTATCATTTGAAGGGATTAAATAATCAACTGACATGGCATGCATTTTCAGCAGAAAGCTAATCTCTACTATAGATACAAAGCTAATCTCTAATATCATTTGAAGGGCCAAGTATCTAACTATTGATTCCCACTAAGGTAAATTTCTTGAGCAATTATGATCTTGCTATAAAGCAGTGAAAGAAAGCAACTCGTGTGTGCAGTGGAAGCAAGCAACTCACGTGTACGATTAAAGGGAAATATATTCAAAGTTTATCAGCTACCAACTATGTAGAGCTGGTACTTTATAGTAAGAATCAACATCATTTCTACCATGTACCTTATCATATCATCGGTGTATGAAAGGCACCAATTTGAAAACAGCTCTTATAGTTCGCAGCTAAATATGCAGTTTTAGCATGTTTCATAACAAACCTTATCAATCTATACGTCATTTTTTTTTGCAAAACACCATGCCTAGGAGTTGACGAAATCGTCGATGCAAAGATAAGACAACGAGACGCATCCAAAGACGTGGTTGGTTACTCGTACTATTACATTTGTGACTCCTCGGAGCTGGCTAAGGAGAAACGTGGTCTGGTCATGTTCTGCACTAAGTTTGTTTGGCTGTATCGATTTTGCATGTATCTGGAGTGACGCAAAGATGGGCTTTTGGTTGTATAGTGTGTTTTCTGTATTCTCGCCACTTGGCTAAGTGACACTTGAACAAATTCGTCTACCTGTCCAAATGAGGAGGAACAAACTGAATAACGGTGCTGTGGCGCGACACGATTGCAGTGCGGCAGCGAGATAGTGGTAGCGTCTGGAGCTGCGCGGACGGTGTAGTTTGCGATAGGAGCGGACATAAGCATACGTACCTACAATATAAAATCTATACATATATGTATGCCAAAATGAAAAATTAACAACATGAAATTTGTGGGGATCGGAGAGATAGATCTACTCATCAAAGGAAATTTCAAATGGTTGAATGAGTGCGACGAATTTGATAAAATTTGTCTAAAAACAATACAATGTTTGGTACAAAATTAACAAGTTGCAATTGGCGAAATTCGAAACCGATCACAGAAATGGAATCTACTCGTTGACGCGCATATATTTTATGTATATTTTATTGTGAATCTCACGTATTATCTCTCTAGCAGGTGGGCCACCTAAGAGTGGAGGCACACGATCCTATCCTTGAAATCTAGAGAGCAAATCCCCATCTATCATTGGCAGGTGGGCCACATAGCAAGGGATGAGGTGGAGGCATGAGGAGGCTTGAAACGTAGTGAGCTTAGTTCTTTAAAGGATAGCATAACACTGGGAATTGATCTTTTCACGTGTGATTATCAAACCATTTTTCATCTTAGAATAGAACTTCAGTTTCCCCGTTAGGAAAAACTATGTTCCAAATTGCATAAACCTTATTGACCTGCATTAGTACACTCGAAAAGTGGACTCACCAAGATATTCTCTTTATCGCGTGGAGTATGTGATAAGCTATCTCAAACATCCAGAGATTTCGCCCTATGTATTTTCTATACGCCTTCCTCTTTCAACAGTGTGAATAGTCCTTTGCTTAACAAATTCTTTTTCTAGGTTCTAGACCCCAAGTACCCCTTGTATCGGTTTTTCGTCTTCGGCTAGTTTCTTTATAATCGGATTAATTCTCTTCTTTTTTAATGAAAATGCAGAGCCTCCATTCCACCAGTTGCTTAAAGAAACATGTAAAAAATGGTTTTAAGACTGACAGATCCGCCAAAGATATCCGACCGAGACTTAAAATACCTATTTGTAGCTTAGAGTATCATCAAGTACTGTTCAAAAGGTTAAATGTGACATATCTTTTGTTCTAAATGGTCCTTTTACGTACTTTTAGCTACTAATGGACCCTAAAAAAACTTTCGGTCGGATCTGACCCCTCCCATAAAAGGCCACATACTCGGGCGTCTAAACAATTTCAGAGTCTCTGACAATTTCATAAAACCCTTTTCATTCTGGCATATGTGAGACCGCGAATTAAAAGAACGGCTATAAGTGACCACAAGTCACGAGATTACGAGAACGGTGCGCTAGCGGCGATCAACCATGCACCACCTGAAATATCAATCCCCACCAAACTCCGATAACGACGAGGTTAACGGGAAGCAAGCAAGGTTTTCTATGTTGTCACCGTGTGACTACTGACGACCCATCTGAGCTGTCACGCACGCATGCATATACTGCATCGATCCTCCAGCACATCGCCGTGTCAGCCTACTCGACTGGTGTAACCCATGCAAGCCTCCGCAGCACCACGTATCGATCCTCCTCCCTACGTGTCACCGCTTCTTCCACCTATATATCGCGCCATTGCCACTCCTCTCCATCTCACTTCACTTCACAGTACCTTCCCATTCTTCATCACAGTTCAGTAGATCTCCACACCGCCGGTCGCAGCGCAGCAGGCTAGGAAAGCAATGGCGGACCGCGGGCAGCACGGCGGCGGGTACGGCCAGCAGGGGCAGTATGGCGGCGGGCGCCCGATGGGGGAGCAGATGAAGGGGATGCTCCCGGACAAGGGCCCGTCGGCGTCGCAGGCGCTGACGGTGGCGACGCTGTTCCCGCTGGGAGGCTTCCTGCTGGTGTTGTCCGGGCTGGCCCTGGCGGCCACCGTGGTGGGGCTCGCCGTCGCCACCCCCGTGTTCCTGCTCTTCAGCCCGGTGCTGGTCCCGGCGGCGCTGACCATCGGAATGGCCGTGACGGGGTTCCTCACCTCGGGCGCGCTGGGGCTGGGCGGCCTCTCGTCGCTCACGGTGCTCGCCAACACGGCGCGCCAGGCGTTCCAGAAGACCCCCGACTACGTGGAGCAGGCGAGGAGGAGGATGGCCGACGCGGCCGCCGCCGCGGGGCACAAGACGCAGCAGCCGGGCAGGCCATCCAGAGCCGCGCGCAGGAGGCCGGCGCAGGTGGAGGCGGTGCCACCGGCGGAGGAGCCGGCGCGGGCGCAGGCGCCAGGGCGTCGTCGTAAGCAAGCAGCAGAATGATGTGCGAGCGGACCGCGCGCGGTGAAGTTATGTACGGTGTCTAGGCGTCTTCGTCTCCCCGAGCGAGAGCGTGGGTGTGTGTGGTGTGTTCATGCGTCTGTGTGATGTTACGTGTACTCTTCTGATGTTCGATCGGTTCAGTTCCGAGTTGTGAACAAGAAATGCCGGGCGAGTTGCGAATATGATTTCTTCGTCCAATTCGTTTCGTTACTGTGTTTCATAACTTTCCTCTTGTTGATCACCTATCTAATTTGATATTTTAGTTACCATACAAAGTACTAGAAGGGAAGGGCGCGCGTTGCTGCGCCCGCTACATTGTAACCGAGAGAGAATCGGGGTGTGACTGGGAGTAAAAAAATCATAAGCATATTCTTGTGTGAAGGTCATAAGCGTATTCTTCGCTTGATGGGACCTGACTCTTTGTATACAACTTAAATAAAAAGGAGAGATAAACCGTTGTTGGACTTGTCAGCAACACAACTTTACCAATTGACATGCAACAGAATGGAACCATTAGATGTTTGTTCTGTATAAAAGGCCATAATAAAGAAGAATTAGGTTGATAGTAGTATCCTACAGCAAAAAGATGTAGTCCTAAACCATATTTGCTGATTTTGTTAATAATCTGGAAGACATGCATTGAACAGATGGACCTATGTATGTAATTCTATTAGTGGAAGAATTAACATTACCCAGAGCAACGGAGCTACACATTTCAGACATGAACAACATTTACCTGAGCTTCTTTGCGGAAAAACAATTACAAAGACACACACAAGTATCTGATGGACATGACAAGACAATTTGTCATTTTTGGAAATATAGGAGCAGAACTGCAGAAGGGTAGCACAAAACGAACAGAGAGTAGCGAAAGAATTACAGAGTTTGTCCTGACCATGATTGCCCCAGAATCGATGTATAACAAGAAGCACTAACAATATCAGAATCCTTCAAAACCCCAAATTGACTATGTTCTGTTACTCATGATTGCCAGTTTTCATTATCATTGTTCCACGCTTCGGATCTTCCCTCAAATGCCTTAGCTTGTGCTGATGGGATATAAGCGACTACATTGGGCACTTTATGTTGTTCATTCTGCAACAGCCAGAAACTTGGAAGTTAGTGAGTGAATCTAAGGTAATTTGTATTAATATTAATTAAAGAAGGTAAACACACGAGAAGAACAAAGAAGAATGACACACTCGCTTTGAGTGTAGTCCCCATCACGATAGCTTTTTGCCCAGACAAAATAAAATGGTGAAAACAAGGAGCCCTTTGTTTTAATTAGCCCAGCATAGTGAAAGATACAATAGTGGAAGCAAATTCTCCGTTGGTTGCCCATAAATAATAAAACAATGGAACTGGAGCATCACACCATACAGATCTCGAGTATTTTAGTTTTGTTTAAAGGACATTGTATTCAGAAACCAATGGCACATATAATCAAGACGACAGAGTGTAATGATTCAGGGCTCTCAGTTCTAGCAATTTTTCATTGTTACGAAGTCCGAATAATCTGTTAATAGAAAGACAAAATATTCCTAATCGTCACCCCATGAGACAAGTTTGGTGGGTTTACATTACACAGAAGTATCACATTACTACTACTCTCTTACAATGGTGAACACACCTAATCATATAAAAATGTACTGGCAGTATGTGATACAATAACCAAGAAATGAATGGCTACAAAAAAGAAAAAAATGTTTTACCAGAACCATGGGCAATACTTGAGCATAGGAAATAACTTGCATGTAAGGTCTTGCTGGCATGCAGAACCATGTCTAAAAAGAAGGGTAAAACACAAAGTGGATATTTAACCAATTTATCTGAGTTGCAACAAAAGACATAACATAGTGACGAGGTTATACTCTGCGGGTACCCCAGCTTAGAGGTACCTGGTGCACGTGATGATCAAAGAAGCCCAAAGATTAATCGAACCCCACGAAGGAAGGCCCGAGACGAGGAGTGCTTCCCAAGTTAGATCAAGTTATGGTCGGTTAAGACTTTCCATACATGTAACCTTGGTCGGTTGTGTTTCCCGAAACCCAGCCTCCTATATAAAGGCTGGGAGGGTGATCGATCAAGGCAAGGAATCCATAGCCACCAAAACCTCGCGAGATCAGCAACTCGTCGAACCCTTGTAACCCTGATATTCATACCATAAACACAGACAAGCAGGAAGTAGGGGTTTTACCTCACTCGAGGGCCCTGAACCTGGGTAAATCCAGCTTGTCAGCCGTCGATTCCACCAATACTACGCGTTCTCTACCACACAATCAACCCTAGGTATAGCAACCATGGGAATTGCCGAGGGCACACCTCGACAATTGGCGCCGTCTGTGGGAAAAGGTAGTATTGGGCTCACGGTTTCGCCGGTTTCATCATCAAGCAGCCACCCGCCGATCGCATCTGCACAAGGTAACTCGCCTACTACATCATCAAAAAGCAAATCACCGACCACCACTGCAAACGGCAACTCGCCGGCAAGATCGACCAGCATCAATTCAAAAAGCGATCACTCGCCAAAATCTCCAAGGAGGCTCACGCCGCACTCGATGGAGGCTCAACAAGCCTTTGCCGCACTCGAATCAGGTTTGGATATTACAGTTGGAAAATTTAACTTCTTTGTTATAAAGATGGTGTGCAGGACCTGTTAGACCCACTCGACACGGAGACAATCGACAACGCTTCGACTGCAACACCATCCATCTGGGGCGACATCGTCACAGATCGTCCCGATCCAATCGCCAAGCGACTCTGCAACATCCATGACCTCGCAAGAGTTCCGTGACGAGGTGGCAAAAAGATTTGGAAGAAGCGAGATCGAATCTGCGTACCGCCCAAACAACTCAATCGAGTCACTCGACAACGTCGTCGACTGCTACGACGTCGCGGGGAACGAGAACATAGATGACAACATATACCTCGCCGATCTCAACGGCCCAGAAATCCGTGCCAGCCACGAGATATTCACCTGCGATGCAAATAGCCAGGACAAGCACTCGAAGATCAACTCGATTGCGGCAGAAACCCCAGCAAGCAAAGCAACCCCAGCCTGGATGACGACGCCGAATCCATAATGCGCATTAGCAACACATGGGTAGAAGATCGGGTGGTACCGTATCAGGTATACACCGCGAGTACAGCAGAAACGTCAGCAGCTGCAACATGCCGTCGACCTACAGAATACCCTTGCACAGTCACCATGCCTGACGGAACAACCACGCTGACCATCACCGCAGAGATGGCGGAAAAAGTGAGCAAAGTAATCGAAAGCTGCACAATGCTACCAGCAAACGCAACTCCGGAAGAGGTATTGACCTTACAATACTTCCAGTGGCAAGAATCGATACGGTTGAAGAACTACCGAGCGGTACTCGAAGAACGCAAAAAGCAAGCCAGCATATCGAGTGCTCGGCGAAGAGCATTGTCTACGAGTTCAACAGGCAGAAACGACCCCGCGAATAGGTCACGATTCATAAACCTCGGAGACGCAGATCGTGCAGCGGTCACTCGAAACCTAAACCCAGCCTTTATGGCAGTCGACGCGGAAGGAGTCCCCATACCTACTGAGCCAGCCGGGGCGCTGATGACGCTAGGCACCTATCTCAGAACAATCGAACCTCCTGCAGGAGACCCAAAGAGGGATCAGCACCTCCAACTGTACAAACAACTGGCAATAGCAGCACAAGCCATACAGCATCCACAAGCAACTCCAAGGAGAGATACAGATCGGGACCGTCGCAGTCGAAGTCCTCGGGGAAGGAGCAGTCGAAAAAGCTCACACCGTCATCGCTCCAGCAGGAGCCACTCGAGGAGGTCATACAGCAACAGCTCAGACTCGGAAGCAGAAATCGGACCCTGTGGAGCGCTATGCTTCACTCGACGAATCCGGGAGGCTCGTATGCCCAAGAAATTCTCGCTAGCTACCACGCCAAAGTTCAACTGCAAACAAGAGCCATCAGGCTGGCTAGAAGATTACAGGCTGGCAGTCGGATGTCAGCGCGGCACCACAACTACAGCTATGCAGTACATACAACTCATGATGGAAGGAACAGCTCGCGATTGGCTCAAATCGCTACCCGAATCATACTACGATTCGTGGGAGCACTTCAAAGGTGATTTCATCAAATACTTCGAACCTCTATGTGAGCGCCCCAAAACTTTCGAGGAGCTCCGGACCTGCAAGCAAAAGTCAGATGAATCTCTGAGATCGTACATACGGCGGTGGACCACCATCCGTAACTCAGTAGGCAACGTATCAGAAGATAGGGCAATCGACGCCTTCAAAAACGGACTCTGGAGAGAAGACTTCAAAGAAACACTTGGTCGAGAAGATCCAAGACAATGGCGCACTCATGGTACTCGCAACAAAATGGGCAGATGGAGAAGACTCCGTACGAGCACTCGACCGCACCCTCACATGAAAATCACGAGGGTGGCAGTCGAGACCGCAGAGATAGCTACAGAGATGATCGAAGGCGCAAACGCAAGCATCGTTATCACGATGATGACCATCCAAACTTCATCGCAGCAGGCTTTGTCCAGTCAAGGGACAGCCCGACCAAACTGACAGACGACCGACGATCATCGTGATAATCGAGATCATCGTACTGACGAACGCCGAGTATCGAGACCATCGCACAGACGATCGACGTGACAGTCGAGACCACAGACGCGACGACCGCGATAGCTACAGAAGGCCAGAGTGGCGCAGGCGAGCAGACAAAGATCCTGAGCGCTCAATCGAAGAAAGGATGGACGATTATTGCAGATTCCATCTTTATAAAGGGGACGATGGTAAGCTTCGCTCTAACCACTCGCTGAGAAATTGCAGGGAATTCGATCAACTTGCGATTGAACACATACTGCGACTGCAAAGAGATGGACGTGCACCTCCTCAATTGATGCAGACTCCATCGACTACACCACAAACACAGCCTGTTCAGGCATATCAGCACCGCAGCAAGTACAACAAGCACAGGTATATTCCATACCACCGCAAACAGCCTACTCAGGTGTATCCTGCACCAACACCAGCGCAACCGACGCCAGTGTACATGGTGCCAGCACAACCCGTTACGGGAACACAAATGGCAGCAGCCGTGCACCAGATGCAGCAAGGAGATGAACAAAAATATCCCGTAACTCGCGGGCAGATGAACATGATCCAGCGAGGACGTCCCTCCAATAGAGAGCAAAAGTTACACACTCGACACGTCAATATGGCGGTCATGGCACCCCCAGCTATCACAATTTTTTGAAAGGATCAGAAACTCCGATTGTCTTCAATCGAGAGGACCATCCACCCGCAGTATATCGACCAGGGCATGCAGCCTTGGTACTCGACGCCCAAATCGGAGGCTACGCCATGACCAAGGTCTTCATGGACGGAGGTAGCGGCCTCAACATAATCTTTGCAGATACGCTACGCAGAATGAACAAATCAGTCGAAAATCTGCCAAAGTCCACAAGTACCTTCCATGGTATCGTCCCAGGCAAAGCAGTGCTCCCAGAAGGCACCATACAACTCGATGTTACGTTTGGAGATCCTACTCACTTCAGAACCGAGTCGATTGAGTTCGAAGTGGTCGATTGGAAGTCACAATACCATGCAATACTTGGGCGCCCCACTTTCGCTCGATTCATGGCCGTCCCACACTACGCCTACCTCAAGCTCAAAATGCCAGGACCAAAAGGAGTCATCACGATCAACGGGAACTTTCAAAGGTCAGATTCATGTGACCGTGACTTCAGCAAAATCTCAGAGATGTACGGGATGGAGCAATCACTCGCCGAGCTTGAGGTCTCCAATGACCGTAACCTCTACCAGAAGCAAGAAGATGGCAATCGACAGAGGGCTCAAGCCATCAACGACGCGATGAGCACAAGGGGCACCCGACTGAACCTTCAGGACGGTCAACATGTCGTCAAGTCACACTAGTACATAGAGGGGCGCATCTGCGTCAGTTCTATGCATAGATATGTAATAAGCGCATAATGTCGGAAGAACCAGCAGGTTTCAGACGCACTCTTTTCCCTTACCAGGGTACCTAAGGGGACTGGAAGGTTTTTAATGAGGCGGCTTGCTGGTCGAACACATATTTCGAATAAAGATACATGTTCCTCCATATTTCTCATATATGCCTTTTATTGTTTACCCCACTCAAACACTCGGGGGCTCGAGCATAAAACTCAAACCCCACTCGATATACTCGGGGGCTGGGTCAAGCATAAAAACCAAAAACCCACTCGATATACTCGGGGGCTGGGTCAAGCATAAAAACTCAAAAATCCCACACGATAGACTCGGGGGCTGTCACAAATATACGCATAAAATATTTCGCCCAAATACAATAGTACATATTTACATTCGGAGAATGCCCCGATTTACAAAAAGTTACAAGTTAAGAATCTGGCTCATCCTTTGTATCCAGTACAGGACCAAAAAGCTGCTCCTTGCAGCAATCGATGAGTTCCTCAGCAGCAGAGCGTCTCGATCAAATGTGATTGGGATACAAGTGTGCCAATTGCAGGAGGTCGAATCGCAAAATTTGGCTTACGGCTGCGGATGTAAGCCATAGTGGCATTGGACCCAAGAATAGCAAGCTGCATCAAAGATTCTCTTGACTGAATCTGTCACTCGAAAGATATCAATCAAAGGAAACAACCCTTGAGGCTGAGGCCCTGACGGGAAGAGCGCGCAATTTAAGCGAGTGAAGATACGCCTGCAAATCTCGAGTACTTGGGCGTTTCGCCATACTCGATCCTTCAAAGTAACAAGAGTGCGAGCGTGCACCTTGTCCAAATAAAAATGCTGCCTGCCAGTAGTTGGTACATCAACAACATTATCGAGGAGTCGATTGACCCTCCTACTTCCTGCTGGGCATCAGGCACAAAACCTGCAAAAGGCCAAAGTTACTGGTCCAAAGCATAATGCAAACAAACGAAAACTTTTAAGCAAAAATGATGTCATAAACTCACACTCGAGTTGCCTGTTTATGTTGTCCATCTCGCCAAGAACATATTCCTCGCGTTGGGTAGCAAAACTTGGCCTGGAACGCAACAGCTCCAACTCAGCTCGAGTGCTTTTGAGTTCTTGCTCTAGTTCACTCACTCGATTCTTCGCAAAAGCAAGTGCCCTCGTATCATTCCTTGCCGACCAGATGTTCGAGTACAAGATGGAGAAGGTCCACCAGACTCGCATTCTTGTGGCTGGTTCATAAAACGCAACATTCAGAAGCCCAGACAACGAAGTTGCAAAATTCAGGCGATTCAGCAAATTTCATTCAAGCAAAAGCACCCAAAAGTATATGCTAGCATAAACATAAGTAGCAAAAGCATACATGCCAAGTTCGAGTAATCAAATTACAGAGTAAAGAGTTCCTAGGCCTGCGAGATGGATCCTGCCCTATTTTTACGCGACTGAGCCCTAACAGCTTCAGCTCGGCGTTCCATAGTCTGGACGCAGATTTCGCTCAGTCGCGTAGCTGGCTCGGTTACACCCCTGAATGATAGCGGCCTTCCATCAGGCTTTTTCGGGTAGTCCGATAAAGCACTGTCGAAATCGGCCTCTACACCATTGCCTAACAAAAGCCTGAGGGTGTACTCCGAGCCGCGTACCGTGAGTTCGCGGGCAAAATCCGCCACAATCGACGATCCTTCTCCAAAAGCTGCAACAAGTCCTTCAGCAGTCGAAGGAGCGCGGCTTTAGGACACATCCCCGCGTGCAAATTGCTAAGGGTACTGGTCACGTTAGCCAGATCGCCTTTGGTCTTGGACAGCACAGACTCGAGTTCCATGATTGCATCATCGAGTGACAATGAATCACTCGATGGCTTAGTGGAAGTAGAGGTGCCTTCGAACCTTCAAAATTCAGAAAGCAGAAGCCATGAGCAAAAGCTACTAAAATGGCCAAAGAGCTATACTCACAAGACAGTGCGTTCACCTTTGGCAGCACGGGCTATACTCGACAGACGTGCAGTAAGCTCCTTATCGCGGCGAGTGGTGGCGTCCTGAGCATCAGCAAGCGCTTTCTTCGATTCAGATTGCTGGGTAGAGAGCTGGGTCTGCAAGTCCTTCACCTGTTTCTCCAGGTCCCCACACGCTCCTCAGCAGATTTTTTATCTTCTGCGGAGTTCACAAACATTCCCGATTAATGTCATAACTTCAAAAGAAGGGAAAAAGTTTTAGCAAAAAAATGCTTACGCGCAAGCTCAGTCGAAGTTGACTGCAGGGAGTCCCTCTCTTGCTCCACCCGAACAAAGGCCTGAATCCACGGGGCCATGGCGGCATACATAGGCTGAAACAGAGTACGCATGTTACCAACGCGTGTAGAAGAAACAAAAAAATCGAGTACAAGTAGGGACAGAAGCACTCACGTGATCAGTCCAAGAGGCAGGCTTGGAGGAGGAGCCACGGCATCCGCGGTTGGGGCAGCTTTCTCCTTGTTCAAATCAGCAACCATCAGCTCAGTGGCGTCCTTGGCTGCTTCAAGAATAGTGCCTTGTGCTGCCTCTGGAGGGATGGATGGCTGCGCCACAATCGACGTGTCCGCGACTGGAGGTGGAGATTGCGATTTGCCACTGGTATCATAAAGCAAAAATACACCCAATCAAAAAACAAAACCATAAAGGCACGACACAAATAAAGGAATAGACCATAAAGCAAACCTTGGCTCATCTTCTTCATCGGAATCAGGTTCGTCGCCAAGGGAGAAAACACCCAGTCGAGAGGTGTTACTCGAATTTGCAGGAGGACGAGAAGCCAGAGGGGAGACAGTCAGAGGATGGTTTTTAGCAGGAGAAGGGATACCCGAATTACCGGTATCCCCTGCTCATCCTCTGTACTCGAAGACTCCGGAAGAACCAAACGCTGGCGTTTAGGCTTGCGAGGACCCTGCTCAGCATCTGATTCATCTGAAGCATCCGCCACAACCTGTTCCACCTCTTCCCTGTTTCTTCGGGATTATCCTGAGGGGTCGAGTGGGCAGAAGCAGGGTCAGCAATGGGCAGCTTGGTTTCCTCCTGTATTGCCGTCTCCACAGTAGGCCCGGCTTCGGGTAGAGGAGGCAGAGAGGTGGCAGTCGAGTGACCCTATGTAACAAGCACAATTCATAATCATAAGAACGAAAGCAAAAAGGAGCAAGGCAGATGGCGAAGCATAAAAACGCAAAAAGAATCACTCACTGCGGGTAAGGCTTCTCTGGCCCGTAGGGGACGTGCGGGAAGTTGAAGTCGATTTTTGTGGAAGCTTTGAGGCTCGTGATCTTCTTCACCTGAGCACTGAGCTCTTTCTGCGTCAACTCGGTGGTACTCATCCTGATGCTGTCGAGTGGACCCTCATACTGCCACATCGGGTGGGCACGAAGGCGCATGGGCCACACTCGCATCTTCAAATAAGTGCTGATCAACTGAATACCAGAAACAGTCTTCAGCAACTTGCCAATCTCATTCAGCAAAGGGGTGGCTTCTTTGGCTTCAGCAGGAGAGATAGGGTGATCCCAGGCGACCGTTTTCTTCGGAGAATTCTCAATCGAAAAAGCCGGGAGCACCACCTGGTCGACTGGTACATAGAACCATTTGGTCGCCAGCCTTGGGCAGAATCTACTGTCTTCAAGCTAAAGTAATGCGAATCGCTTCGCACTTGGACTTGAAATCCACCCACCGGGCAAGGGCGTTTACCCGGCAATTGTGGCGCACCTTGAAGATATGCTTCCACAATGCCCAGCTGGGGGACACCCCCAAGAAACACTCGCATAGCACCATGAAGCAGGCGATATGCATAATGCTATTGGGGGTAAGATCATGAATCTGCAAGCCATAGGCGTACAGTAGCCCTCGCACAAAATCATGCAAAGGGAAAGAGAACCGCGGGGAGGAACTCAGCGAAGCAGACGCGCTCGCCGTCGCGAGGATCAGGCGTACCTCCAGACCTGGAGCACGCGTGGCCAGCTGGTCAGCTGGCGGCAGCCAACCCTTCTCACGATACTCAGACAGGGTGTCCTCGGTTACGCAGGATCTGTCCAGTCACCGGGGATCTTCAAAAGCATCGGCAGGCTCACTCGCCATGGCCGCATCCTTCCCCTTGTCCGCTGGATCGGTGGCGGGGACGGTTGCAGCAGCACGCTTGATCTTCTTGGGCGCCATGCACAAGGAGCAGAAAGCAAGGAGCTTGGGAGGCAGAGCAATGGTGTGCGTGCGCAAGGAAGAAGAGGAACAGAGGAAAAGAATGGCAAGTAAATCAAAATCTTGCGCAAAACTGCTACTTACCGCACAACGCAAAACTCATCGTAACCGTCCGTCCAAATGTGCGTAGTATCTGGCTGTACACGTGGCGAGCGCAGAGAGCAACCGTCGCGTCCCACGTCGCCCACTACGCACAAAACCCTAGGAGGTCATGATGGCACGGCGAAAAATACGCCACGCCGGTCAAATCAAAGCTGAAACGGCGTCTTCTGCGGTCAAAACTCTGAGCATTGGGCCCACACAGACACGTCTTGTCAAAATGGCGAGCGCACGCCTAAGACGTCACGAATGACGTCAGGGGCAGAGATAACGTCCACGTTCGAGTGGTGGGACTACAATCGACAAAAGGTTCGACTAGCAAAGGTACTCCCATGGGAGCGTATCAAAAATTTCTTGCGATTGATCAAAAAGGAGCAAAATTATTTCGATTGACAAAAAGCAGTACGGAAGGATGATTTGAGATTGTCCTCTATTGCAAGACAATAAACCACAATCTCGGGGGCTACTCCCATAGATTTTAAAACAAGGTAAGAAAATTCACCGACTACAGATTCGATTAAAATGCATTAAGTACTTCACAAATCAAAGAATCAAACTTCATAAATTCCCGGACTATGCCAATCGCAGATGTTTCGGATGCTGCATACGTAAATGCAAAGGTAAGACCTGCCGAGCAATCGAGATGGGCCGAGGGACGCTCCAACAGTGTTTCCCTTGAAATTTCCCGTGTCAACAGACATGATGAAAATCCTGACGGACGCGTCAGGTATCAAAAGTTAAACTGCAGAACGAATCAGTAAGACCTGCAACGGCCTGAGTCGAGTCTGTCCAGTATGTTCCAGCTTCGAGTCCGGGACTCGAACCTGATTGAAGGCTAGTATGGTTTCGCCCAAATGTGCGGTTAACTGAGCTCAATTTTCGAGTGAATCAGGCCTACTATGTCAATATCCCTAGGCAAAAGTTTCAAAAGTGTTCCAGCTTCGAGTCCGGGGACTCGAACCTGATTGAAGGCTAGTATGGTTTCGCCCAAATGTGCGGTTAACTGAGCTCGATTTCGAGTGAATCAGGCCTACTATGTCAATATCCCTAGGCATAATTTTTTGATTGCGTTCCAGGCTCGAGCCCAGGGACTCGAGTCTGACTGAAGACTAGCAAGGTTTTTTGCTCAAGTAAGCAGTTAACTGAGCTCGATATTCGAGTAAATCAGGCCTACTATGTCAATATCCCTCGATTAGCATACACATACAATTGAAACAAATTTGAGCTCGAAGAACTACATCGGGTCAGAAGAACAAGTTCAGAAGATTATGACGTGCACGATGAAGGGAGCACATGCTCGATTCTTCGAGTCAAGCAAGTACTCGGGGGCTAGTGACGAGGTTATACTCTGCGGGTACCCCAGCTTAGAGGTACCTGGTGCACGTGATGATCAAAGAAGCCCAAAGATTAATCGAACCCACGAAGGAAGGCCCGAGACGAGGAGTGCTTCCCAAGTTAGATCAAGTTATGGTCGGTTAAGACTTTCCATACATGTAACCTTGGTCGGTTGTGTTTCCCGAGACCCAGCCTCCTATATAAAGGCTGGGAGGGTGATCGATCAAGGCAAGGAATCCATAGCCACCAAAACCTCGGCGAGATCAGCAACTCGTCGAACCCTTGTAACCCTGATATTCATACCATAAACACAGACAAGCAGGAAGTAGGGGTTTTACCTCACTCGAGGGCCCTGAACCTGGGTAAATCCAGCTTGTCAGCCGTCGATTCACCAATACTACGCGTTCTCTACCACACAATCAACCCTAGGTATAGCAACCATGGGAATTGCCGAGGGCACACCTCGACACATAGTCTGAAAAGAAAGTTGTTACCGTACCAGTCCATCATATATTGTTTGACCCAAACAATTTAAGAAACATTGCAATAAGTACATCTCCTTCATATGATAGTTAATCAGAAGTTAGCTGAAACTAAAAGTAGGATACAAACGTGACCTTTATTAGGCAAGGACACTATGACATGATTTCTTTTTATTGCATGTCTCCTATTTTCTCACTCACTCCAGATCATTGCTATTTAAAAAACTGAATAATAAATTGCTCACTTCCAAATCTTTCCTTTAGAATATGGCAACCTAATAAAAGAGCCATAATGGACATACAAAGTACAGATGCAACACATGCATGCAAGTCACTATGTTTTCTTACCACAGATTTAAAGATCTTCTCGGACATGTTGTCGCACCATCTTTCTTCATGTCAAACATAATTAACATAGACTGCATAAACTAATTCAGAAGACAACCCCCCATAAAGGCCACCTGGAGACATATAGAGCTATTGTTAATACAAGCGCATGGATATGATCGGTAAGTAACATGTGAGATTGACTAATTTCAATAGAATTCCCAAGCTTCAGGTTAAACATTAGCGAGCAGACCATCAACAGAAGATCGTCACAACTATCATCACGAAATCAAAGGGATGCTCATTGGGATGAACATACTACCAGTTTTATTTGCTTGATTCACAACTGTCATCTCCCAAGAAGGAGAAAATAAGAACATATCAGTTTTGAGAAAAACTAACCAACCTAAGGATAATAAGGACAATTATTTTGGGAAGGCATATTCATTGTTTCCTCTGTCTACAATTTAACCTTAGACATAATGTCCAGAGACAGACATAGTCACAACAAAAATGTCGTACCGGCTTGATCCATCAGGCAGACTGATGAACTTCCAGCTCATCATGTACCAGGCCTTCCCTGCGGCCCAAGCTTCTCAACCATCTAGAACCATCCATCATCTCTGCTATACTTGTATCACTTCACTTCCCCTGCTACTTACAATCCAATACAGAATGTAGAAGATCAGAATACAATTACTCATTACTTGATGAAAGGTTGAGATAGGTCCAGCAGGTGAAAGAAGACAATGACTGGTGCAGTGCGGAACATTAGAGCACGCTTCGTTCAGAAACAAAATGGTTTTTGAACAGCTGACAACAAACAGGTCCATTTAACAACACTTCGTTCAGACAAAAAATAGTGAGAAACCGGTAACACACAGGAAGGATCGGGCATCTAAAAACATCAGCAACTTATTGTATCAACTACAGGCAGAAATCGGTAACAAGTAGTAGCAGAAATGCATCACCGTTCTGAATCTCAGTTTGCCAAATCATATGCATACATAATTTCGTTCTGGGGAGGAATTTCTGAAAAAGATTGACGGGAAACATACTGGAAACAAACTGGTACCCAAAATCATTAGCGGTTTAGTATATCAACTGTTGGCAGAAATAAGAAACCAGTAGCAAAAACGCGTCAGTTTTCTGAATCTCAGTTTGCCAAAAGCATATGCATTCATAATTCAGTTCTTACAACTCGACCAGCCAACAAAATATTGGCAAATTCAGCAACAGTAATCGAGCATTAGAACTAACACTAATTGCAAATAACCATGACTTCACGCTGGCGGGAGAATTATTCAGAGATTGTAAGCAACAAGAGCAGGCAGATCAGGACGACCACAGGCCAACATCTACATGACAAAAAACGCAGGCAACATCATACCTTCAACGAAATCAGAATATCAGAAACACAAATAGTAGGATTTTAGGAACAGACATAGGAAGAGAGAGGAAGACGATGATGAATCTGGAATGCATGAGCTGTGTGAGGATGCATTAACATCTCCACCACGAACCTGATGTGGAGGTCCAGGAAGCGGTTATCCTCGCCCCATCCACTCATGCCGGTGACGTACTCCGGCCCCGCTTCACCCAGCGCGCCACAACCGACCCGGCTAGGCTGCGAGCTGCTGCCGCTCTCCTCCCTATGTGGCCTTGCCTTGTCGACGTCGGTGAGACCCTCTAGGCCGCTCACCTCGGGCTGCCATGGTCGACACCGCCTCTCACGATACGCACGCGCCCGGTTGCCGTGAGACCCTCCTGGACGCTCCGCTCGGCGCCACGCAGAGGAGCCGGAGCGGGAGCCGAGAAGAGGGAGGAGGAGACGCCCTCAGGCAAATGGGGGAGAAGGCCCGCAGAGGAGATCGCCGCTGCTGCGCTCGAGATAGCGGCTGAGGAGGAGGCCGACGCCGCCGCGCTCCGGATCAGCCGGTCGGTGTCGGGGTAGAGGAGGTCGCGGTCGTCATGCGAGGCGCCGCCGTCGGGAAGGAGACGGGGATGCCTAACCCTAGCGCTTCGTCGATTGGGAAGGGAGCAACGAATCTCGGGTCAGCAAGAGGGGCGGTTCCAAACCGTGTTGCAGCAAGCCCACCAAACCGCCATCCACACGACCCTGACAGTCGGGCCCTGCACGATCTATTTCCCTGTGCCACTGACTCGCGGGCCTACAACGTGGACGCCCAACAATCAACGCACGAGTGCAGCAACTAGGAAAAAGCTAAAAAATGTGTCACTAAAATGTGGGCCCGTGTCGTGTATGCACCACAAGCAAGAGATTCTAGGGAGATTGTATCTTGTAGAGATTTCATCGAAGGATGGAAGCCATCTGGAAGTCTTTAATCGAAGGATGGAAGCGATCTCTGCAGTCAAAATTTGATAATTTGGTTACCATAGAGGAAAATCTTTTATGGAAGGATGCATGGAAGCCACTCTGCAGGCTTCCGTAAGATGAACTGGCTAGGAGTATCTTGCAGCTTAGATTAAGTTAGATTACCAACTGCATTCCCGCTAAAAGAAGACCGCCAGCTGCATATATTGCTCCTCGTTAACTAGGCGTGGGACGCTCAATTTGAACTCAAATTCCTTTACCATCCAAACAACATTTTGCAATTGATACGGCGATCACAGTTCTTGAACTTTGTTCATACGGATAGGCGTACCTGAACGGCGGCTCGAATAAGCACATGGCCATTAGCTCTATTGATCGTATGAGCTTTATTGATCAACAAAAACAGTCATTACAAATTGTTTCCCGGATGCAATCCGGGGACACAACACGCCAAATAGAATTACAGGTAGACTCACATGAACGAGCTAAAACAAGCGCGGCAACATTCTGCCAACGCCTCACATGGATGAATTTAATCGACCTAAACTGGAGCCACGCATTCTACTCGAACCAAATGACATTCTGCCAACATTCTGCCACGCCAAATAGAATTACAGGACATAGTCATACAAAATAGGGGGCAGGCAGGACAAACTAATAATAGATTTTGCCTAGATGATACTAATAAGTACTTTTCGGAACAGAGGTGTAGCTACATTGTAATGTCGGATATAAAAAAAATGTCTTTTTTAGTACTGGTTTTGTTTTTTGCACAGAGCATTAGAAATGTCATTTTACACGAAACTTTGCACGTACGAAAAACTGTTGAATAGGTTGTTGCCAATTGTTTTCAGAATTTTTGAACCATTATACTATTTTTTCTTCAATCTCATACTTAGACAGAAGCATATGAGCGCGGGAGCTGAATTGAATTTCTACATAGATATTGAGTTGAAACTTACATGCGCAAATTTGTGCCAAATAATAGGGGCATTTGTAATGTTTTTAAATAATAAAGTTTAGAAAGAAAGTTTATAGAATATAGAACTTGCGCTTAATTTATAACTTATTGCCGACATGTTATTAGTTTGGCATACGTTGCAAGATTCATTTTCGAGTCACAAACTGCTCCATTATTGAGATATTTGAGAACATGACGGTTTCTAAAGATCAACTATAATTTTACTCGCACAATGTCTACTAAAAACTTCGAGCTCGGCTTACACTGAATTAACAAAGTCATCAGTGTTGCTTTATAATAGGCGGGAACATCACCTTCCACTTAAAAAATAATTACCGCTTAGATTAGACACATCTGTGTCAAATTTGAGATTTCATTTTGTTGTAATAGGGCTACAACCTCCTATTCATCAAGATGATGCCAACTATACATGGTTGGCTCCATCCCTTAGCATAAAAATAGTAAATTCACCATTTTTTTGATTCTTATCATAGATTCGCATCAAGATGAATCGAACTGTGCGAGAGTGGCGATACAACTATACAAGATTGACTCTTTCCTACAGCATGAAAACAATGTCAAAAAACAAAACAAACTTCAATCGTGGCATTGGTCGACCTGAATTGATTTTTAATAAGCCCATGAGCCCCAAAACATGACGGGATAAAAGTTACAGCTTAGCATACCAATGAGAAGAGGTCGGGGCAATCAAATTGTACTCTCTCTGATTCCAAATAAATGTCACTGGTTATGTTATAAAGTGTAGCTAGCTTAGTTATTTTGCCATGACAAACGGACCGGGGGGAGTTTTTTTATGGAACCCAAAGATGTTGCAGTTCTGTGTATCGGTGTTGTCCAGCAGCCCCAATCGGACCCTCATTTTCCTTCCATATGTACGGGTTGTCCGGCACTCCCATTTTTAGCACACATTTGGGTCGAAAATGAGAATGTACGTACGTGTTGGGACAGTTTGCCACGTTCACAGCCCAATCTGCACCACTTTATGTAGATTTCTATTTTCAAGTGACCCGATAATTTAGAGTACGTGGCTATGGGCATGGACATTACTTCAGGATTTGAAGCGGGCACGCCCAAACAATGCGGACAAATAAATGACCTAACTAACCTAATCCGATTAGAGATGCTCTAGCTAACACATTTGTACATGCGCCCTAATTCGTCGTCTGCCCCGTGACAGGCCATGAAACCGACCTGAGAATGCAAACAGACTGTATGAGCTCCCCATAATGGAAACGAGGAATAAAATACTGTATGAAAAACAAATGTGAAAGGAAGAATACCAGACCAACAGCCGAAAGTGTCAATGTAAAGATCCCCAGGCCACCACCAAGCAGGCAGACAGAGCTCTCTCGATCTCTCGATCGTAGGTGCGGCGGCTAGACGCGTGTGACCTCACCGCGCATAAGGATGGGTCCAACGGGGCGACGCAAACGACGCGTGTTTGGTCCGTTTTTGTCCGTTTGGGTCAGGGAACGGACGCGCGTCCGGCCCATGTCCGCCCCTTTCTGGCCAGTGCCCCCAACGGGGCCGACGCATTGAGTCCGCTTGCCATTTTTTCCCCAAACTTTTTGTTAATACTAGGATAACATTTTTAAAACTAAAATTACATAGTAAATTTAGCAATTCCTCCTTACATTAAACCCTAAAGCTAAACCTAAACTTGAAGAAAATTAATAATCGACCACCGGCCGGCAAGGGGGAAGATTAAAGAGAGGCTGCGGCCTTGAGGAACGTCACGCAGCATGCCCGTTCTGCAACGGACTTGCTGGCTCTTCCTTCATCGCGGCCATGGCCAGCCAGGGCTGGCTGACTCAATCTTCTTTGATCATTTTGTTGCTACGAAACACGTAGCAGGCGCCGGTATTAGTGGAAAATGAGCCGCACATAGGCGACCACGCCGGCGGGGATATGACATCAGGTGGAGCTGCCTGCTCCTTTCGCGGCCTCGGCCGCCGCCAAGGCCTCCCGGTGCCGTTTGCGCCTCGCCGCGCGCTTCTTGGACTCTTCGGCGCGGCGCATTTGCTTTATCTCCTCCTCCACTGCAGCGTCGGCATAGGCGCGCGCGGCGGACATGAACGCGGCCGCCCTCTGCGCGTTCAGCTGCATGTGGGCTGCATCCACCGCCTCCTATTCGGTGATGTGAGCAGGGCCGCCCACGCCAATGGGAGGCTCCGGCGGCGCGCCATCCCCCGCGACACCGGCCGCCGCGACACCGCGGTGTACTCTTCTTCGTCGCTGTCGGCGCAGTCCGTGAACGCCGCCTCCACCGCACTCCTCTGGGCGTCCGTCAGGCGCGGACGCGGCGGCTGGGGAATCATGCCGGCCCATGCCGGGCTGGTCGCCATCCGGCGCGAGAAGCTGCCGCGATAGCGCCCGCGCGCGCTCATACGCGCTCGCTCGACCTCGTCCACCAGATGCTACAGCGGCGGCGGCGGATCCATTCCGGCGCGTGGATCTGAGCTTGGAGATGGTGGCCGCCGTGGCTAGGGTTTGGCCGGCCGGCGCGATTGGGGAGGAGTGCTAGGGTTTGTGCCCTAGGGTTTGGCCGGCCGGCGCGATTTATACAGCTCCACCGCCCACAGTTATTGCGGGTAGGTGGCCGTTGTAGACGATGACACGCGGGGCCAGTGCGGACATAGGGAGGATGCAGGAACGGTCCGCGAGCGTCCGGGCCCGACACATCGGTGGCCCAAATTTGGGTCAGGAATACGTCGCGGCGGACTAAAAAACGGACCGCGGTCCGTTTGCGTCGCCCCGTTGGATCGTGTTTTTGACTACCGCGGATAGGAACAGATACGCGCAGACTCGATGGGTCGCCCCGTTGGAGTCATCCTAACAAACAGCGGCGTCCTCGGATGTCGGCACACGTGAGTAGACAGAATAAGCGCCGGCCACCGCGGAAGGACGACCCCACAACCTTTTCTACGTTGGGCCCCACGTCTACCCCGATGGGCCCACGCCCCCACGCCGACAGCTGGGCCACGGTAAAGTTTAGAAAGCGCACCGCACCGTACCATAGACTATTCGAAAAAAGAAAAGAAAAAGGGGCTCGAGATATAATACTAATAATAAAGGTAAGAAAAAGGAAAAAAGAAAAGAAAGAGACGGGAAGGCCAGCCAAACTGATCGAGCGAACAAAAGCGAAGCACCCCACGAACCTCGCCGTCCTCCATGCCCTAGCACGCAAGGCAGGCACAGGCTACCAGCGGAGCGGAGCGGAGCGAGCGCGCCTCACCCGAGTCCGCCCAAAGGTAACCGCCCTCTCCCTCGATCCCAACACCCTCTCCCTCGATCCCTTCCGATCAAAACCCTAGCAAAGGACTCTAAACTCCGGCGGCCACCCCGATCCCTCCACCCCTACGGTCGAGAAGCGATCTGAATTTCCGGATTGGCGGTTTCGTGTGGTCGAGCGAGCGAGCGAGGGAAGATCGCGTGGTTGCGCTGTGGGCGTCGCTCAGTAGGCCTGCTGATTCCTCGGCTTCCGCCGCAGATCTGTCCCTGGGGTGTTTGGTCCAGGTCTGATCGAGGTTGCCTGTGCGGCGGCGGGGTGAGTCGGGGGATTGGAAATCGAGGCCAGATTTTGCTCTAGTGAATTTCTACTTCTGATGGGATCTGCCGGATTCCGCTCTAGGAAGTTGGTTGCAGTTGTGTTTACTTCATTTGAGCCACTGCTAAGTAGGCTTTAGTTGTGTGATTTGTGCGTTTGGGTGAGTGGATGATGATGTTGACCTTGATTCTATTTATGTGCTACAAGAGGTGTGTAGAACAAGCGCGCATTATGTTAGTGAATTACTGGAAAACGTCGTGTTGCCTTTTATGGATCGCTAGCGTATATGTTGGATCTCTTAATGAACTTTACCATTATACGCTTGCCATGCCATTTTAGTATCTTGTAGGTAAAGGAGCCTGGATTTACCACAAATTTATGGATTCTAACAAATCTACATATCGTTTGTGCAGGTGCTCGGTTTGGTGCCCTCCAACTCTGTGTTGTGACATAGCCTGTTGATAGCATAGCAAATCAAGAGCTGAGCATGGCCGATTCGATGGCGGACTCGATGGTAGCGAGCTTCTGGGGGCCTGTTACATCGACCATTGAGTTGTGCGAGGAGAACTATGCACGCTCAGAGTATATTGCAGAATTCTATAATACTCTTTCTAATGCTCCATGCATCCTTTTGGCGCTTATTGGACTCGTGAGTGCTCTCCGCCAACGTTTCGAGAAACGTTTCAGTGTTCTGCACATATCGAACATGATACTTTCTATTGGGAGTATCATCTTCCACGCGACCTTGCAACATGTGTAAGTTTTCAGTTAACTGTCATAGTAATTTTGGGCTGGTGTAAATGATCTGTAGTTATGCAATTCTCAAAATTGCTATTACTAATACTACCTTGATTTTTCATGTGTTTAGACATGCCATTCTCTCCTAGAAATGTTTTCTTTCCTATTATGTGCTTTTTACCATTTTTCCTGTGATTATAGGAATTTTAGCTGTATTTTTGGGTTGTTTACCTCGCCTTTCCCATTTTGGGGAAAATTAGTCCTTTGCTGTTTTATTTGTTATTATGGTTTCGTTTCAAAATAGAAAATACTGAACTTAAATTTATGCTACCTAGCATTACGAGGGAAGAAGTCAATTTAGAACCCCCGATGTTGATGCCTCAGTCGTTTTCTTGCTTCATCTTGTATTTTCATTACCTTTTTGGCTGATTTTCTTTCCAAGGTCGATAGTTACTTTAGCTCAATGTACTTATAATTAATTTAGATGATATAAAATTTCACGAGTCATGACATCTCTATCAACTTCTCAAAGGGCTTTGCTTCTTGAGTTATATTTTTGGGTACTGGTTACATCGCCCTTTCCATTGGTGAGAAGATTAGTCCTTCTGCTGTTTTATTAGTTATAATGGGTTTTTTTCAAAATAGTAAGCTTAAAATTGTGCTAGCTAGCATTTTGAGGAAAAAATGTCACTGTAGAACCCTGATGTTGATTTGTTTGGAGTTGTTTTCTTACTTCACTTTCTATTTTCATTACCTTTTTGACTGATTTTCTTTCGAGGATCTATATGTTCTTTTGCTCAGTGTACTTATTATTTATTTGGATCATATGAAACTTCACAAGTCAGTACCTCCTTGAATCAACTTCCCAAAGGCTTTGCTTCTTGGAGGGTTAGTTGTGCCACTGACAATTAGTTCATAGATATTTATATTGACCTATATCAACTACACCAATTTAGAACTTTCTGTCTTTTTCAGTTGTAGATTATTCTATTATCCTTCTATCTTCAATTTGTTTTGCTTCTCATGTGCTGTGCTGTTTGTTTTTTCATTCATAATTTTCTGGCTGATTTTCTCTGTGCTGAATTAACGAGATCATATGCTGCACACCCTAACAGTCTGTGATCTACTTGGAATATTCCTATTTCTTTGCTGGGATGGATAGTGCGCTGATGCGTTGGCTGACCCATCCACAACTGGGCAAGCTATTGTAATGGTCTTTGCGGAAACGCTTTCCACTTTATGTTTATGACAACACAATAATGTTATCAACGCTCACTATTTGGCTTTGCCGTTTTCAATATCAGAAGTATACTTGCAAAATGCATAGGTTAACTGAGCTGTGTTTTGATTCGTAAATTAGTAAACTAGCAGTGTCACTCGGAATAAAGTAACTTGCTTGGTTTGGTTGTCATGTGATGCCACCATTGGTCTTAACAAGTGGACTGTGCTGCATGTTCTTTGAGTGGTAGTCTGCACATAATACATTAAATCAAACACATTGGTAAGTTGTTTTATCACTGTCACTGATACTTCCTAGGTATAGTGGGTGGTTGCCTGTACCTAAGACTAAGATCTGCAAGTTAAAATCCGTCCTCTTTTTGTCAAGATAGGGGTTGCGTTTGAAACTTATTAATAGATCATCACATTTAGTTCTTGCCTTCTTGGTGTGCTTGTCACATTCAGCATATCTTGCTTCCGTTGAAGTCTTCATATATTCTTGTCATGTTTCAGTTTTGCTTTGCTGTATGCAGTACATTGATTTGTGTTGTTCCTTTCGTTTTCCAGCCTACAGCAGAGTGATGAGACTCCAATGGTGTGGGAGATCCTCCTATATTTGTATGTCCTTTATTCACCAGACTGGCATTACAGGAGCACGATGCCTACTTTCCTTGTCCTGTATGGTGCTGCATTTGCTGTAGTTCACTTCTTCGTGCGATTCCAAGTAGTATTCAAGTTGCATTACATTGGCCTATGCCTTCTCTGCATCCCACGGATGTACAAGTACTACATACAGACGAAAGACTTGGCTGCCAAGCGGCTCGCGAAGCTGTGGGTTCTTACTATATTCCTGGCGACCGTTTGCTGGCTAGTTGATCGCATCTTCTGTAAGAAGCTTTCGCAATGGTACATCAACCCGCAGGGACACGCATGGTGGCATGTGCTTATGGGCTTTAACTCTTACTTTGCAAACACATTCTTGATGTTTTGCCGAGCTCAGCAGCGTGGGTGGGAGCCACGCATTATCCACCTCTTTGGGTTATTGCCTTATGTTAAGATTCAGAAATCTAGAAAGAGGGAGTAAGCTCTCGGTTGATCAGTGGTGTTCTCCAGGACCTGGAATCAAATGTCCCCCATGCGCGCAAGAAAGAAGCGGTGGCATTTTTTGTAAATGGGCTTCCAATTGATTACGGACTACAAATGTCGTGATGTCTCACTGGATTTTTGGTAACTTTTAACTGACGCCTGTTTTGTACCATACATGATTTCAATCAGAGATTAGTTGGAGTGTTCATCTCTTTTGATCTGGGTCCACTGAAGTTTGTCTTTCAGAACTAATAGGACTTTTATTTATTCTTTTGATTTGACTTGAATGGGGTTGAATTGTATGAAGTATTGGTTAACTTGCTGGTTCGGATGGTAATAGATTCATGTTCTTGGCTATTAGTCTTTGTTATTGATCTTACTTCCTCCTTGTGTGGGAGAGCCTCTATGCAATGGGTCTTTCCTATTGATCTTTCTTCTGAACTTCTACGCAGAGCTGTGATGTTTTTTTTTCCAAATACTCCCCATGGGGAACAGGTTCCATTATCAAGGAATAACAGAACAGAGTTTTGTACAATGATGTAATGTACTACGTTCAATCATTTTGTTGTTCTAGAACAGGGAAGACACCTGCTGCTTACAGATGCATGTCTATGGGTGAGAATTGTAATGTTAAGTTGCACGGGGTATTTCTTTTTTTTTAATTTTTTTTTGGTGAACTTGCTCAGGCCAATAGTTCGCTCGGATTAATTGTCTGCACGTCGTACCTGTATAGTGTTGATGGGATCTGTGATGGTAATCACTACATCCACAAAATAACGGTAATCCTGTAATGCCCATGTCTAATGGGTACTTATCTGATAAACTAGCAAGTAGTGGATGAGTCAAGTAAAAAAAAAAGGTAGGGGATGAGCGTGCAGGAGTGGTCGGGTCAAGTCTGGGACTTCAAAAAAAATGCGCCTAGGTGAACCCATGGCAATTACTCGTAGTTATCAATGGATACAGCTAATGACCTAATGTTGGTTTGCCCATGCAGAGCTGAGAGGCAAAATCATGTTGTTCGCTCATATCTTGTTCCCCGTGGAGGCGTTGGAAAAATTCTCGATTCTGCTTAGCATGCATGAATCCATTAGCGAAGGCGCTACTTTGTTGTCCACCATAGATTATCAACAAGAGTCCACAAGATCATTCCCTTACCAGAAGAGGTTCTAGAACCATATTCCTGTCAAAACAGGTGCATATAATAATCAAGCAAATATAGAGAAGCGAGAATCATATCGCTGATACGTGCCCTCAGAATACTACAAGGAATTCGAATCAAGATCTAGAGTCGAACGGGGGATAAGATTCCACAAATCTCACAACGCATTATCTCACTCACACTTGGCCATTAAAATTGTACCCAAAACTGACTTCATCACGTGCACCAACTCCACCGACCCACGAATCTACCAGTCAAACAATATCTTCGTTGCATCGTCACACAGGCAAGCGAATAATTCATCAGCAGCCACCAGCCATTCTGCAGAAACTTACAAGGTTTTCCAGGACACAGTACCAAAGACAACAAATAGGAATAATTCGTATGAACAAGAGTGGCGAGTGTAAAAAAATAGCAGTGTAAGTTCAATAACGATTTTACATTTATTACAAATATCATCCAAGAATTATAGAGGCCACAACATCTGACCAAAAAATATTCTGGCACTTGGTACTATAGCATGCCCGGTATAACCATTTATACCATCAGTACATCAAGTATCCATGTAACAATAAACAAAATAAACACCACTAGGTAAAGGAAAAGAATCCTGATACGGGCAGATACGTCGTTCTTTTTAACAAGGTTAATTAACAAAATAGAGAACTCTCTTGGCTGATGAACTGAAGCTGCCGGGGTGCGATTCTACCTGCGTCGGCCTTGGAACAACCCAAACTGAGGTACTTTAACCTACTGGAGAACCTCAATAGTGTATACCTCCAAAAATTTAAAGAAAACCAATCTCTGAATCACCACCTTCAGCTATCCAGCCTTGCTTGCTGACCACCTCAATGAACAGAAAAAAAAAAAAACTTCGAATCCTTTAGCTAAGAATAAGTAACTTCTTGCGCCTCCCAGGCACGTTGTTCGTCTATGTTGCTAGACTACCGGCCTGCTGATCAAGCTGCATCTGTTCAAGCAATGCTCCAATAACTGCAGCTTGGTCATGTCCATCCAGTCGTTTGTTCAGACTTGAACCTTCACCATTGCTAACAGTTGGATGCATAAGTTGCGAAGGTCCAACAGAGTTCATCGATTCAGCTGCGGTAAGTTGCTTCTCTGGTGGAGATTCCTTGACCAGCGTGTGCACCCACGAGAGATCTGGATCATCACCACCTGATCTCAGTTCAAAGGAAGATGAGCGGCGAAGCTTACCCAGTTCCTCACCATCGACACCCCAATCGGGTGCACCTGAAGGAGATCCCCATTTGGACCATGATGAGCTCAAAGGAGAGCCAACAAGAGCCGATGCCCTTGCGGCACTAGGCCCAAAATCGCGGGAACTGAGGCTCCTCATTGTCTGCTGCTGCTGCTGTTGGTGCTGCTGCTGCTGTTTCTCACGCTGGGCAAGGGCAGCAGCTAGGTGGGAGTTCATTGGGGACCCAGACTCAACGCAACGGGGAGACATCCGGCCAGGGGAGGATATCCCAAGTGATGCATGCAGTAGAGATGAGCGTGAAGGTATCTGCTGGTTGTCCACAGACTTTGGCGAGAAGGCCCCTGTGTTGATTGGTGAAAGCAGTGCTTGCTGCTGTTGCTGGAACTGATTAAGAATAGCAGCCTTCTGAGAAGGTGAAAACATAGCACCTTGATCAGCATTACTGTACCTCGGGGACGAGATCATTTCGGCGGAGAAGAGATCATCCAGGTTTGATGGATTCAGACTCTTGGTCCGAGAAGCGTGGTTCCCTGCGGACGACGAACCAAGGCGTGAGTAGCACAGATCATTCATAATCTGAGAATCAATATCCTGCATCAGGGAGTAGTCATCCAGAGGCATATCCCTCGCATTGAGTGAGCTTCGGAGTCTGCTCGACTGAAGGCTGCTGCCCGGAAGGTGTAGCGTCGGAACATTTGGCTGCTGCCAACCCAAGGAAGGGGGCATCCCATTGCCAGAAGGAGACCTTGGTGGCGTAAACGGTGACATGACTGCCGAAACCGATGATGGAGAACCAGGCATCAGGCCCATCGCTGCTGCCATCTCCATTGCAGCTGTTGCTGAGGCCCTCGGGGATGGTACTGCCGATCCAGTGGAGACATAGAGTGGCGGAGCTCATCAGTGGTGTGCGCAAAGAAGCAGACGCGACGATTGCAGCCGGTTCCATCCTTGCATAGGCGAGTACGGTACTGCGCAGGGTGGAGCCAGCACTCAAACACCCCATGAGCATACTCACACATGTCGCCACGCCGGCACACACCTTTCCTGAAGTCAGGGCACGGCACACAGCTGTAGTGATACTTGCGAGGATCCCGGCGCCGAGCGTTCTCCCCAGGGTGCACGAAGGGGCACTCGGTCCAGTCGTGCGAGTAGGCACGCGAGCAGGCCTGATCTTGAAGGAGTACATGCGGAACTCGTCGGAAGCGTAGATGCTGTTCTTGATATCCGGCAGGGAGGGATCCACCGGGTACTCCTTCTTCTCCGAAGTGGCAACCCTCGGGAGGTCGGCGAACTTCGACATCATCATCACGGCAGCCGCTGACGGAGACTGGGCGTCTTGGGCGGTGGGCGACGACACGGGCGAGGAGATCAAGATCGCGGGCCTTGTTGCCACCCGGAGCATACCAAGTTCAGGAGCAGCAGCCGCCTTTGGGAAGCCAAGCAGATCTTGCAGCGCGATCTTGGCATCAATCATCCTGGGCGGCACGGAGATCACGTCGGCCGGACGGCACCCGGACGCATCTGTGGCGTCGGCGTCCGCCCCGGCGACGAGGAGCAGCCGGACGGCCTCGACGGCGGAGGAGGAGCCCCCGGAGGCGGCGCAGTGGAGCGCGGTGGTCCCGTCGGGGCCGCAGCGGCGGTTGACGTCGACGGAGGGGAGGGCGAGCAGGAGGCGGAGCGCGGCGAGGCTGCCGTAGGTGGCGGCGACCATGAGCGGGGTGCGGCGCTCGAGGGCCTTGCGGCGGCCGTACCACAGGCCGGGCTCGTCGGCGGCGGCGGGCGGCGCGCGGTCGAGCGCGCGGAGCAGGCCGTCGGCGTCGTCGTCGGCGGCGAGCTCGAGGAGGCCGGCGAAGGCGTCGTCGGTTTCGACCGTGAGGTGCCTGGCCATCTCGGCTACCGCCGCATTCTTGTCGGCGGAGATCGGCGTGCCGTTCATCTGGGCTTGCCGGATCGGAGGAACTGAGGGTGGGTGAGGGGTGAAAAACGAACAAGAGTCAAGAAAGCAGTCAAGGGAGTCCACAAATAGCACGAGAAATGGAGTGGAAAAATTACCATGCAAGAGGGGGCGGGGAGGCGGCGGTTGGCGCAGGCGACCGCGGCGGTCGTCGGGGGGGAGGGGCAAAGATAGGGCCGATCTATCCTCTATCCGGTTGGCGATTGACGGGGGAGAAGAAGAAGCGGAAGCATGAGATGGTGAGAGAGACGTGCAGTAAAAAAAGGAAGGGGAAAGTGGGGAGACGGAGAGAAAGGAAGTGGCCAGTGGGGGTTGTGACTTGTGCCTATCGGAGTTCTCGCGGCGACATCTCCACATACACAAGCTGCTCAGTGCTTCCCTGATAAGCGATTACAAACGGAAGGCAAAACGGATAAATTGTTTTGCTTTTGCTAGTGCGCCGCCCGAATAAAATCATTTGCTGTCAAAAAAGAGAGGAAGAAAACCATTTTGCTTGGCTTAACTGGGTAGATTTTTTTGTAAATGTGTTATGTATGCCACTGACGAAGTTGGGTAGGATTCTACAAAATAAAACAATATCATTTTCGTTTCAAAAAAAAAACCCGATATCATCGTTCCAAGCGCTACTTCAAGTGGTGATGGTAGGCATTTGATTTATGGTACCGGTGTGTATATCTTGATGTATTGATCATACTTTTATAGGCCAATAGTGGCTATATTTAAAGTTAGGCACACACATCGTGCTTTAAAAGGTTGGCATGTTTATTTGTACTCTAATTTGCGAATCGCCAGTTAGGCTTGTTGCTCGTTTTAAAACGGGTACTCGAGACAACTTCAGCATTAGTGGACAACATTGTTGAAGTAAATTACATCTACTTGCATGCTAACATGGTGAATCTTATGATGAGACATGTTGATTTTATCTTTAATACAGTTGTGGCCAAACATCTGCCTTCTCTAGCCCGATCCTCCTGCTTTGGGTTCATCTACATGGTTGTACAAGAATGTTGGTTCACAAAGGTCTTCATAAAAAATATCTCGGATTTGTTTGGTTGTTGTAATGCTAAAGAAATAGGGCGAGGGAGGAGAAAACGATCCAACATGAGGAGGATTACGATTGAGGAGTCTAGACAACCCTATGACTAAACTTTAGCGACTCAACAAACATATTTTGCAAGTCGATTACAACAAAGCCACATGTGCTCATAGCTTACCGCATGAGATGTGAGAACGACAAAATGCATGGCAAAGAAAGAGACACAAATGGAGTGGCTACACGTGGTAGTGAGGCAGGACGACGACAATAATGCATACTCTAGTAGTGGAGCATGAAGGTAAGCTAGAGGAGAGACAAGAACATCCGAGTTACGAGGTGCACCCCGTCCAAAAAAAAAAAGGCAGACAATGAAGCGAGACCGGGGAAACATAGAGCTCTGTAAATGAAATGACACTGATGCCATAATTTGCTGAAATTTTAATATTTTTTTTGAGCGCAGCTGAAATTTTAATTGAAATGATGTTTCCAATTCTATCTCACCTAAACACGTTGGGTATCTAATCTCAGTTAAATGTCATGATTCCGGTCTGAGATGATGGCTACCGAACGAGAGCTCGTGAGAGGGTTAGTGACAGGAGCATTAGTTCAAGGCTTCAAGCTTATTATTCCAAGACCAACCGCCCACGTCGATCGCGTGGAGCTAGCAGCAGCACAGCTGGGACGGGATCACCACACGACCGCACGCACGAGCGAGGCAACCCCCAGGTTTCCATAACCGGGCTCCACACCGGCGCCCCGCGATAACGGCAAACCCTATCGGTTTTTGCTTCTTCTTTTTTTTGCGCCTCTTTCCACCCACCACTCAGCTCGCCCCACCACCTCCCATCCACACCCGTACGGCAGACGATCGTACCTTGTCGAAATTTCCGTCGCTCCCGTCCATTTCCCCATTGTCCCGACCTTTCCTCCTTCTTCGCGCCGCCGGGCCAGCGCGCGGTGGTTGCCGGGCCGGTGCCGACGCGCGGGTCTCTCACGAGCGAGCTCCCGTAACCTGTAACAGGCGCCCCGCACGCACTGCACCACACCAGGCTGCCTGCTTGGCCAGTTGTGCGGCCTCACTCCGGGGTTGCGGGGGCCGTGCCGTGCTCCGCTTCTGAAAATATCGACAACGATAGGCGGTTAGAGCAAGGCAATAGTACAGCCAACAACCCGCTGTAAGGGTATCTTCACCCGGGCCTCCAGATAACCCCAAAGGTCTAATGAGGTCCGGACGGCAAAATCGCCCACCAACGACACCCTAAAAGGGTCTGGGCTAAGCGAAATCGTGTCCGGCACCTCCGAGAAGGCCTCCAAGTTTGGAGGCTCTCTCGGGGGTGCCGGACATGGGGAGACATATGTTAGCCGTAAACCACGCCAGACCGTTGGAGCTCAGTGCTGGCCGTTGCGAGCTGTTGGGCAGGCCCGCGTTGCGCGTGATTGTGCGCGTCATGTGCGTGGAGAGCCCAGCCAAGTCGTGTGTGTGTGGTTGGCATGAGTACGTGCGTGTGTTAGTGGTCAGCTTAGTGGACGTGGGTGCGTGGGTGCTGTGTCGCCCAGGGCTATAAAGCCAGTCGTGATCAGAGCTTGTAAGGTACTGAGTTGCCGCAATGTAGACATTGCAAAGATCAACAAGACTCGGCGTTCGTGCGTCGGCCCGTGAAAATTTCGTGTCCTGTGCGTTCTTCTTCCTCTGTCCATGAGCGAGCTGGGAGGGAGAGGTAGCTAGGGTTGCCCGTGTGGCAACAACAAGTGGTATCAGAGCCTCATCCGAGGCCGTGGAGCGGAGCACGGTGATGCCGTGCGTGCGAGAGCGCGGCGGCCGCGGCGGACCTGCGTGGTGGCACAGAGGCTGCGGTGGCGCGGCGTGGCTCGGCGAGGAGAAGACCGAGCTCCTGGGTACGCTGGATCGGCCGCGTTGATCGCGTTGGTGCGTGATCAAGGTCGCGAGCTGGGGGCGTGTGGAGCACGGGGTCGATCGCCGAGGAGGTGACCGCGTAGCCGCACTGGAGACGGCCGCGCCGTTCGCGTCGGAGCGCGACGGGTGCGCCGGCCGGGGAGTGTAGGGCGTGGCGAATGCAGCGGAGGAGCGAGGCGACAAGACCGCGTCCTGGGCACGCCGGCCGGCCGTGTTGATCGCGTTGGAGCACGACGTGGGCACGAGCTGGGGCGTGTGGAGCGTGGCGATGGTCGCCGAGGAGGAAGAAGATCGAGCTGCTCGAGCGGCCGCGTTGCCTGCGTCAGTGCGCGGCAGGGGCGTGAGCTGAGGGCATGACGATCATGGCGTACTGAGGGTGCTGCGCGGCGGAGGCCGCAGCGGCGCGGTGCGACGGTCATGACGACGACGACGGAAGCCGCAACAACTCCGGCGACGGCAGGTCGTGGTTTAGGGGGAGAAATGTTAGCCGTAAACCACGCTAGGCCGTTGGAGCTCAGTGCTGGCCGTTGCGAGCTGTTGGGCAGGCCCGCGTTGCGCGTGATTGTGCGCGTCGTGTGCGTGGAGAGCCCGGCCAGGTCATGTGTGTGTGGTTGGCATGAGTGCGTGCATGTGTTAGTGGTCAGCTTAGTGGACGTGGGTGCTGTGTCGCCCAGGGCTATAAAGCCAGTCGTGATCAGAGCTTGTAAGGTACTGAGTTGCCGCAATGTAGACATTGCAAAGATCAACAAGACTAGGGCGTTCGTGCACCGGCCCGTGAAAATTTTGTGTCCTGTGCGTTCTTCTTCCTCTGTCCATGAGCGAGCTGGGAGGGAGAGGTAGCTAGGGTTGCCCGTGTGGCAACAACAACATAGCCTCTGACAGGGATGGCCCGCCCGTCATACACACACAGCCGGCGCCCATGCTATTTAGGGCTCTGCAGAGGCCGTTCCGCCCGATTAATGGCGAGGCGACGAGACGGCGGCACGCCTGTCAGCACGCGTCGCATTAACGTCGCGCCCGTTCCCCTGGCGGGCGCAGAGCGAAACGACGCGTCGCAATAACGCCGCGCCCGTTCCCATGGCGCAGACGGAAGCGACGCCTCGAGCGCCGTCCACGCGTTGACGTCGCTGCGTCTGCCAGTGGCGGCGCCATGCACACGCGTCGTCGGCGTCAATGCGTGGCCAGGCGAACCTGTGGCTAGGCGTTAATGCCCACCCAACCCCGCTCCTCCGGCCGCCTTTAAAACGTGGCGCGTCGCGGCCCTTCTCTTCCGACACCACAACAAACCACAGCTTCTCTCCTCTGCCAACTCCCCACCAGTAGATCGGCGTCATCGCGACTTCCTCTCGGCGGAACGTGCTCGCCGCCGCAACAAGCGTCGCGGCCAGCAATGCCGCGAGCAGATGGAGGAATGCCGCCGCCGCAACGAGGAGGCAGAGATGGCCAAGGCATATCAACGCGAGCGGTGGCGCGAGGACGCAGCCAACGCGCCTCCGTACGTGGTGTCGCTGGAGACCGCGCAGCTGTGCAGCCGCCACAGCGTGCCGGTGCAGGACGAGGCCACCCTACCCGAAGGGTGGACGAGGAACGCCGTCAACGTGCCGGCGGCGCCGCGGCTCAGCGGGCAGGAGCGCGTCGACTTCATCATGCAGAAGTGGCAGGAGATGTCGTACGAGCAGAAGCTCGACCCCTAGTACTCCATTTGCGCGCCCTACTGGCACGTCGTGGTGGACGCGGAGTACGAGGCGCGCCGTGCCGGCGACTTCCTCCCAACCGGCGCGCGGGAGCCAACGCCGGAGTTGTATGCATCGGACGACGATGACCCTGGGCTGCCCGATCTACCCTTAGAAACGGCAGACGCATCTTGGTCAGCAGCGTCGCAGGCACCGGAGAAGGTGGCGCCAGCTGAAGCCGGCGAGGCTTCCCATCAGGCGCGCCGCTGATAGATCAAATCCCACCACGCGCCGGCCGCGAAATCAGAAGCCTTAGCCACGGCCGAGACTACGTTTCTAAAGGCCGTAGCCAACGGCAATAGCGGATGAAACTTCCGGCGCCGGATCATCGAGGCATGCAAGTATGTTGATGATTCCGGCGTTGGTTCGCATCTTCTTCGTCGGCGCTACGCCGTGGAAACGACATCTTCATCGACGCTGGCGCCTGTAGTGGTTGGCTAGACGATGTAGCGTGTAGCCGGTAACCGCGTAGTTTAGGTTTAGTTTGTTAAATCTCGTTTAGATTTCAAATTTTAAGTTTGTTAAATCTCGTTTAAATTCCGTCGGAATTGTTTAATGAACGAATGTTTAAAAAAAATTGGCGTGCTTGTTTGGGATGCGCCGCTGTGGGCAGCACCCCCAATTGGCCGGACATGTGTCCGGCACCCCCCAATTGGGCCTCAATTGGGGGTACCGGACACCGATTTGGAGGCCCCGGTGGAGATATTCTAAGGAAGTGTCATGTCATCTGTAGCCAACCTAATAGCTAACATGTACCATGGTTAGATTTAATCATACATTAATTTATTAGTACATGGTCCACATTACAATCTCACATAGCGCCTAGTAACACGTGCTGCAGCTGGCTCTTACATGAGAGCCCACTTCTTTTCTCTCATCTTCTCTCTACTCCACCTAAGCACAAATAGGCGAGAACGACGCTGCTTGTTTTGTTCTGATCCGTCCTCTCGCTCGCTGGCTGCTCCGCTACCGACACCCACCTGCATACCGTTTAGTTCAGGGGCAGTAGCGCAGGCGCAGCGGTGGAACACGTATAAAGCCTGATCGACTTGACCTGCTGATGAAGGACAGTAGAGAAACTAAAAAAATAAAATAAAGTTGGAGTCAAATTCATTATGGCTTCTACACACTAAAAAAATAAAATAAAGTTGGAGTCAAATTCGCCATGTGTTGGAGGCGCAAAATCAAAAGTACAAACAACTAGCTGATTGCAAATGGAGGTTGAAGACATTCCAAGTTGGTGACAAGGTAATGGTATACCTTCGTAAAGAAAGACTGCATTTAGGCATCAAAGGGAAGCTTAGGCAGCGGAAATATGGACCCTTCTCAATTCTGAGGAAGATAAATGACAATGCCTATGTGATAGATCTTCCAAATGACATGGGAATCTTCAACACATTCAATGTGGCAGACCTGACTCTTTATCATCCAGAACAAGCACTTTATGAGGATAACTCGAGGTCGAGTTCTAAACAACCAAGGGAGGATGATGAAGGACAGTAGAGAAACTAAAAAAATAAAATAAAGTTGGAGTCAAATTCATTATGGCTTCTACACACTTCTACTATATTCTACATAATTTGGCACTACAGCCATACGTTGTGTAGTGGTTTCTGGAGTGTTCCAGCCATGAGTAGTAACTAGGTTGTTTGTATTTGCTTTCCTAGCTTTAAGTAGTGTACTCTAGAACCAAATAGAGGTCCTCACCTCTACATATGTAACCAGCCTATGTACACTCTACCTATCAATAATAAGAACTTGTGTTCTGTCCTAAAGATCTTGGATTAGATCTTGTGTGTTAAAGAGTTTGGATTGAACTCTTGGCAGCCCACGCCTCTAGAGCGATATCTAGCGCAGCACGTTGAAGTGGTTCCTTCAACATTTGTGCTGTCCACGTTGTAGCAGCAAGGTGGAGCTGTTCCTCCACAGCCTTGTGCTGCTTCAGGTGGTATCAGAGCCTTGCTGATCCGTTCCAGCTCTTGGTGTACTCTTTGAAAGTAAGCTGCAGCAAGCAATGGAGGAATTGGGAAAGAGAATAGATGCTGCAGAACAACAAATCCAAGCGCTACGTGAAGATCTTAACCGGAGATTCGATCAGCTGGTTGAGATGATAAGAAAGGGTGTTCCTCCTACTGCCAATGAAGGTGATTCATCAAAGGAGGAAGAAGATATTCGGCAGCGAAGGAAGGGAGGTCATCTTGAAGTAAAAACACCTCAACGACATGTTGTTCATGGTACCTCAAGAAGGCCAACTTATGCTGAAGCTTCTGGAGATGGGAATATGATGAGACCCTTGAAGAACCTGATCTCTATGCATATCCAAGAGTACCCAACCCTACATATGCAAGGGATACATACAAGGTGAAAGCTGAGATCCCAACTTTTAATGGAAATGTTGATATTGAAGGGTGCCTTGATTGGTTATATGAAGTGGAGACTTTCTTTGAGGTCATGAATATTCCAGAAGACCGTAGAGTTTCTTTGGTCGCATACAAGTTGAAAGGAGGAGCTGGTGCATGGTGGCATCGCCTTCAAGAAGACCGCAGACTAAGAGGAGAACCTCGTGTGAGATCTTGGCGGCAGATGAAGAGTCTTTTAAAAGGGAGATTCTTGCCTGCAGATTATGATCAGATCCTATTTATTCAGTTTCAAAACTGTGCTCAAGGAAAGAGGACTGTTTCAGAGTATACAGAAGAGTTTCTAAGGCTACAAGTGAGGTGCAACCTTGCTGAAACTGAAGATCAACAAGTTGCAAGGTACATCAATGGTCTCAATGATACTATTCAGGATCGTTTGATGATGCAACAAATTTGGTCCATTGACCAAGCACAAGCTCTTGCATTAAAGGCTGAAAGGTTGGCAAGGACAAGAAAGGCAAGTAAGGCTCCATTTCCTCATACTGAAGGTTCATCTAGGAGTCACTCCCATACAGTGGAAGAGAAGTCCGCTCAACCCAAGGCAAAACAACCTGCCCCAAGGCAAGCTGGCAAGAGTAGGACAAAGCCGGTGGTAAAATGCTATAAATGTGGTGAAGAGGGACATGTGTCTAGCAATTGCCCATTGAGGAAATTCGCCAACACAACTATCCATGATGATGGAGATGACGAAGAGTATGAATCTGAGGATGTAGAAGGACAAGATGTTTGTGAAGAAGAAGGTGAAGAGGTGGTGTGTGTGATTCAACGTCTCTTGTGCTCGACACCACAGCCCGACAACACACAACGGAAGAAAATATTTGAGAGCAAATGTACCGTGAATGGCAAGGTATGCAAATTAGTGATTGACAGTTGCAGCTGTGAGAATCTTATCTCTCAGAATTTGGTGAACCATTTAAAGCTTGAGACTCATGATCACCCAAATCCCTACAATATTGGATGGATCAAGAAAGGGGTGAATATGAGGATCACCAAACAATGCAACCTGCCACTCTCGTTGGGTAAGTACTATCGCTCCAATGTCTTGTGTGATGTTGTTGATATGGATGCCAGCCATGTTCTTCTTGGAAGACCTTGGCAGTTTGATGTGGATTCTACACACAAAGGGAAGGAAAATTCTTACTCTTTCACTTGGAATAAGCGAAAGATCATTATAGTACCAAACCAATCAGATGCCAAAACCTCTAAGGAGGAGGAGAAGAACATGTTAACTATTTCTCACACCTCTAGCGAGTTTATGGAAGACTTAAAGGAGGCAAATGTGTGTGCTGCACTTATTGTGAAAGGTGAAGAGCAACCGGTGGTTGAAATTCCAGCAAAGGTACATGGCCTACTAGCTGAATTCCAGAGCATACTTGGAGAGCCACAAGGCCTACGCCGATGAGAGGAATTCAACATCGAATTGACCTAATTCCGGGAGCAAGTCTTCCTAATCTTCCACACTACCGGATGAGCCCAAAAGAGCATGCTATACTGAAGGAAAAGGTGGAGGAATTGCTGCAAAAGGGGCACATTCGAGAAAGTATCAGTCCATGCGCCGTACCAGCTTTGATCACGCCAAAGAAGGATGGGTCTTGGCGCATGTGTACGGATAGTAGAGCCATCAACAAGATCACCGTAAGGTATAGATTCCCTATTCCCCGTTTGGATGACATGTTAGATCAGCTTAGTGGCGCAAGAGTGTTCACAAAGCTCGATTTGAAGAGCGGATATCATCAAATTCGCATTAGACCCGGGGATGAATGGAAAACAGCGTTCAAGACAAAGGAAGGGTTGTTTGAATGGATGGTCATGCCATTTGGACTCTCAAATGCACCAAGTACCTTTATGCACTTGATGAACCAGGTACTTCGACCCTTCTTATCCCACTTTGTTGTGGTTTATTTTGATGATATCTTGATATATAGTAAAGATGAAGATGAACACTTGGATCACATCCGTAAGGTGCTATGGGTACTAAAGGAAAACGAACTTTATGTGAACTTGAAGAAATGTGTTTTCCTTCAAACACGACTTATTTTCTTGGGGTTTGTCATAACAAGTGAGGCATTCATGTTGATGACTCTAAAGTTGAAGCAATCAGAGAATGGCCAACTCCAAAGACTATCTCAGAGGTGAGAAGCTTCCATGGTCTTGCAACGTTCTATAGGCGGTTTGTGAAGAATTTCAGTACGATCATGGCACCAATCACTGAATGTCTAAAGAAAGGGAAATTTCAATGGAACGAATTAGCTGAAGCTAGTTTCAAGGAAATAAAGGAAAAATTGTCACAAGCACCAGTCTTGGCGCTACCTGATTTCAGTAAGACTTTTGAGCTGGAGTGCGACGCTAGTGGAGTAGGCATTGGGGCTGTTCTATCTCAAGAACGAAAACCCATTGCTTTCTTCAGTGAGAAGCTAAGCGAAGCAAGACAAAAGTGGAGCACCTATCAGCAAGAATTATATGCTGTTTTTAGGGCTTTAAAGACTTGGGAAGTCTATCTGTTGCCTAAGGAGTTTATTGTCTACACTGACCATCAATCCTTGAAGCATTTTAGGAATCAAAAGCATGTGGATCGCATGTTAGCAAGATGGGCAGCCTATTTGGAGAGGTTTAATTATCTCATTGTGCACAAATCTGGAGCCACCAACAAAGTAGCCGATGCTTTGAGTCGACGTGCATGCCTCTTGACTTCTTTTGAGGCTGAACTTCCCGGCATGGATCAACTAAAGGAGTTGTATGAGGAGGACGAAGACTTTGGCCATGTTTGGGTAAAGCACATGAGAGGCCAGCCATTAGGTGACGACTATTTGGTGCAAGATGGCTATCTCTTCAAGAATGATCGCTTGTGCATCCCAAGAAGTTCTCTACGTGACAAGTTAATTAGAGAGCTCCATTCTAGTGATCTTAGTGGCCATGTTGGACGCGACAAGACTATCGCTAACCTGGAGGATCGTTACTTTTGGCCACAACTAAAGAGAGATGCTGGAAAGTTTGTTCAGCGATGCCCCGTATGTCAAACCTGCAAAGGCCAAGTCACGAACACAGGGTTGTACATGCCTTTGCCTGTTCCTGAAGCTCCATGGGAGGATCTCTCTATGGACTTTGTCTTGGGTTTGCCAAGAACAAGGCGCGGGAATGATGCAGTGTTTGTCGTGGTGGACAGTTTCTAAAATGGCTCATTTCATTCCATGCCGCAAGACAACAGATGCGCATCATGTGGCAAATTTGTTCTTTCGAGAAGTGGTCAGACTTCATGGGGTCCCAAGGTCCATCGTCTCGGACCGTGATAGCAAGTTTCTAGCTGCATTTTGGCTCACTTTGTGGAAGCAGTTCAACACTGAATTAAAATTTTCTAGTACTGCGCACCCACAAACAGATGGCAAACGGAAGTGTGAACAAGTTTTTGGGTAATCTGATCCGTTGCATTTGTGGAGATAGAAAGGGACAATGGGATTTAGCTTTATCCCTTGCTGAATTCTCCTACAACAACTCCAAGCATAGATCAACAGGCAGGAGTCCTTTCTCTATTGTCTACACTAAAGTTCCAACACATGTGGTGGATCTAGTGAAGCTACCATCAAAGGGAAACTCAAAAGCAGCATTGTCCTTTGCTGATAACTACACCGAACTATTTGAAGAAATTCGCCATGTGTTGGAGGCGCAAAATCAGAAGTACAAACAGCTAGCTGATTGCAAACGGAGGTTGAAGACATTCCAAGTTGGTGACAAGGTAATGGTATACCTTCGTAAAGAAAGACTGCCTTTAGGCATCAAAGGGAAGCTTAGGCAGCGGAAATATGGACCCTTCTCAATTCTGAGGAAGATAAATGACAATGCCTATGTGATAGATCTTCCAAATGACATGGGAATCTCCAACACATTCAATGTGGCAGACCTGACTCTTTATCATCCAGAACAAGCACTTTATGAGGATAACTCGAGGTCGAGTTCTAAACAACCAGGGGAGGATGATGAGGGACAGTAGAGAAACTAAAAAAAAAATAAAGTTGGAGTCAAATTCATTATGGCTTCTACACACTTCTACTATATTCTACATAATTTGGCACTATAGCCATACGTTGTGTAGTGGTTTCTAGAGTGTTCCAGCCATGAGTAGTAACTAGGTTGTTTGTATTTGCTTTCCTAGCTTTAAGTAGTGTACTCTAGAACCAAATAGAGGTCCCCACCTCTACATATGTAACCAGCCTATGTACACTCTACCTATCAATAATAAGAACTTGTGTTCTGTCCTAAAGATCTTGGATTAGATCTTGTGTGTTAAAGAGTTTGGATTGAACTCTTGGCAGCCCACGCCTCTAGAGCGATATCTAGCGCAGCACGTTGAAGTGGTTCCTTCAACATTTGTGCTGTCCACGTTGTAGCAGCAAGGTGGAGCTGTTCCTCCACAGCCTTGTGCTGCTTCACCTGCTAAAATTGTTTGGAATTGTGTTTGTACCATCGCGGTGCAGTGCTGCTATTACCTGATCTCCTCCCGGCTCCCACTTGCTGGTCGAATCAATCAAACCAATGCCTGCTACTGCTAGATATTTTTTTTAACGGGAATAGGGGTCACAGCTCATGAAGGACCCCGAAGCTGCATTAATCCGCTGTCATTAGGAGTACTCCCTCCGTCCTAATATCCATAATCTCAAAAACAATTAGTCCCAAAACCCCACCTCTTAGGAACAATTAAATTTAATTCCCACTAAATTAGTGGTTGGTTGCCTCTCTCCATCAATGCATACAATATTTTAGCCTCAATCATTTAACACTCCTAGGCCAAGAGATTTGCAAATTAAGCCCTGAAAACTAGGACAGAGGGAGTACTGCTCCGTCCTAGTTTTTAGGGCATAAAACCAAAAACGATTTGTCGGGTAAGCCACCACCTTGTAAGCACAACTGTATTTAATTCCATCTCAATTAGAGGCTAGTCACCTCTCCCACCAATGCATGCCACATTTTAGCCCCAATCAATTATCACGTTGGGCCAAGATATTTGAAAATTATGCCCTGAGTATTAGGACGGAGGGAGTACGGTACTGATTGGCTCCTCACGACCTCACCCTATCCGGTGGGGAAGAGGATGACGTGTGCGTGCCACGCCAATGGATACGCTGCTTCAAGTCAACCATCACGCCTTAATTGTGCATCATCATAAAACGCTGAGATCCGCAGTCGTTACAATAATACAAACACCGTCTGTCTCCCTTTCCTTGTACATGGAGCCGGGGCACTTCCGCACTAGCCTCCTCAGCTACGCAGGTGCATATTGTTCTCTCACGGCATCTTCAACGGTCCACTCTAAAGTCCTCTGTTCGTGTCCGTGGATATGGAGCACGGTCCAACGGCGCACCCCAAATGGATAAGTGATGCAGACATGTCCGTCTCGTCCCATTTTGGGTTGAGCGGACAACTTCAGTGTCCGTCCTTGTACTCACCGGGCCCTCCCGACAAGACACATCTCAATTCATTCTCCCTCTCCCTCATCTCCCAGTCCAAAACTGACCGCCGCCGCCAAACCCCTAGCGACCAATGGAGGACACGTCGCCCACAACCGGTGTGTCCTAGCCGAAGAGGGAGTGCACATTGTGCCAGCTAGCTCGACACTACGAAGAGGCAAGGCCACATATACAAGGTTAAGAAATGCTTGGCCGAAACCAAAGCCGCCCTTGAGGCCCGCGCCTATGTCGACGCCCTTCGGTCATCGATCTTGAAGGGGGCACCCCAAGCACGGCCGGCCGTGTGGTTCAACCAAGGGGCCATAAGAGCATCTCCACTCGCGGCGCCCAAACGGCCGCCCAAACGCCTTTGGGGCATGCCGGACACAAAACCGCCCCCACTCGCGGCGCCCAAACGCGAATTGGGTCCGGCGCGGCCCAGTTTTGTGTCCGGCATGTGATAACCCCCAAGAGCAGGGGATCACTGTAGCACCTATCAATGTGGAAGTAGGGTATCGATCCGCAGGAGCAAGAAGGAAAAGTTATCTATTCCCTACAACTAAAGTGTCACAAGTTTTAGTTGATTATGCACTAAACAAGTTTAAAGAACAAGATGGTTGATTTAATGAATAGAAATTTAATGTAACAAAACAATAATGTAAAAGTGTCCCAATCCCTTCAATGCAAGAGGACAAGACAAATGTTTTCTCTTATAGGAACAATGGACATGGGTTCATGGGTTCACTCAATCCTCTCTCCCATCTATGGTGATTATCATGTTATAGATAAAAAGTACACACAATTGTCATGCTTTAATGGTAAACTTCTATGACGGCTACATGTTCTAAAACACATAGTTGAAAGAAGTACTCATTTGTGTTGCTAGGTCACCCTCGTAAGGCTAGCGTGGTTGCTGTCACTCCCACATCATACTCTTCCTTTTTACCCCCAGATAAAGGATGTTGGGCTGTATTTCACATGTCACCCAATACATATGCCGTTGTCACATCGGCCATCCCGTACCTACATACATCATACTTCATAATGGACAATATTCTAAACACTAGTGCAATGATTCATATTTCGTGTGCATGACCACATCTCTCTCATCTATCCACACTTGGTGGTGTCAATCACCTCATGACAAGGATAAACAAGGCATTATGCATTAATCAAACCATCACATGTATCATAGAATATCTCCAAAGTATGACAAACCATAGAAATCCCAACATGACGGTAAATGCATAACATAATATCATCTCATACCACAATATCCACCATAGGAATTACAAAGATAGTTCCATAATCATGCAAGGCACATCACATGGATTTCAACAATGATCATACATAGAGAGATTGGATCAAGTTACCACCACAAACCCAAGGTCCAGGGGGTGGACTACTCCCCCTTCATCATGGTGATGATGGTGGAGATGTTGGAGAAGATGGAGATGATCTTGCTGTAGATGTTGATGATAAACACGCCGGAGGGGGGTGGAGCCCTCCGGAGGTGATTCCGGCGGTGTTTCCCCCCTCCGATCTCCTTCGGTGGCAGCCTTCTGACTCTCTGTTTCGTGGTTTTCTGTTTCTCCGCCGCCTCCTCGTGAAACTCCTCGGGGGACTATTTTTATATACGTTTTTAGGTCAAGACGAAGCCATGGAGACGAAAAAGACGGCATCGGAGCCACGAGGGGGAAAAGGAGGTGCCTCATGTGGCTAGGGAATCTGGCCGCGTGGGACCCACCAAAATCCTCCTCGGACTTCCTTTCGTGCGCTTCGCTCCTACGCTTTCTTCCTTCCAAATATTGATGCTCGTAAAATATTAGGTCATTTGGACGTCGTTTGGGTCCCTGAAAGTCAAAAACATGGAAATAGGGGTTTTCTGGTTCTGCAGGGTTAATTCCAAATAAATGGGGAAACTGTGAATTATCCCCTAAAATCATTATAAAATATAAATATAACCCATATATGATGCAAATAAGTTGGAATATCAAGTAATAAAATGTAAAGTTCATGTATGCATTTTATATGCATCAGCACGCCCAGCCCACGCCCTCAACTTGGGGAGGCTTGGGGCGGCCCCGGACGGAAGGAAACGCGACGCCACGTTGGCCTCCGACGCGCGGGCCACGCCTGGCAGTGAGACGACGATCGCAATAAGTGCCGGCTTCCCCCAATTCGTCCCCAAAAATCGCATTTCCCCCGCCATCTCTCCCGCCAAAAGAAAAACCCTCGCGCCGCGCCGGCACCATGGCGCCGCCGGCACCCAAGGGGAAGGCAGCGAAGACGAAGGCGGGGGGAAGACGCTGGGCGTCAAGCGCAAGGCCCCCCCGCCCATGAACAAGACCGTCGCCGCCTTGAACCAAGCATTCGCCTTGGGAGGAAGCCAAGAGAGCAACGCCACTCTACGATGCAAGGTCGGCGGCTCGCCGTCGAATTCCTCCTTCTTCGCCGAGTACGGCGACAGCCAGCATCACGGCGGCTTCGACCCCAACGTCATCTTCCCTTCTTGTGGCCTGGATCTAAACCACCCCGTCGATCTGAATTCGCCGGCGATGCGGAGAGATCCCGCCGTCCAAACGGCCGCCGGTCGGAGCCTTTCATTCGACGCGGGCGCCTCCCATGTGATCGACGGAATGACTCCCGACGCCCCGGAGCTCATGCAGGTATGAACCCGCGTTTTGTAGCCATGGCATGTACAATAGACATGTGCATAGGCGAGTCGTGGCTACCGTCCTTGCTCCTTGTGTGTAGGAGACCACCCATATCATGGACGACATCATCAACGACAACGCCCGGGCGGAGGATAAAGACGACGGGTTCGACGAGGATGAGGAGTACTACGAGGACGACGACGAGGACGACGACGAGGTCGAAGAGGAGGGGGTGGTGACCGACGCTGTGGTCGGCGAGCAGGTGGCGAAGAAGAAGAAGGGCAGCCGCGGCATAATCTGGACGACCAAGGAAGACGAGTGCATGGTCGAATCATGGAAGGCCATTACTACCGGCGAGATCACCGGCACAAACCAGTCGAGCACCGCCTACTGGTCCCGGATCAAGGACGAGTTCGACGAGCGCCGGTTCACCAAGGACTTCTACAAGGTGAGCATGGTGCGCGGCCAAGGCGCCATCGATCAACCAAGGCCACGGCGCCAAGACCGGCCACGGCGCGGACGGCCAAGTCGACGATGACCCCGACATGATCGACGATGACCCCGACATGACCCAGCCCGGCTATGGCTACGTGCCCCAGCCCGGTGACAACATCTAGATCGGCGACGACAACGGCGCATTTGGGCAAGCAGACGCCGGGCAACGACATCTCCCGGCGTATTTTGGCGTAGTGTATTTTGGTGGCACATGACTCGTTTTGTGGCTAAAACAGTCCGTCTGTAATTCGAATTCGCAAAACCTTGGCGGCGAGGCTCCAAATCGCCCGGCCCAAAGGCACCCAAATCGCCCGGCCCAAAGGTTTTTTTCCCGAACAAGGTTTTGCAAATTCGAATGTGCCGCCAAGGTTTTGCGAATTCGAATTACAGACGGGCTGTTTTAGCCACAAAACGAGTCATGTGCCACCAAAATACACTACGCCAAAATATGTCGCCAAAATACGCCGGGAGATGTCGTTGCCCGGCGTCTGCTTGCCCAAATGCGCCAAGTAGTCCGGACGGCGCTCAAACTGCCTGTCCGGAAGGCGTTTGGGCGGCCGTTTGGACGCCGCGAGTGGAGATGTTCTAAAAGTTCGAAGCAAGATGCAAAGCGTGAGTCTTCGTCACTTGCATTATTGCAAGAGACATCGAAGTGGTCTATTGCCAAGAAGGAAGTGTCAAGTGCCAAAGGAGATGAGAAAATATCATATGAGCAAATATCTTGAGGTGCAAAAAAAAGAAGCTCAAAATTGATGACAGCAATTCCCGGTCAAGAGCCAAGGAGGTAGAGCTCGCGCTGCTCGCCGAGGAGAATCAAATCATGATGGCAAATTCCCGGTCAAGCATTATTAGTCACTCTCGTCCATCCCGTGATCTTAGTTTAGATAGACAGCAAATCTCGCTCCTCCTCCACGCTGACAAGTCGACGGCAGTACGACACTGACTCTGCTCTCTTTAATTCCCGGCCGCACACGTGCCAACAGGTCACGCGTCTGCTACTAGAACCCTATGTTAACCAACCATTTGTAGGTTAGCGGCATGGGATCTAGCGCGGGTTAGAACAGAACGGACAAACCATGTTGCCGTATTGAAGTGTTTCAGTCGTGAACTTTTAAGAGCCCCACAAATCAAATCCTACCCAGCCGATCGACGAGTCCAGCAGGCAGCTAACCGTACGTACAAGTAGACATCACGGTAGGCACCAAAACGGAAGAGGGCACATGATGGCGTTGACGTTTCCGGCCGGCGAGGTCGGCAAGGACCTCCATCAGGTACGTTACATCTTCATTATTATGTTTTCATACACAATGACCCGGCATATTTCAGCCCATGGATTCAAAACGCGGCCCAAAAACGCAATAAGTGTATTCTCAAAAAAAAAAAGTGCCGCACAAAAGGTAATGTTTTGTCGAAACAGAATTTATTCATCAGTCATTAGAACACAACAGCATTTTTAGAGCTACATGATACATTCATATACAGAGGGTAGATCTCCCCGGCAACTTGCGGGGAGGATGATAGCACCTAGAATTAACAATTTACGCCGGGGATGCTTTTGAATGGAAGCAAGCCCCCAGGTAACCAAGACCGAACACCCAGATTATCTACAGAGATGAACAACATGTATAAGCCATGTCGAGTTGTGTGCTTCATAGGTCGTCAGCGTCGCTTCCGCCCGCATGATGGTCATGTGTGATTCCCCAGTAGTGGCTCCCATCGGGCCCCGACACCTTGAACCTGCTCAAGTCCCCCCAAAATTGTAACTTTTAAAACACACGAGTCCTTGAATTTGTTTGAACACCGTCACAAAAATGTCAAGGTGATCACCTCTCCAAGATAAATTTCCCTTCCTTGTACCTCTGGTTCTTCTCGTGCGCAGACTCCTAGAGTAGCGGCACCATACAACTTAGAGGACAGGCAAATGCACAAGATATTGCAAAATGACCATCACTAAATCTTACATATTTCCATCCAACAATGGATCCACAACCAACACAGAAGATATCCGAAACTGTATGCATCCCTGTCATCATCAAGCGGTCCTCTTTTACTCCAGATGTAACATTGACACTGCCAGAACAGACAGGAGTCAACGACAAATCAGCTGGAGGACAGCGTACTGTGAGGAGTACAATTCATGGGCGCTAGGATACACTAAAGACTCTGAAATGAGTAAAAATGGACTAAATGGTATACTATATTGTTACTGGATTACCAACCGCTAAATTTCTTCCAACTGATCGTAACGAACAAACACTGAACTGTTAAATCACCGATGTATTAAGTAGCAAGATCACAGCAATAATTTATTTTTTGGATTTGCTAACTCCAAGCTGAGTTATTTCTCAGTCAGCTGAGTTGCACATTATCAAGTCTCCAGTTACACAAAAAGTTTTATGCAGCTCTAGGTCTAGAAATGTGCAACTGCCTAGTTGCATTTTTGCGAAGCTAGAGTCACACACAATTTCTAAAATGTGTAACGACCTAGTTAATTGTTAGATAGAGAATCAACAGTCAAGATTATTCTCAGTCAACTGAGAAATAAACATTTCCCACTGCACCTATAGTTTGAACAGTAACCATCAGTTCCTGCTAGGCGACTAACTGGGTGTATTCACAATGCCAATCTATGTAAATATGTTTTTTCTTTCCAAAGCCAATGGAGATATGTGTTTTACCTATGATTGAGCTATCTTGTTCATCTCCATGTTAGCCTGTTAGGGATGGGCTTATATCAGACTGGTTGGAAGATCTTGATAAGCAATTTAGCAGTTTTGTATATGTTATTATGTTTCGCCCATTGATCAATCGATTATGGGGAGATAAAAAAAAAGGAGCCTAAGTTAAACACAAGGAAAGCAACTACACTGGCCAGGAGATAACAAGGAAAAGCCCAGGTAGATATCAGAGGGGACAACTTGGTGTAACGCACCAAGGCTACTAGGAAGAACTAAGGGTCTGCTCGACCTCGAAAAAAAGATCTACTATCAACAACACCTTTCTGATTGAGGTGGCGAGCCCTTTGACCCCAATAGCTTCTTGTTAGAACACTCCCCTACTCTTGTTTTTCCAAGCAGCCAGTGTGTAAATAGGGAATACTGGTAAAATAATGGGGAAAATCCTGGAATATTATGCCTCTACCTTCCATTCTCCGATAACGAGCCTCAGGTATCAGTATTCAGTACTCACTCCGTTCCTAATTGTAAGATGTTTTAGCTTTTTTCTGATTCACATGTATCTAGACACGTTTCAGTGTGTAGGTTCACACATTCTAGACCGTATGTAGTACACATAAAATATCCAAAACATCTTATATTTTGGAATGGAGGGAGTGGTAACTAGTAGGTGATATAGTTTATACTTGCTAGGAAGAAAGCTTTGCTGGTCCAGCAAACAGGAAGGCGGAGGCAAGAGTTCAGGGGACTAGTGACAAACTTTTTGCTCGTCAGCAAATTGGGATTGAAGGTCTAGAAGGTGAGATCAACTCGAGACATATTGAGTGGCGGTGTATGAACTTTAGCTGCTAGGGGTTGCATAGAAGATCAAACATATGGAGCCTTGTTCATGTAAGTGACACTTAACTATTAAAGACTGCTCCGGAGGTATATAACGATAGAAGTAGGCATAATCTAGTATGGAGTGAAGATCTTAGAATCAGTATCAGAACCATCCTGGACTATCCAAGACCTTGTTTGTGCGTCCAGCATCTCCAACATACTATGTATCAACCGCTCCTAGAATAGAAGAACATAAACAGAAAAATGTGAGAAAAGCTTGAACCACCATCCCACGTCTCTTGGATTCTTTACCGTTTCTGCTCAATAAAGGATTGCGACTAATATTTTACTATTATATGCCAACCAATCCCATGCAAATGGCTTATGCACAATCTAGTAGCGCAGCTAGTTCCTTCTTGCTGTTCGATTTACCTTCCCCCAAGTCCCAAAAGTGAAAAGTGGCTTAGGCTAATGGATAACAGAATACACGTTACGTACCCTCCAACACGTTCCTAATTCTCAACGTTCTTCGTGGTAGCTGCCGGAACCACAAGCGGTAGTTTCTCTTCTCCTTGCTTTGCACAACGTCGAATTACAGACAGGACTAGCAGATTCAACTGAAGAAAATACGGTTGCCGCGTTTCCACCTGAATTCCGTTTCACGAACAGCTACGCAACGCATGGGACATAAAATTCGGCTAATCGACCAACAAATCAAGGCGAAGAGAAGGGCCACTTACACCCGGTTGAAGAGGTACGCCTTCCCGTGCTTGGACTGGAAGGACTGCAAGAAACAGAAATCGCTGTCACATCCGCCATGGCGCCCGAAGCAACAACAAACAAACAAGGGGATTCGCGAGGACGTGGGGAACGGTAGGGGACCTTGGAGATGATGTCTGCGGCGAGGCCGAGGTGGGTGCGGCAGAACTTGCAGCTGTAGGCGTGCCCCTCCAGGTGCATCAGGAAGAGCCGCCCCATCGTCGCCTCCGCCCGGACTCCGGTCGCCCTCGAATCCTCCAACTCCAATCCACGCGCGATCGGGGCGCTCCAATCGCGGTCGCCTCCGAGCCCACGCCCAACCGCCTCCCGATTCTGGCCTCGAACCCTGGATTAGCGGGAGCGGGGGAGGATTGCTTCCGCTTTTGGGGAGTTTGCTTAGGCGGTGGGCTTGGGGCAAAGCGAAGAAGGTAGCGAGATGGGGATGGGATTGGGAATGGACGGGAAGGGATGAGAAGGTGGAAGAGTGGGAGGGAGACAGAGTGAGAAGCGCTTGCGTGCGTGGGTGGGTGCGTCACGCGTGGGGCGCACACATGCCGGCCACGACCGCTGGCCAGTATTTGTCGTAAAATACAGTAGGTTGGAAATAAATTTTAACCGTTTCTAATCACCAGAGGGCAGTCCTCCAACAGATGACCGTGATCTAAATTTTGGTCTAAATTTTTTAGATCACGATTTAAAATACACCTCCGTCCAAAAATAACTGTCTTACATTTGCCTAAAAGTAGATGTATCTAGACATGAAACATGTATATGTATATTCACTTTTATACAAATTTGAGACACTTATTTTGGGACGGAGGGAGTAGATCAATAGTGATCTAAATATAGATCACTTGAGGTGGTGCCCAAAAAGCAAAACAGCTGGACGCGCGACTCCAACCATCGATCTGAAACTTCACGCCCGTTGCCATGCCCACCACCTCATATCTCCCCGTCAACTCTTTAGGCGCCGCCGCAGCTGCTCCCGTCCTCGGCGCTGCCCCTCCCGTCGCCCGCGCGCGTCATAGCCATGAGCGACACTGCTAGTGCGATGGATTTGCGGATCCATGGCCTGCTGCCGTGGCCGAGCAGCCTCGGAAGAAGGCCGCCGCGCCCAAGGCACATGGTGGCGGTGTCAATTATCCGCCGTGCAACCCCGTCGCCCGTCCTCGTCGCGGTCGAAGAAGACAAACCAGACGGCGACTGCTCCTCCATTGGTGGTCGTCTGGAGTGGTGGGGGAGCGACGACCGAGGAAGGGTGGATTGGAGTAGTGGAGGGGCGGGATGGAGCGGTGGGGTCACCGATGATGGTCGAGGAGGGTGGCCGACCGGGCGATGTGTTGCGTCTACCCTCTTTTAGAGCAATTGTTGGAGCACTCGTGCCCTATAAGGTGCCCTAAAATATATCAGCTATTGGAGTCGGACGTTTTTGGTGCCCTAAAAACCATGTTTTAAGATGTAAATTTTACATCAAGCAATCTCTGGGTCGTACTCCCTCTGTTCCCAAATATAAGATGTTTTAGACTTTGTCCACATACACATGTACACAAATGTACCTAGACACATTTCATGTGTATGTTCACTCATTTGTGTATGTATCTAAACAACATGTGTAACATTTTAAACATCTTACATTTAGGAACGGAGGGAGTATTTCACATCACCTATTGGAGATGCTCTTTTTTAAGCATCTGTAGCACATCTCGGAGAAGGACCCGACCACGATAATAATCGCCGACAGTTTTCGACCCCAAAAAACGACTCGACTAGATTCGGGACTGCCCTACCCGATTTTTTTTAGTGGAAGCCGGATATTTGACCCGAAGTGCCCCATATGTCCTAAGTGATTTACACGTCGGTCTATAAAGCATTACGGAGTATACCTCAATCGACATACATAATGGCGATTTGTCTTAACCAGTACCTACCACGGGGTTCGCTTGTTTACGCCAAAACCTTGGGCATGGGAAAGGAAGAAACGCCTAGCTTTTTTTTTTTTGATAATAACTGCTGCGGCCTTTATTAAATCCCAGACAGATCCTTTTTTTAGAAATTTATCCCAGACAGATCCTGGTTCAGTACAACATCCATACACTCTGGATACATGTGATACCAAAACTTATTCAACCCCTGGCCGCACCCATCTTTTGCTAACACATGAGCAGCGCCATTAGCAGAACGCCTAACCCATCTAACCTGGAACTCGTCGAGTTCCGACAATGTTGCCTTGATTGCATCAATCCTTGGACCGTGAGCAGACAAGTCCCTCTCGTCCTTAAGCAGCTTCACCGCGACGGATTGACTATCCGTCTCCAACACCATCTTCCTCAGCTTCAGTTTCTTGCTCAAAGAAATCGCCAACTGGCACGCTCGGAGTTCCGCGTCCTCGGATCCAGTACTGAGGGGAAAAAATGGCATGCTCCCGCCAGGAAGCGTCCATCATGGTCTCGAGCGATGATGTCTACGCACACTTCTATTCTTGTAGACGGTGTTGAGCCTCCAAGTGCAGAGGTTTGTAGAACAGCAGCAAGTTTCCCTTAAGTGAATAACCCAAGGTTTATCGAACTCAGGAAAGTAGAGGTCAAAGATATCCCTCTCAAGCAACCCTGCAATTAAGATACAAGAAGTCTCTTGTGTCCCCAACACACCTAATACACTTGTCAGATGTATATGTGCACTAGTTCGGCGAAGAGATATTAAAATACAAGTAATATGGATGATTATAAGTGGTAATTGCAATCTGAAATAAAAATGGCAGCAAGCAAATATGTAGCAGAATGGTTGTAAACGGTGTTTCAATGCTTAGAAACAAGGCATAGGGATCATACTTTCACTAGTGGACACTCTCAACAATAATAATATAATTGAATACATAGATATTTTCTCTTCACTATGCTACTCTGAATTATTCTCTCGTTGGATAACGAATACCAATCCACTGCGTAGGGCTATAACAGCACACGTTAAAGTCGCATTCCACATCTAGGGAACCCCACACTGTCAACTTGAGCGCCCTAAATAGTACTAGACAAACACCGCAATTTCATAGAGACATCCAACGCAAATAATAACTCATGATAAGTATTCCTGTTATCTTTAGTCTAAGAGCCACACACGGGGCGCACACTGTCAACTTCGCACCGTGGGACAAAGGTGACTCCGGAGATTACATTAATAAAACCACTTGAGTAGCACATAAGATAATGAAGAGTAACATCTATGGATTCAACTAGATTACAAAGCTCATGATCACATAAAGATCACACCATGGGAGAGAGAGATAAACCACATACTTACCGGTAGAGCCCTCAGCCCCGATGAAGAACTACTCCCTCCTCATCATGGGAAGCAGCAACGGCGTTGATGGAGGCGGAGGGTGTGGTGGCGTCGATGGAGATGGCTCCGGGGGCAATTTCCCGTCCCGGCAAGGTGCCGAAACAGAGACTTCTGTCCCCCGAATTAGGGTTTTTGGTGGCGGCGGAGCTACGGAACTCTTCTGGAGAAATCGTCGATCCTCCTAGGGTTTTTAGGGTAGGAGATAATATAGGCCAAAAGGCGGCATCGGGAGGCACCCGAGTCAACCACACCACCCCTCGGCGCCACCCCTTCTTGGCCGCGCCCAGGCATGGTGTGGAGGCCGTGGGCCTCCCCCGGACTTGTCCTTCTGGCCCATGGAGTCTTCTGGTAAAATAGTGATGTCCGTTGATTTTCGTCCAATTCCGGAATATTTCCCGACTAGCTTTTCTGAAACGGAAAAACAGCAGAAAATGGGAACTGGCACTTCGGCATCTTGTTAATAGGTTAGTCCCACAAAATGTATAAAAGTGATATAAAGTGGATGCAAAACATGTAACAATTGGTATAATATCAGCATGGAACATCAAAAATTATAGATACGTTTGAGACGTATCAGCATCCCCAAGCTTAGTTCCTGCTCGTCCTCGAGTAGGTAAACGATAAAAACAAAATAATTTTTGAGGCGACATGCTACCATCATAATCTTGATCAAATAATATTGTAAGGCACATGTAAATGAATGAAGTGATCCAAGTCAATGGTCTATAGTTTGCTACCAAATAGATAATGAGTAAACAATGAATCACACAAGCTAAACGTTTTCATAAATAGTACTTTCGAGACAAGCATCAAACAGTTTTGCATAAGTGTTAACTCATAAAGCAATAGTCTCTAATAAAAGGTATTTAATCAACACAAAGGAAGAATTAAGTTTCAGCATTTGCTTCAACTTTCAACATATTTATCTCATGGATATCGTCAACATAAAGTAGTATAACAAGTCCAATACGTAGAGCATATAACGCATGTTGTAACAAAGTTGACACTAGTGTTTGCTTGTGGAAGACAGAAAGAATAGGAAAACTGACTCAACATAAAAGTAAAAGAAAGACCCTTCGCAGAGAGAAGCAGGTATTAAGTCATGTGCTAGAGCTTTTAGGTTTTGAAAAACATATAGAGATTGCATAAAATATTTGACACTCCTCCCAACCTTGCTAACACAAGCCATGGCTAACCGAATCCTCGGGTGCCTTCCATCAATCACATACCATGGAGGAGTATCTAGTTTTGAGAGGTGTTTGTTAATTGTCAACGAATGGTAGGGGTGAAACAGTATTCTACCTGTCAAACAGACTTTTAAGAGCGGCTCCCATGAAGGACGTTATTTCTACCAGCAAGGCAGATCATCCCTCTTTCTCTTTGGTTTACACACGCAGGTATTTCACTATTTGTCATTGCTTACTGATGAATCAGGGCAAAAGTGTGAAGAGAGTTAATGGTTAAAGTTGTAATTAATTGGGACTGGGCACCCCGTTGCCAGCTCTTTTTGCAAAATTAGAGGATAAGAGGATGTATATGCCGCTAGTCCAGGTCTAAAAGTCCATTTGACAACTAGAATAAAGAATAACCACATTAATTCCTCATGAGCAAGTAAACATTGACACAAAAGGGAATAATAACATTTTGAATAATTTAAAGGTAGCACATGAAAAATTTACTTGGAGTGGCAAGGAAATACCACATATAGGTAGTTATGGTGGACACAAATGGCATGGATTTTGGCTCAAGGATTTGGATGCACGAGATGCATTCCCTCTCAGTACAGAGTTTAGGCTAGCAAGGTTTATGTAAGCAAACAAGAATATCAACCGTACACCAAGTTTTATATGACAAACATATTGCAAACGTTATAAGACTTCATACCGTCTTCCTTGTTAACCAAACCCTGTTATTAGAAGATATCTAGACCTTAGAGATACTGATACGTCTCAAACGTATCTATAATTTTTGATGTTCCATGCTTGTTTTATACCAATTGCTACATGTTTTGCATCTACTTTATATCACTTTTATACATTTTTTGGGACTAACCTATTAACAAGATGCCGAAGTGCCAGTTCCTGTTTTCTACTGTTTTTGTATTCCAGAAAAGCTAGTTTGGAAATATTCTCGGAATTGGACGAAACTACACGGGGGTCCCTATTTTTCCAGAACTGACCTGACGGAGCGAAGAAGCAACAGAGGAGGGCCACCAGGGCCCCACACGCACCTAGGGCGGGGCCCCCCTCTACCGCGCCCTAGGGTGGTGTGGGCCCCTCGGGGGTCTCCAGCCGCTGCCCTTTCGCCTACTTATTCCACCCGACGCGAAAACACTAAGTGCCTGAGCAAATATCCATGAAAAGTTTCAGAGACGCCGTCGCCGTCAACCCTAGCTCGGGAGGGTTCAGAACCTCTTCCCGGCACCCTGCCGGAGAGGGGAATCGTCACCGGAGGCTTCTACATCGCCATGCCTGCCTCCGGAGTGATGCGTGAGTAGTTCATCCTTGGACTACGGGTCCATAGCAGTAGCTAGATGGTTGTCTCTCCACTTTGTGCCATCATGTTTAGATCTTGTGAGCTGCCCTACATGATCAAGATCATATTATTGTAATGCTACATGTTGTGTTTGCTGGGATCCGATGAATATTGAATACTATGTCAAGTTGATTATCAATCTATCTTATATGTTATTTAAGATCTTGCATGCTTTCCGTTACTCGTAGATGCTTTGGCCAAGTAGATGCTTGTAACTCCAAGAGAGAGTATTTATGCTAGATAGTGGGTTCATGCCTCCTTTAATCTGGGACAGTGACAGAAAGTTCTAAGGTTGCGGATGTGCTGTTGCCACTAGGGATAACCTAACGATGCTATGTCCACGGCATATGTGTTTGTTTACATTACGCGCTTTACTTAATGCAATTATCCGTTGCTTGCAACTTAATACAACGGGGGACTCGGATGACAACCCGGCGGTGGATTATTAGTCATAGATGCTGTTGGATAACGTCTATGTATTTGTCGTAATGCCCAATTAAATATCATAGTAGTCATCATGTCATGTATATGCATTGTCATGCGCTCACTATTGTCAATTGCCCAGCTGTAATTTGTTCACCCAACATGTTAGTTATCTTTTATGGAGAGACACCACTAGTGAACTGTGGACCCCGGTCCATTCTTTTACACTGATTAAACACCACAAACTGCAAACTGTTCCTTTTTCATTCTCTGCAATTTAATACTCATTTTCCACACCATACGTTTAATCCTTTGTTTTCAGCAAGCCGGTGAGATTGACAACCTCACTGTTTCGTTGGGGCAAAGTAGTTTGATTGTGTTGTGTGCAGATTCCGCGTGGTGATCAGTAGTCGGTGCCACCAACAACCTTCTGAAGAGTTGCTGCTCCTACTGGTTCGATAACCTTGGTTTCTTTCTGAGGGAAAACTTGCTGCTGAACTGCATCATACCTTCCTCTTGGGGTCTCCCAACGACGTGTGATTCACGCCATCAAGCTTTTTCTGGCGCCGTTGTGGGGAAGTTATCATCACCATCATCTCATCATCCTCAAATACTCTCCCGTCAACTAGGCGCCAGCATCTTTTTCTGGCGCCGTTGCCGGGGAGACAGCAGTCTTCTGCAAGGGGAGTTTCACGCTTCCAATCTCTTTACTTTGTTTTTGTCTTGCTTAGTTTATTTTATTTTATCTTGTTTGCTTTCAATTATCAAAAACAAAAAAAAATTAGTTACTTGCATTTAGTTTATTTTCAGTTTTGTTTTCTGTTAGTTATCATGTCTAGCTCTGCTCCTTTCCATAGTGCCACCTGTGGGAGAAATTATTACTTTTAGGCAGAAAGGTGGGGAATCCTTTAGGAATGCCTGGGCGAGAATTTTGGAATTGCACAAGAAGGTGCAACCTAAGATGGATTTGAGAGTTTATAAAAAATTTCTACCATGGTTTATTTTCTGTCTATCAACTTGCTCTAGATACCATGGTAGGGGAAACCTTTTCTGAGATTGATTCAATGAAAGCTCATAATATTTTGAGTGGTTTGGAATTTTTCCAATGGTGGATGAAACTGGGTATTCGCTAAGCTTGATAAAATAGAAAAGTCAATTGATGATTTAACTCTGAGCCATAATTTAAAGAACAACCTTTAGTTGAGTTAAAAAATGATTGGGAACCATTCATTGAGATTAATATTGGTGATGAAAAGTTCCGTGCCTACTGTGATCTTGGTTCTACAATGTCCATCATGCCAAAAATGGTTTATGATTTATTAAAATATGATAATATGGTTAGTTACCCTTTTTTCATTTTCATGCGGATGGAACAATCATAAAAAGTATAGGGATTATTAACGATGTTAAGGTTACTATTCAGAATAAGACTGTCCCTGTTAATTTTATGATTCTTGCAAAATCTCCTGGTAATATTGTCCTTGGAAGGCCCTTTTTAAAGAACAATGGAGTTTTATTAATGCAAAGTATGGGTTTTAAATTCAATACTCCTATTAATCGAAGGTTCTTCTTTCCAATTAAGAAGGACGATCCCACCGAAAGGTTGGGAGATTTCAATGTCTTTGGTAATACTTGATGCATGCTTTGTGCCTAGCTAAAAGGCGTTAAAGAAAAACGCTTATGGGAGGCAACCCATTATTTTTAGTTCTGCAATTTTTCTTTTATTGAGTCAAGGAGGATGTTTACTTCTGTAGCAACTCCTTTGTATCTTTATTTTCTCGCATTGTTGTGCCAAGAGTAGCCTCTAATGTTAAGACGATGCTTAATTTTGATTGCTGCGCAGAAACAGATTTTTGCTGTTCACTGTACGAAATTCCTAAAATCACCAGATTGTTAATTAAATCTGAAAAAATTGTGCGTAATCTTTATGAATGTCTGAATCTTTCATTAGTCAGAGTTTTCGATCTGAGCGTCGTAAGTGCCTTGAAAAAATTCGTCTTTGCGGACTTCTGTTTTAGACAGATTATGCCTTTTTATTTTGCATTCCTCTTTTACTAGTGTTGAGTGAAATTCTTTTTTGGGTGGAAGAGCTTCACATAACATCAGTGGCTGTAGCTAATGTTTAAAGTAACAAATCATATTGCGTTATAGAACATGTGTTTTTGATTATGCACTAACCCTCTAATGAGATCTACTTTGAGTTTGGTGTGACGGAAGTTTTCAAGGGTCAAGAGAGAAGGATGATATAATAGGATCAAGAAGAGTGAAGAGCTTAAGCTTGGGGAGGCTCCCATGGATCTCCCCAGCATATTTCAAGAAGACTCAAGCGTCTAAGCTTGGGGATGCCCAAGGCATCCCTTCTTCATCGTCAAAATTATCAGGTCATCTCTAGTGAAACTATATTTTAATTCTTTCACATCATATGTGCTTTTCTTGGAGCGTCTGTGTGCTTTTATTTTCAGTATTGCACTTTTATTTTCAATAAAGTTTGACTGGACCCTAGCATTCTTGATTGGGAGAGAGACACGCTCCGCTTTTTCATGAGAATACTCCTATTCTTCACTTATATTTGTTGAGTATTCATTATCTAGCGATGTTCAGCTTTTAGCTCTTGTTTTCATGTATCTCTTGTCAGAGCTATTAGCTTTTTTGTAGAAAGTACTCTCTTGCTTCACTTATATTTGTTTGGAGAGTTGATTAAATAAATTGATTGGTGTTTGGTTGGTTCAGAAAATGTTGCATGTGGTAATTGGTATAAGGAAAAACTTGCTTAATCTTGTAGATCACTAATTTGGATAACTTGATGCTTGTCAATTGTTTTGAGTTAACAAGTAGATCATGATTAAATTGTGCATCACATGAGTTAAGCCTATTAGTGAAGAACTACCGTAAAGCTTGTTAAAATTTGGTTTGCATCGGTGGTATCTCTAAGGTCTAGATATTTTCTAATAACAGGGTTTGGTTAAAAGGAAGACGGTATGAAGTCTTATAACGTTTGCAATATGTTTGTCATATAAAACTTGGTGTACGGGTTGATATTCTTGTTTGCTTACATAAACCTTGCTAGCCTAAACTCTGTACTGAGAGGGAATGCTTCTCGTGCATCCAAATCCTTGAGCCAAAATCCATGCCATTTGTGTCCACCATAACTACCTATATGTGGTATTTCCTTGCCACTCCAAGTAAATTTTTCATGTGCTATTTAAATTATTCAAAATGTTATTATTCCCTTTTGTGTCAATTTTACTAGCTCATGAGGAATTAGTGTGGTTATTCTTTATTCTATTTGTCGATGGACTTTTACACCTGGACTAGTGGCATATACATCCGCTTATCTCTAATTGCAAAAAGAGCTGGCAACGGGGTGCCAGTCCCAATTAATTACAACTTTAACCAATTAATTCTCTTCACACTTTTGCCCTGATTCATCAGTAAGCAATGACAAACAGTGAAATACCTGAATGTGTGTAAACCAAAGAGAAAGAGGGATGATCTGCCTTGCTGGTAGAAATAACGTCCTTCATGGGAGCCGCTCTTAAAAGTCCGTTTGACAGGTAGAATACTGTTCTCACCCGCTACCATTCGTTGACAATTAACAAACACCTCTCAAAAATAGATACTCCTCCATGGTATGTGATTGATGGAAGGCACCCGAGGATTCGGTTAGCCATGGCTTGTGTTAGCAAGGTTGGGAGGAGTATCAAATATTTTATGCAATCTCTATATGTTTTCAAAAACCTAAAAGCTCTAGCACATGACTTAATCCCTGCTTCCCTCTGCGAAGGGCCTTTCTTTTACTTTTATGTTGAGTCAGTTTTCCTATTCTTTCTGTCTTCCACAAGCAAACACTAGTGTCAACTTTGTTACAACATGCGTTATATGCAACGTATTGAACTTGTTATACTACTTTGTGTTGACAATATCCATGAGATAAATATGTTGAAAGTTGAAGCAAATGCTGAAACTTAATTCTTCCTTTGTGTTGATTTGAATACCTTTTATTAGAAACTATTGCTTTATGAGTTAACACTTATGCAAAACTGTTTGATGCTTGTCTCGAAAGTACTATTCATGAAAACGTTTAGCTTGTGTGATTCATTGTTTACTCATTATCTATTTGGTAGCAAATTATAGATAAGTGTTCATGAAATCAGAGCAAAAGTGTGAAGAGAATTAATTGGTTAAAGTTGTTTCTCATTATCAAAAGTACTATTCATGAAAACGTTTAGCTTGTGTGATTTATTGTTTACTCATTATCTTACTGATGAATCAGAGCAAAAGTGTGAAGAGAATTAATTGGTTAAAGTTAGAATTAATTGGGACTGGGCACCCCGTTGCCAGCTCTTTTTGCAAAATTATTGGATAAGCGGATGTATATGCCGCTAGTCCAGATGTAAAAGTCCATTCAACAAATAGAATAAAGAATAACCACACTAATTCCTCATGAGCTAGTAAACATTGACACAAAAAGGGAATAATAAATTTTGAATAATTTAAAGGTAGCACATGAAAAATTTACTTGGAGTGGCAAGGAAATACCACATATAGGTAGTTATGGTGGACACAAATGGCATGGATTTTGGCTCAAGGATTTGGATGCACGAGAAGCATTCCCTCTCAGTACAGAGTTTAGGCTAGCAAGGTTTATGTAAGCAAACAAGAATATCAACCCGTACACCAAGTTTTATATGACAAACATATTGCAAACGTTATAAGACTTCATACCGTCTTCCTTGTTAACCAAACCCTCTAATTAGAAAATATCTAGACCTTAGAGATACCACCGATGCAAACCAAATTTTCAACAAGCTTTACGGTAGTTCTTCACTAATAGGCTTAACTCATGTGATGCACAATTTAATCATGATCTACTTGTTAACTCAAAACAATTGACAAGCATCAAGTTATCCAAATTAGTGATCTACAAGATTAAGCAAGTTTTTCCTTATACCAATTACCAGATGCAACATTTTCTGAACCAACTAAATACCAATCAATTTATTTAATCAACTCTCCAAACAAATATAAGTGAAGCAAGAGAGTACTTTCTACAAAAAAGCTAATAGCTCTGACAAGAGATACATGAAAACAAGAGCTAAAAGCTGAACACGCTAGATATGAATACTCAACAAATATAAGTGAAGAATAGGAGTATTCTCATGAAAGAGCGAAGCGTGTCTCTCTCCCAATCAAGAATGCTAGGGTCCCGTCAAGCTTTATTGAAAATAAAAGTGCAATACTGAAAATAAAAGAACACAGACGCTCCAAGAAAAGCACATATGATGTGAAAGAATTAAAATATAGTTTCACTAGATATGACCTGATAATTTTGACGATGAAGAAGGGGATGCATTGGGCATCCCCAAGCTTAGACGCTTGAGTCTTCTTGAAATATGCTGGGGAGATCCATGGGAGCCTCCCCAAGCTTAAGCTCTTCACTCTTCTTGATCCTATTATATCATCCTTCTCTCTTGACCCTTGAAAACTTTCGTCACACCAAACTCAAAGTAGATCTCATTAGAGGGTTAGTACATAATCAAAAACTCACACGTTCTATAAAGACGCAATATGATTTGTTACTTTAAACATTGGTACAACCACTGATGTTATGTGAACTCTTCCACCCAAAAAAGAATTTCACTCAACACTAGTAAAAGAGAGGATGCAAAATAAAAAGGCATAATCTGTCTAAAACAGAACAGTCCGCAAAGACGAATTTTTTCAAGGCACTTACGACGCTCAGATCGAGAAACTCTGAACTAATGAAAGATTTAGACATTCATAAAGATTACGCACACAAATTTTCAGATTTAATTAACAATCTGGTGATTTTAGAAATTTCGTATAGTGAACAGCAAAAATCTGTTTCTGCGCAGCAATCAAAATTAAGCATCGTCTTAACATTAGAGGCTACTCTTGGCACAACAATGCGAGAAAATAAAGATACAAAGGAGTTGCTACAGAAGTAAACATCCTCCTTGAATCAATAAAAGAAAAATTGCAGAAGTAAAAATAATGGGCTGCCTCTCATAAGCGTTTTTCTTTAGCGCCTTTTAGCTAGGCACAAAGCATGCATCAAGTATTACCAAGTGAAGAAGCATCAACAATCTTACGCTTAGCTCTCTTACCTTTACCCTTATCTTTAGGAAATACTTGGTTACACATAGGTGAAGAGGCGAAATTCATAGTGCCTTGGCCCACATCTATTATTGCTCCAAAGCGTTTCAACAGAGATCTTCCAAGCGTAATTTGTCCTACTCCTGCACATTCAATGACAAGATAATCAATAGATATTGTTATCCCTAAGAGTTTTGTAAATACTCCTTCGGCTACTCCTCTTGCTAATTTAATAGTATTATCACCCAAAATTATACAATCTTCGCATTTGGAAAGCTCCCAAAGATTTAAGGAATCAAAAATATCCTTGGGCATTAAACATAATTCAGACATAATATCACAGCGAGAATGAAAAGTTTCACCATTTATAACAACTTTTACTGAGGGAACCCATCCCGATGGTTCAAAATTTACTGGCACATTATCATAGTGTTCACGAATCTGATTATACCCTTCTTTTAGACCAGATATGTTTGTTTCAAGAGTGTTAAGTCTATCACTTATGCTTGTCAAAGCCAAATCAATTTTAGTGATTGGAGGGCTAGAAATTGTAATCAATTTTTTATAGCATTAAAAGCTTGATCCCCATCATAACGAAGGAAATCTCCTCCTACCACATCATCTAAAGCATATCTGTAGCAAAGAACAAGACCAAAATAAAAGCTACTAAGAAGCAGGCTTAAAGTCATTTTAGGTTCAGTTTTAGCATAAGACTCAAAAATTCTAGACCAAGCATCTTTAAAACTCTCCTCACTCCCTTGCTTGAAAGTGAATA